>JAVXUO010000265.1:0-445968 GCA_033065855.1 Escallonia rubra | reverse complement strand
TTCAATTTACTCCCTTGTTGTGAATGTGGTAAGATCGGTTTAAATTCGTAATTAGTAGACGTGAATGTTGACATAACTAGTTGTTTTTACCATAGTCTGACTTGTCAAATAATACTTGCTATATAATTGTTATTTGAGTTCAATTGGATGTTTACACGTATCCCAAAGTTAAAATGGGTACAATTTTAATGAAATGGAAGGATTATAAGATTTTGCCACTTACTCCGATTTTAAAATTGGATTAAAATTCGAGTAACTCATTCGGGGAAATGAATTAGACACGCACACACACAAGACACGAACATAGACGTAGATCAAAGGGCGACATGAAGTGGAATGGTGTGACCTGTTATTCTTTTGGTGAACACCTTAAGGAACTCAAGAAATGTGTCGCTAACGGTGCACTCACACACACACTGCAACCTCAATTCCTCACTTCTACAAACAAAGTTCAACAATTTCAACCCAATTTCCAAATCAAATGAAAGTAGAAACAAGGAACCTAGGTTTATACAGCTCTAGGGGTGAAAAGGAAGTGAAATGGTCAGACCTTTTCTCCATAGAGTTTTGATATAACTTTTTTTTGGAGAACCACTGTATTAGACTAGGGATCCGGAGCTTAGAGCTTCTGTCAATTATTTTTTTTTTCCCAGTCATTCCTGGATATAGGTTCAAATGTCTCATTTGGCTTGGCGTGGTGTTTGCGGGGTGGGGGCAATAATTTCTTTTTAACCTCATGTTTTTGACAAGTATGGGATTTCTTTACATTTAGGCTCTTTGAATGTGGGCCTAATTAATTGCAGTGCGTTTTGCAGGTACGATACCTTGCACTTCTTATCATTGATGAGTTATTTATGCGGTCAAAGCTCTTTAGAACCCTTCTTATTGAGAGCTTGGATCAGCTATTGACGTTAAGTGTGGGGTTTAGAAGAAACTTGCCACTCCCTGGTCCTCCGGCTGTTGCGTCTGTTTTGAAAAGTGGAATGATGCATTTGGGATTCTTACAAAAGTGCTCAGATTAGGTTTTGACTACCTGAAAAACACCCTTCGGTATCAGTTTCCCAACTTACAAGCAAATGCAGCTAGGATTCAACAGGAGAGAAGAGAAAGGGAGATGAAGACGAAACAGATTTTAGTGAACAAGTTTGAAACGCTGAAGGCAAGTTATTCCACAATCAAGGATGAAATTCAGTCAACAATTGATGGAATAGGTGAATGTTTAGACATTATTAGTGGTAAGGACAAAAACATGCCATTGGCTTTACTAGATGACGAAGAAATAGAAGAGTTCCGTAACCTTGAACTGAGGCAGATTCGTCTTGATTCTTTCAAAGAAGGAGAAAAAGTACACGAGGATAGTGAAAATAAAGTGGTTTTTGATGCGTTAAGGGAACTGTATAAGCTTCTAGTGACAAAGCATATGGTTCTAGTGCAAGATTGGATATCTGTCCTCGTAAGGGTGGAAGTGTCAGAACACAGGGTCAGAGACTCCATGTTGAAGGAATTCATTGATCTTCAAAACTCTTCTAAATCAGTAAAAAGGAAATGTGAAGAATCAGGCTGTGCTCTGTCTAACATTGTGAAGGACGAGGAAGAAGATATATGGGAAGAGGGTACAATTGGATCACTTGAGAATGAGAAGTCTGGCATATCCAATAAGCAGAGTGAGGCTCTTGCCACAGTATCCACTTCCAGTGACATAAGAAATGAAGCTCATGCATGCAGTGATGAAGGGTCAAAAGGCAATGAGGAGTTAGATCGTGTACTTGGTGAAACAGAGTCAGATCCCTTGAGAAGTAAGCTTTTGGCAGAAGCTCCATCTATGAAGTGGGGTTCTTTTCTGGATCATTGGGGTTCGGACCGGGATGTTCTGGCTAACCAGAGGGGCTTGGAGCTTGAAGGTCACTGGGGTAGGGTAGACCAAGATGCAGTGATTCCAGCTAAAAAAATTGCAGAATTAAACGTTCGGGCAACTCTTTACCAAGAAGAGCCTGTCAAAATCCAACCATGTCATGCACCTCTGAGGAAGGGAGGACTGTGTCAGAGAAGAGACCTAAGAGTTTGCCCATTTCATGGCCCCATCATTCCTCGAGACGATCAACGAAAACCAATTGATCAGAGCTCCAAGATGGAGGAGATGGTGCCTGACTTAGGTACTAATTTAGTGGAGGAACTAGCTAAACAGGCCGTAAAGAATGTTTGGGAGAGAGACATAGAGGAAGGAAGAAAGAGAGAACATGACAAACAGGCATTGAAGCGAGTAAAGCTTGCAAAAGTTCGGGAACACAAGGACGCGGTCTTGCGGGATTCTGCGAATCGCTTCAACCATGTGGGAAGAGGTCTTCAGCCAGAAACAAGAGGCAAACCCTTGCATCAATGCTGAAAAAGAAAGTTACTTCTAAAGATAGATTAGCCCAGAGGCTCCTCAACACCCATGCCAGGGATGCTACAACGAGACAGCTAACACTAGGAGAGGATGCTACTTACCGAGAAGCCTTTCCAAATCAGTGGTAGATGAAATAATCCCCCTTTCTCCCACTGAAGGTTTCTTCTTTGGCTCATAACTTGTTGATAAAGGACAGCGAGCACTCTTGCTTTTGCTTTTACTTTTTGGTGGAAGAGCTGTTCATTAATAGCTTCATGCTTTGTACAGAATCAGTTACTGGGAGTTCACAGGTATTAGATTACAAAGTTGAATAAAAGGAGCTACGAATTCTTCATTCTCTGTTTCTCTTGATAATAGAACCAAAATTTCAAAATGGAAAATGACACTCTTGGAAAATTTGCCACAGGTGAATTATGTAGACATTCTCTATGGATTTCTTCGAGACTTAGCTCGCAGTTAGTTGGTTTTGGCCCCATAGCCACCAAATGCTTTAGGCTTGACGCCTAAGATTGAAAAGGAGGGAGTTTTGGACATGGTGGTGCATGGAAGATATCGTAAGACCGGAGTTTTCTAGGATTTTTTATTGCATATGCAGTCCCGATATTTAAGAATCAGTAGAACATAAAATTCTACTCCTAATTATAATTTGAGTTTGTGGCAAACAAGTAGTCTTAAGTTTGTAATAGAGTTATTGGAATATTCTCATGTGCATGATAGTTGTATGGTCATTTTTTTGGTACTATTTCACTCTTATAAGAGATAGGATTAGGTGAAACCCAATTCATAAAGACTTCAATTTATTTGAGCTCACGTGTGTTGATTCCCCCCCCCCCCCCCCCCCCCAAAAAAAAAAAAAATCTTTGTTGGTTTGGAAATTCTCAAGTTTTAAAATGGAAGGGGCTAAATGGTTACACAACTTTTGTCTTAAAATATTCTTCTTAAATTTAAAATGTTTCTAAATAGTAAGTGTGTTTATTATTACTTTTAACAAGGTGAGGCTTTACAACCTTTTTGGCTAAATTTGAACATTTTGTAGCTGAAGAGATTAAAAGTTTACTAATACATCTTTTAGTAATAAAAAACTGAGAAAATAAACAAAATCGGTGAAGATGTAGCCTCACCGTATAAAAATGATCCAAAGGTGTTAAATAACTAAATGTATTTCATTAAAAATACCCTCTCTAAAAATGAAAGGTTTAGAAAAATTAAGGGTATTTTTTAGTTTAAAAAAGGTGAGGCCAACCTACAATATTATTCGTTAAATTTAAGCATTTTAAAATTGTTAAAGAGGTTAAAAGTTCACTTCGTGTATTTTAAGTGATAAAAGAGTAAGAATTCAACCAAGGCGGATATAAATCTTTCTCCACCGAATAGAATGATCCCAAAGGATTAAATGTCTAAATATTTTTTCCCAAAAAATTACCTTATTTAATTCATAACGTTTTACAAAAAATAAAGTGCTTTTTATTTTCAAAAGGGTGAGGCTGAATTGTAACATTTTGGGTAAATTTTAACATTTTGTCGCTGAAGAGGCCAAAAGTTAACTGATGCATCTTTCAGTGACGAAAGAGTATGAATTTAACCAAGACGAGTGTTGATCTAGCCCAACCATATTAATATGATACTAATCTCCGCTCACCTTTAAATAAAACTCTATCAAATCCTAACCTTAAAACTTGCCAACCTCAAAATCAATAAAAAAGAACACTTTAAGTTCCACTAACTCCTTAGAGAAATGCTTTTCCTTTTTATATCCTTTTTTATAATGTAGACCGACTATTGTATCTATTAAGTTTTGCATATGGCTACAAACTTAAAATTTTCGACATAGAATTGAGTGAGAATATCTAAAAGTTCGATTAGGCCTTCTTGTCTCAACTTTTATGATGAATTTTTGTGTTGTTTTGTGTATGACTTAATAATGGGTCGTTATAATTTTCTTAATTTTCAACCTTATGCCATCGGTAATTTTTTCGTTCTTTTATTTTGATTATATGAGTCTTATTATCTGATGAATGATCTAGTTAGAAAATCTTTTCGATGAACTTTTGTGGAGTTTGTATTTATATTATACCATTAGCATTGTGGTCAATCACCACACCACCTCTAGAATACATACGACATTACACAACGCGAGAGTGCATGGTCACGGTAACGGGTATGTATATAGGGTGAAAAAGCTGGGTACGTGAACATCATTGAAATTACTTCCTTCATTACAATTATTTCATATCTACTTGACATTATTCATCACGTAGTATACATTTTAAAAGCGCACACACACACATTTGCTTTTTCGATGAGTAGATGTAGTTTTATCTTATAAATTTTGTGCTGAAAATGAAAGTCTTACGACAAAGAAATGCTAAATTATATGCATAACGAAATTAATAGCATAATTTGTATTACTAAGATTAATAAAGTCATGCTGGGGAAAAAAAAGAGTACCTTATCAAGAGAGCTTTAGTACACTATATAATGTTTAACAAGAACATTGAAAAGAAAGGGTAACAGCAAGATAGACACATTGTACTTGAAATTTGGAACTTTAAGGTAAAAAAAAAAATTTGAAAAAGGACTTTTCCTGCATTTCAATTTTCAAATAAGAGATAGATGAAAATGGTAATAAGAATAGATCATGGATAATGAATCATACTGAAAGTCTTGAATGATGATATTTTAAACTTTAGTGAAGATACTTGCTCTGAAAATGGCTAAAACTTTAAAAGTGAATAACATAGACTTTGGGAAGATCCTTAAAATTTCCAAAACTAGAAGTCTTGCCTACGCAATTGAGTTTTGTATGTTCATTTAGGTCTCTCGAGTTCATTTGATTCGTCATTTTAAAGATGTAACATTTAATATCGTAACTCCTTTTGTTTTTCAAGGTTTATTATACATTGAGTAAACCTAACTCATTCTCATGAGACACTAAAATTTATATGATCCTTTTTGGGTCACAAATTTTGAACTTTTTGTTAATACAACTTAATTATAATTCAAACTTTATTTTAGTTTGCATGCCATAGAATTATAGTATAGTACAAGAAATTAGACAACTCTAATATATACACTTCACATTACATGTGCGTGAAATATTTATGCATTGCCAAACTTATAATGTTTGGTGAAAATGAAATGTTTGTGTAAGATAATTGAAACTAATTACAATATCAGTGGGTAACAATATGCAATATGGAAGATTCAGAATTCTCTTTTGTGGTTACTTAATGTGACAAGAGAAATAAGTGTTGTAACTAGTGACAAATATTGGTAGTAATTTGCAATTCATATTTGAAAGTAAGATCATAATTTATGCAATTAACTTTATATGCTTCAAGTGTTTCATTAATACTTCACAATTGATTATTTATTATGGTTTAGTTCAAAGAGGCGTACTAATTATGTTTAAATGCAGTTTCACTAAGGTCTACCTTTTGTTCCAAATCATTATTTGACGTGCAAAACACGTGATCTTTGCTATTATACAAAAAAGGTCGAGTTTTGATATCATTCCCAATTTTTTCATCAATATGTTCAACCAAAAATAGGGGAATCACGCCCCAAATTTGAACAAACTACCTCTAATTCCAACATCATGGCAGACCATCTTCTCCAAATTTGTCTTCTCACACCCACCACGAGCCTAAACCACCACCGTCGTCCCCGAACCACCATTGTCCTCCATCACCATCCCCTTCGCTTCCTTCAACGGCAAATCCAACACGATAATAAGATTCGAAAGATTTGGCAAATCTCATGGACCTAATAACGAGCTCGAATTCCTACCTGGAACTTCCAGTAACCGATTCACCTCCTCTTTTAGATCATTCACCTCCACCAACACCTTCCTCGCATTGCGCGTAAGAGGATTATACTCTGATAGTTTTGCTTTGCGTAATTAGAGCCATATTTGCGTCTGATTTTGGAAATCGTAACCAAAATCAAAGTCTGACTGAAATAAAATTCGATTACATTTTCTGTTGCATCTATAGCAATTAACAACAAAATGTTTTCGAAAATAACTTTCCATAGAAAAATTCAGCCTCTTTACAAATCCAGTCTTTTCATCTTTCCATGCTCTTTCATCCATTATAAAGTCAAAAAGTTAGCGGATATGTTAGTTTTGTTGTGCTTCGATGAAACTTGTAGTGTCACACCTTCAATTTAAGAAATAAATAAAATGCCATTAGAATTCTTGTTGCGTCTAAAACTATAAATGGTAAAATATCTTTGTAAAATTAGAAGTGCATCTTGGACTAGATAACAAGTACTAACCCATAGCATAGGCTCGATTTTTTAGGGATCATGGTGTACGTGAGTCCAAAATTTTGAGCCCATCAAATTTATGCGCTAGGGATGGACTAAATTTTTTTATGGCCCACCTAGTACATGCATGAGAACTCAGTCATTCTTTATACAATACATTGAGTTTGTGTATATAATTCTCGGGATGTGTCTATTGAACTTGTGAATTTTTTTTCTGTTCTTTTAAATCATCTCATCATCGGTTACATGTCCAATGTTATCTACACTCTCCAAAGTCTTAAACCGAATCGAACTATACTTTTCTTGTCCTTTTTCAATTCTCACCGCACTCCTACCTAGCTACATGATTGAAAGGTATGTTATCTAACTTCTTTGTCTCCCGTTCTCTCAACCCCACTTTTGTGCATCTCCCTCTTTAGTTTTTTAACGCGTGCACACTCAAAAATCACATTGAACTTTTTCAATCTAAAGACAAGTTGGAAATCGAGCATTAAGCCACTTGGGTTAGATTTTTTGTCTGGTGGTTCTGTTGTAGCGGGTGGATCGTTAGCGGTGGTGGGTTCTCTAGGATGTCAATGGGCTGGATAAGGAGAAAGATGAAAATGGAGTGACTGTGTGTGTGTGTGGATAGTCAGTGGCTAATGGTGTGTGGAATGGTATGTGCTTTAGCCTTAGTTGTGGTGAGTTCTCTGTTTGTGGCGGTGGTGGGTTTATTGCTGATGATGAGTTGTGGCCGATGGTGGTTCAAGGATCATGTCTAATCAATAGATTTTGATACTTATTTACACATTTGAAATTTAAGTACTAAAAAACTAATTTGTAACCGGATAGCCTGGACCATTAAATTTTTTATGGATAGGGCGTGATAGATATTATTCAGCTCGTTGATGAGTTGGGCTTGATGTTGACATTAGTTTTATAAGAGTAGGCTTGGTATCGTCTGACCCTTGGGCTTGTTGAGCTCGTGTAAGCAATGGGTAACATAAATGATATTACACATGAACATAAGAAGTTAGGTAAATTGCACTAAACCGTCTAAGGTTCACATCATTTTTCACTTAAAACCCCTTCTGGTTTCAATTTTAGCTCTTCACCTTGAAGATTGGTTCCAAATAAATCCAAACTCTTTTTTTTGTCATAAAAAGGTGGACGACCTTCTATATGGAGGCGCAAACATGTCTTTGCAAAATATACACATACAAACACCCCACACACTGCATACAAAGCCACACACGCTCTGCCCCTACCTCCCATCACAGTCGCGCCATCGTCGATCTGTCACTTACCAACCTCGCCCTCCCTCCACATTCCACAACCACATCGTCACCACTGAATCAGGCGTCTAGATCATTCATCACGATCTCTGCAGAGATCCCTAATCACCCACTACCATTTCCCTTGTTGACCTCCTCACTCAAACTCTTCCTGACCCACCATTACGATTATCGACCTCATAACTACCAATCATCGTTGCTAGTCAATAAACACAAACACAATCATCGCCACTGGCCACAACCTCTACCTTTCAATATCCACTAACCGTCTCTATCTGATGTGCGCATGCGCGTGTGTGTGAATCAAGAGAGAGGGAGATGGGTTTTACTATGGGTGTATGAATCGGGGATGGGTTTTACTATGGGTGTATGAATCGGGGATGGGTTTTACTATGTGTGTATGAATCAAAGACAAAGAGGTAGTGATGGTGGTGGTCAATGATAGTGATGGTGATCTTGACGAGGATAAGAGGAACGGGGTTTTACTAACTGTGTTTTTGTGCGTGTGCGTGTGTATGTGCAGGGGGTTGTATGCACTAGTCGTGGTTGATAGAGGATGAAAGATGGTGGACTATGGTGCGTGGTGTGTATGCACTGCTTGGTGGTTGACCATGGTTTTGTGTGGTGGTTCAGTTAGAGGGATGAGGATTGGAGGGGCAGGAACGGAGGTGGTAGGCGGCAGACTTGTGTGTGCAGGGTGTGGGTGGTGGGGATGCCAATAACTAGGGTGTTGAGTGTCTTGAAATGATATGTTTGCTTCAGTATGTGAATGGTCGTCCAACTTCTTTTTACAGAGAAACAAACTGTGTTTTCAATTAGAACCGATCTTCAAACGAAGGATATTACGTGCTCAAATTTTAAGTGAAAAGTGACGTTAGTGTTAAGGGGTTTAGTGCAATTTACCCTAAGAAGTTAACGTTGTTATTCACCTTTTCACGCCCTTTCATATATATATATATGTGTGTGTGTGGTTCAACATTTTTCGCTAAGTTGTCATTAATCAGGTTTAAGTTTGAAATAAATAAGTTACTTTAAGGCAAGTGAGTTGTTCTTAATTTGTGGCCACTGCCTTCCTTGTAAGCATGAGAAGCCACTGTGTTTAAACTTTTTTAAGGTTAGAATTTCGCAAGTGTCTACATAATTCTGGATTATAATATTCCTTACGTTAAAATACCCCAACTTTCAACTGCTTGCCATGATTAACTTTGGCCCCCAAGTGTATTGCCAAGTAAGAGTGAGTATCAAACCGTTTAAACTGTTCAAACCGATCAAACCGAACCTGTTTAATTCAAATCGTCTGAAAATCGTAACGATTTTCATAATTTCAAACTGACCTCGGTTCAGTTTGATTTAAGTTCACTTTTTTGAAACTGATCACAAATCGAACCAAATCAACCAACGATATATTAATCGACTTTAGTAATTTTTACATATATGTTAATACGTAAATCCAAATATACAAAACCTTAAAAGTAAAGACAATAACATAACGAGAGAATTAATAAGATAAATGTTTAGTGATCGATATCTTTTACATATTTACTATTTCTTTTTCGTACATCGATGGCAAATACATAATTGAGTTTTACTTGTATAATATATCGAGAATATACTTATATCTTATGTTAACACAAGCACTTATATATGATCCGGGAGTGACTTAGCGAGGTTCCCTTACAAAATGGTGGAAAAATTGATGTAGTATCATCAGAAGGGCTTTATGCATGGCTTCTGTCGGAGGCCAGGAAGCCTCTTCTTCCACATCTCAACGGGATACCAGTGCTTATCACGTTTTCTTGAGTTTCAGGGGTGAGGACATTCGTAAAACCTTTCTCGATCACCTCTACCATGCTTTGGTAGGAGCAGGTTTTCACACATTTAGAGACGACGACAAGCTAGAGAGAGCTGGAAACATCAAGGCAGGACTGGAGAAAGCAATCCAACAGTCGAGGAGCTCGATTGTTGTCTTCTCGGAGAACTATGCGTCTTCAAAGTGGTGCCTCGACGAGCTTGTGATGATTGTTGAGCGCCACCGGAGGACATCAAAGTTTGTGCTTCTTCCTGTTTTCTATCACGTGGAACCCTCCCATGTTAGGAATCAAACAGGGAGTCTGGCAGCAGCATTTGCTGGGCACGAAGAGTGGTTCCCGAAGGAGCGGATACGAGGGTGGAGGGAAGCGCTTAGAGAAGTTGCTAATCTTGCAGGGATGGAATTAAAAAACCAAGCCGATGGGTAATCCCTTTCGCTTCTCTCAGTACCCTTTCTAATTGCTCATCAATTTGTTCTTTTATTTTATTTTATTTTTTTTATGTTCCTTCATTTTCTCTTTCTTTCTTTTGGGGAGGGACTAATTTGATCTAAGCTGCGATGGTTGTGAATTAATCTAGAGAAAGAGAGAGAGGATAGGAATTGGAGAGAGGAGGTGCTTGTACAATTGATAGATTTTGAGGGAGGGAGGGACAAACCCGTTTGGACTTGCGTACTGGCCTAAGGCAGCACCGCCCTCAAAACAGATACTGTAACTTGTTTTTCTTGGGCTGTCTAATCAGTGGCGAGAGCCGCCTTGAAACAATAAAATTACTACTAAAAATGTAAGAGGAAACAAAGGACAAGGTACATTATAATATACTCACCCACCTAACAATGTGTAAAGTATTACACTCCGCCCATCTAGACGTGTAACGCTTGTGTTCCGGTGAAATTAGACACTAACAAAAAAAGCTCTTGACGAGGGAGAAAGATCGAGTTGTTGGCACACTTTTGAAATATTTCTGTTTTGTATTAATCCGGTGTTTTTAATCATTACTAACTGCAGGCATGAAGCAAAGTTCATCCAGGAAATTGTCAAAGAGATTGAGAATAGAGTAATTCTCCCGGTCTTGGACCTTCCTTCGAATCTGGTCGGGATGGATTCTCGAGTCGAAGACATTGATTCGTGGTTACAAAATGGATCATCTGATGGTGAGATTATGGTATTATGTGGGATGGGTGGCATCGGAAAGACAACAATTGCTAGATATGTGTTCAATCTACATCATAGTAGATTTGAGAGTAGTAGCTTTCTCGCAAGTATCAGGGAGACTTTTGAGAAATCTGATGGGCCAATTAATTTGCAAAGACAACTTCTTGCAGACATTTCTAAGAGAAAAAAGACTGAAATATCTAGTGTCGATGATGGCATCAATAAGATCAAACATGTCATGTCTCATAAAAAGGTTCTTCTTGTTTTTGACGACATCGATCAAAAAAAGCAACTGGACGCAATACTAGGGATGAAAGATTGGTTATATCCACACAGTAAAATTATCATCACTACAAGGAATGTGAGGCTGCTCATGGCTCATGCTTCTAAGTTAAAGATCCATAATGTTGGCGAATTGAACTATAACGACTCCCATGAGCTTTTCAGTAGGTATGCCTTTAGACAAGATCACCCTAATGAATTCCTTGTGCAGCTCTCAAAAGTGGTAGTGCGTCAATGTGAAGGACTTCCTCTAGCTCTACAGGTTTTGGGGTCGACTTTTTGTGAAAGAGCTGATGAAAATGAATGGCTGAGTTTACTAGCGAAATTGGAAGACATTCCTGACAATGAGATCTCGAGAAAACTTAAAATCAGCTACGACTCCTTAGATGACCATGACAGAAACTTATTCCTTGATGTAGCTTGTTTCTTTGTCGGAGAGGACAAAGATTATATGGTGACAATACTAGATGAATGTGAAGTCCACACAACAATTGGGGTTAAAAATCTCATGGACAGATGTCTCTTAAGAGTTGATAAAGATAACAAGGTAATGATGCATCAAATGCTTCGGGACATGGGAAGAGAAATTGTTCGTCAGGAATCACCTGAGGACCCTGGAAATCGCAGTAGGCTGTGGGATCATAAGGAATCTTTTAGTGTGCTAAAAGATAATTCTGTAAGTAATTGGATCTTCTGTGTGTATGCATTGGTTTCGGTGATTTAGATTGCTCACGCTTGTTATTTATCTACTTGCATTTTGTTCTACAGGGCACTGGAAATATTGAAGGCCTTGCTCTTGACATGCGTATGTTGAAGGAAGATAGGACAGTCTTTCGTGTCAATAGTGCAAGACCTGGCCGCTTTGGCTTCTTCTCTTGGCCTCTTGTGAACAATGCTAACAACTCCGATGAGATGGACTTGAAAGCTGACGCCTTTTCAAGGATGTGTAGACTGAGGCTGCTCCACATTAATTATGTGCATTTGACCGGAGGGTTCAAAGGATTTCCTAAGAACATAAAATGGTTGCGTTGGCATGGATGTCCTCTGGAATCTATACCAAGTGACTTTCCGTTGCAAAGCCTGGTTGCCATTGACATGAGCTACAGCAAATTGGGACCTGGTTGGTGCGGAACTAAGGTAATTTTCTCGTTTTCCTTTTTCGTTTTCATTCTTTTGGTGATAAACGAAGTGTGTGAGAAAATTATGGGTTTATACAAATGTGCCAAAAGAGGGTGACAGAGAATGATATATATATATTTTTTTGGCAATGGATGGCAGCAAATCGAACTTTACATTTTGTACAGCTTCTTTAGTACTAATGTTTGAAGGTGGGCTAAAGAAATACCTAAATTTGAAATAGTGTACCAAATCAGTATCTCAGCTAACGGACGACAAATACGGTTAAAAAGTCAGAGGGGTTGAACTGCTATGATTAAAAAAAGGACATAAAAGCTATAAAAGTTGTGCCATGGCCATGTGGGTTGTCCTTTTTTACATTTTCCACCACCGTCGTCACGGGCGATTTCATGCCTCACTTGAATGTATGTGATATGAGATAGATTTAAACGAATTACGTGAGTTGATGATGACATTAATTTTTTGGTTTTGGGTATTTATATAGATTCAAATACATGCAAAAATTAATCAGAACTGTGAATCAATCAACAAAATTTAAAACTCTATTTACATTGTTTCGTCGCCGGCAAACTCTATGTGTGTGGGTTGTATGTGTGTGTGAATTAAAGAAGGAGAAGAAGAAGAAGAGAGAGATACACAGAGAGAGAAAGAGAGAGAGAGACTGTCAAAAGGATGGCCCATGTGGCCAAATGGACAAACTTTATGTCATTTTTTTCATAATGACAGTCATATCCCTCTAACTTTTTAATAACATCCTCGTCCGTTAGTCGAGATACTGATTTGGTACGTTATTTCAAAATTAGGTATTTCTATAGCGCACCTTTAAACTTGGGTACTAAAGCTGTACAAAATGTAAATTTGAGGGTACAGTTTTAGGATTAGCCTGGAAATTTGTGTGTGCAAAGTCACTTAGTAAACTTCTAATGAAAAATTAACTTCTTCTTTTCTTTTTTCTTTTTTTTTATTTCTCACAGTTGCTTGGGTGCTTAAAAATCCTTGATCTGAGCCATTGTCATGGCCTGACTAGAACTCCTGATTTCTCAATCTCAAGAGTCCCCATACTTGAGAGATTGATTCTAAAGGGTTGTAAAAGTTTGATTGAGGTTCATGAATCCATTGGGAACCTTGAGAATTCACTTGTCTACTTGAATTTAGAAGATTGCACAAGTCTAAGTAAGCTTCCACGAAACACTGCTATGCTAAAAGTTCTAAAAGCACTGATCATTTCTGGTTGTTGGAATCTTGTGGAGTTCCCAATGGGCATGGAGAAATTGGAAGCATTGCGGGTGTTTCATGCTGATAGGATTGTCATGGGTCCGGTAACCCCTGCCACTGAAGTGGGAACATCATGGCATGCCTTGATTCCTTTGTGGAGGGTGTCAAAACCAAGAAAAACACCTGAGCTCTCATGCTTATCTTTGCCACGCTTTTTAGTTGATTTGAGTCTTGTAGATTGCAATCTCTTTGATGATGCTTTTCCCATCGAGTTGAGTAGCCTGTCTTCACTGCAAAGATTGGACCTAGGATTTAATCCATTTCTCCGCGTGCCAACTTTCATCAAAGGTCTCCCTAGGCTCCAGACACTTGATTTACATGATTGCCGTAGGCTCCAAGAAGTTACAGGTATCCGTGGTCTTCAAAGGATACACATGGATGGGTGCACGTCGTTACAAAAATATGACCCAGATACAGAAAAATGGACCATGCACGGATGCGATAATCTGATGGAGATAGTGGATTGTTTCGAGCTGATTCCAATTGATGACACACGTGTGAGCTTTGTGAAGTATCAGTTGGAACTCATTAACAACATTGAAATGGATACATACCATCACACAACTAATAGCTGGAGGAGAGGCCCCATTCAGGTGACCTCTCTCTCTCTCTCCCCACCCCTAGCGCGCAAGCACCTGCATACACAAATCTTTTTACTAAAGTCATCAGTATATTTTCATTGTACAGGTCGTAGGTGAAGCTTATGGATTACTGAGCATCTTTTATCCTGGGAGCCAAGTTCCAGCCTGGTTTACTACCAGAGTTAAGGGCGCCTCACTATCTTTTACTGTGCCCTCAAGTCTTCGAACAAGTATCGGAGGCTTTAGCATTTGCCTTGTATGCTTCGTCTATTCTAATATGATGGACCGAGATGAGTTCTATGCCATATTGAGTAATGAGACCAAGGATTTAAAATTGATCTATGGCCCAAGTTGCATTGGATGGCCAGAAGCGAATGAAGATATGAGCTGGGTAAGCTATTGGATGCTCGAGAATGATAAGTTGGAAGCTGGCGATGAACTAACAATTTTTTTACTTTCCGAAAAGGAAGTGGAGGTAAGGGAGATTGGGTTCCATCTTATGGACCTAGACGTAGGGGAAGAAGCAGATATTGTGGAGGTAAACCAGCCAGCACGTCCTTCTGACGGGCAATCAGGGAGCACGCGTCTGTTTGGCTACGGCATGCTTGGTTACACTTTGAAAGATTTGTTGAAGGATGTAGGAGTTACGTGGGATCCTGTCGGGGAGAAAGAGCATGATATAATCCTGCCGGGCAGAATGGGTACGACATATATCTTGAATGGGTTATCTAGATGTTCTCCCATCGCTGATGTGGTTTTGGCTCATAAGACATAACACTGCTAAAGAGTATCATGGAGTAAGGATCCGAATTGGTTGTTGCTTGATTGTCAAGAAGTTGATACACCTGTAGATTGCGACTCTTCGCTTGTTGTTGGTGCAACAACGGTCTGCCCAGGTGTCTATTATTGTAAAATTTAATTACCAATTTACTTTATTTTGAAACTTATTTACTCGCATATCACACTTATGTTGAAAATCGCGGTTTGAAACCACTACTTTAAAGTAGAAATCGTGATTTAGAACTACGACTTTAAGTAGAAAACAAATTTTTTTTTCATTTTTTGCGTAATGTAAAATGGAAAACATATATATATCTATATTTATATATATACACACACACTAAAAATGTGGTTTCAAATCGCAATTTCTACTTTAAAGTCGTGGTTTCAAACCGCGATTTTTAAAAGTGTGGTATGCGAATAAATAAGTTTCAAAATAGAGTAAATTGATAATTAAGTTTTAAAATAGTATTATTTAGGGAAAAAAACTGTGTTCTACTGAAATTTTTGTTTTGTTGGTTTCGAGTTAATAATTGACTTTTCTTGATGGTTTCTCTCTTTCCCAAAGTTACTCCTTTTATTTTAAAGTTCTTTATTATCCAAATTATTCCTTGCTTGGGCTTGCAACCAAACTTTCAATTCTAACGTGAGTTTTTTTTTTTGGCCTCTTACCTGAAGATTTCCCCGAAAAGGGAAACTTTGACGAGAATGGAAATCTAAAGTAAAAGTAAAGACTCTGCGTTCAAATAACAAAGAAAGCCTTTGTAAAATTTTACTAAAGTCAAGCCATTTTGTTGAGTTGAGTGGTTCTTTTTTCTTCGTCTATCTTCTTCATTTTATCCTTGTCTTTCAGTAAACGTCTTGTAACTGCTTAAAACCACTTGTTCCAATCCTCCGTACAAGCTGAAGAAACTGTCCATCTCTATCTTTTATTTACTGCAGCTATCAATTTTTTTCCCCTCATCAACAGATGTATAAAACTTTCTTACAGTTTCTTTTAATGCAGACCCACGTTATTTGGGACTTGAACTCCTTTAAACTGTCATTACATCATCATTAATTAATTAAATTGCTTTAAATCTCATCTTTTATCTTCATATATGTGTCCATATATTCTTGTGAGATATAAATCCATATATTCTTGTGAGATATAAATCCCATATTGAGCATATATTAATTAAATATTTATTTGATACATATGCAGATATGCATATGCATATGCTTTGTAGATCTCTTTCCTTTTTTTCAATTGGTTTTGAACTTTCACAAGAAAAGATCAATTTAAATCCAGCAGACAACTTAAAATTAATCACGCACCGCCATCCAATCAAATTCATCCACGTAATACTTATGGTCTCTCTTCTCATTACCAATATATTGTCAAATTCAAAACTCAAACTTTACTTTTTCGTCCAAAATGTGAGAGCATAAGTTTGAAAAAAAAATCTTTTTTTTTTATTTTCATTTTGGTCCATTACTTGTTTTGTCGTTAATACTTCATGTAAGACTCTGTCAATTTTAACAAGGTAAAATTAATAAAGCCCCATATAACGGACTTGAAAACAATAACATAATTTAACAAACTTTCTTATCTCTTCACTACAACGAATGTTGCGGCTTCAGGTAAATGCAGTTTTCAAAATGGTTAATTACACTAAGTACCACTTAGGTTTGATCTTATAACACACAACTATATGTGGTTTGGAATATTATACTATGACACTTGTCAATTTTTTCAGTTCACGGAGTTAATTGACTTAACCAATAATAAAAATATTCATGCAATAAAATATACTGCCACCGTCCCCATAAGAACTGTAGCGAAACTCGTCCTATCATCGTGTACATTACCATACCATACACCATCCTTTTGTTAAGGGCCTCCAGCTTATACCAATTCAGTCATTCTCAAACTTTAAAATCTGCACTTGGCTACACAAAACAAATCAAACCCTTTACATTTTTGCTGAACCTTTTTCTGTTGACCTTCTTAATACAGTGCAAGAGATTGTCCCACCTAAGCTAGTGGTGCTAGTAAGCTACAACGGTTAGCATTGCAAAAAATAATCTAATAGAAATTACCAATTTAGCTTCGAGATTGTTGCCAACAAGCCGGATCTGAAAATCACAATTGAGTTGATAGGGGACATATTCATATCCTTAATCCACCCCTGCCGAGCTAATGGACACTGCTGGAATCAGTTTGCATAACATCGTAATCAACTCTGTCATCGGACTTGTGAACAATGTCTTTGAATCTGCTTCGTGAATCGAGTCATCATCGATGTCATTTTTGAACTGTGAACGGAGGGAAAAAACGGAAGGAAATCGTGGCAGATGTTACGCAGTAGGTTGTGTGATTAAAATAAGCTTTTGAGGGTAATTTTTGTAGGTTGCATTAGATAATAGCGCATTATAAATTTCTTTAACAAGATAGTGTAAGATAGTAACAAACTTTAGTGGGTGAGTGTAATATTCAATTCCACGTGTAAGTGATTGTAATAACACCAAGATCAAGATCCAACTTTGAAATCAAAATGAGCCCTTCTAAATTTACCTAATCTATCTACCCCCGAACCCAACCCCCCACCCCTTAACCACCCACCCCCCCCCCACCCCCCCACCCACGCCCACCACACACACGCACGCGCGCCAGCGCAAATATTAGAAAGAAAATTCAACAAAAAAAAACCCTTCAAGAAAAGCACCTCCCTTTCTCCCCATAATATAAGTACTTATTACACCATAAACATTGATTGCAACATAGGCATAGATGCTAAAAAAAAGTAACAGAAAACATGAAATCCTAAAATAAATAGCTGTCACAATCGTCATATATTTGTTGTGCCCAAAAGTACGAAATACTCTCTCGAGCATTGGTATACGCAAGCTCTATATGCTTCTGCTCACCTATAAACAAAATACATAGTTCAGATTTATGCGACAAACTTATGGAGGTAACTCTATCTGCAAATGCAAATTATTAATGCATTTGGCGCCCAAAATTAAGAATTGAATAGTTACACACAAACCGACAAGTATACTTGTACTTAGTTACTTATTATACTCCGATTATGAGTTGCGTCATCAAGTGCGCTTAAGAACAAAAGCCCTACCTTCGTATAGTCTTGTTATTGGAGAATCAACTTTCGTATTACAAGAAATACCAATGTCCTTCAACAAGTATTCTTGAGAGTTTGGTCTGAACATATTGAAGTTTGTTTTCCTTTGTAATTTGTAATGTTCAAATGTAAATAACTTTTAAGGCTAAATTCAATTGTTCTATCATGAGAAAAGAGATTAGAGACACTACTAAGATTAACAACGTCATGCTAGAAAAAATAATTAAAAAAAAGTACACTATAAGAGAGCTTTAGTACACTGTAGTTTAACAAGAAAACTGAAAAGAAAGGGTAACAGCAAGATAGACACATTCTACTTGAAATTTGGAACTTAAGGTAAAAAAAAATTGAAAAATGACTTTTCCTGCATTTCAATTTTCACATAAGAGATCATGAAAATGGTAATAAGAATAGATCATTACCAAAGAAAATAAAATGCACGGATTATTTTGTTGGCCGAAATATATACTTTGTGTATACTTGTGCAGAAAACAACTAAGTACGAAAATACTGAAATGTAGTTTACTAAACAGAAGAAATAGTATTTGCAAGAACAATTAAAATGAACTCACAGCAAAATCAGACAAACAGCAATGGAGAACCGATGCGTGAATTTGATTCATTGTCCTTAAGACTTTATTCGTCCCGCAACGGTGCTGACGGTTCTTGACCACAGTCTCTCAGGATACAACGGCAATACGTCTGAAATAGGAGCACTCCAAATTGCAGACCCGGCGAACCAAAACAATGGCACAGAACTCTTTCGGACACAGGAACAGAGACAGAATAATATGACAGAAATTGATTTCGGGATTCCGTTTTTTTACATAAACTGTAATTGACTCGGTTTTTATACAGTGAAAATTCACAGAAGGGTGCAACTCTTCACAGTTGGTTGGAAAGGTTGCAACTTTTCGAAAAATAAAATAAATAAATAAAATTTATTTATCCCAAAAATAATAAAGTCTGATGGGCCCAAACCCAAGCCACGCCCACGGACGGGGCGGGCGGCGCGCGCGTGGTGGACCTTGGGTCAACCTAGGTCCTCCCTCCTTACAAAACATGGGTACCCCCAAGGGGCCCAACCCTTAGCTCAAGGCTAAGCCTTATAAGGAGACAATTTGGCTTTATCTCTTCAATGTGGGATACTCTTTTCCCCTCAAGTTGAACCACCAACTTTAACTTCAATTTTCACATTCACCTTCCATTTGTTTTAAACATGTGAATATACCATGATCATCTATTCCAATAGACGAACATGAATTAATTTGTTCCTAACCAAAACTTGGTTTGGAACCCTATTAAAAAATTAAGTCAAAGTTGCTTCTCACAATGGGTTTAAAACCCAATTCCAACAATCCCCCACATGAATAGAAAATTGACTGGACACAATACTCAAAGAAACACTGACACTAGAAAGAGTTCCTTAGAACGACACTGCATCGGGATAGGTAGCCGATGGCCTTGAACCTTCCCTAGTGAGAACTATCGGATTTACTGGTTAACCAGTGAACGTGATGTCTTGAACTGTTCAACCCTTAGTGTAAACCGAGACAATAGAACTTCACACAGTATCGCTCAAACATTGTTTTGAGGTTCTCATTGTTGTGTTCATTTTGGCCCTGAACAACTCCTGGTTTTCATGAGTACTCTCTGAGAATTCAGCCTTAAATTCTCATAGAAGCGGCCCCACTTCTTACTCACATAGGTGACTTCTTATTAAGAGGTTCCTACCGCACCCCCACTTGGATTTCCAAGATATAAGAGTCATTAAAAGCATAGCTTAACCTAACCTTTTGTAGGTGCCACTGTATTCTCATCATAGGAATGAATATGAGGGTTTTAACCCCCCACAGTGCTCTGTCTGAGTCGCATTTACATAATTCGGTTTTCCCTTTGAACCTAGATCTTGGGATCTCCAGTCAGCTAGGTAGGGTTTCCATTATGGCAACTCTTTAGTTCATAGGCTTAAGACCCATTCCCCTCGATGACATATTTACTTTCTCTCTAGTCAAAGCTTTCGTTAACGGATCCGCAATATTATCCTTTGACTTCACATAGTCAATAGAGATAATTCCACTATAAAGTAATTGTCTAACGGTATTGTGTCTGCGACGTATGTGTCTAGACTTGCCGTTATACATACTGCTTTGTGCTCTTCCAATTGCAGATTGACTATCACAATGTAGGCAAATTGGTGGCACAGGCTTAGGCCAATTTGGAATATCCTCCAAGAAATTACGAAGCCACTCCGCTTCTTCTCCTGCTTTATCTAAAGCAATGAATTCAGATTCCATAGTGGATCTGGCAATACATGTCTGTTTAGAGGATTTCCAAGAAATAGCTGCTCCTCCTAATGTAAACACATATCCACTTGTGGACTTTGTTTCATTAGAATCTGATATCCAGTTGGCATCACTGTATCCTTCTAATACAGTTGGATATCTTGTATAATACAGACCAAAGTTTAAGGTATATTTTAAGTACCTTAAAACTCTTACAATAGCTATCCAATGATTCTTTCCCGGATTGCTAGTATATCTGCTCAACTTACTGACAGCATATGCTATATCGGGTCTCGTGCAATTCATGATATACATTAGGCTACCAATTACGCGCGAATACTCTAATTGAGATATTCCTTCACCAGTATTCTTTGTTAGATGTAAATTTACATCTAGTGGTGTCTTAACTGGACTATCATCGTAACTTTTAAATTTGTCTAGCACTTTCTCAATATAGTGAGACTGTGACAAGACTAGTCCATTTGATGTTTTGGTAATTTTCATACCAAGTATAACATCAGCCACACCCATATCTTTCATATCAAATTTACTGGTCAGCTTTTGCTTTGTAGCCTTAATGAATTCATTATTGCTCCCGATAATGAGCATGTCATCCACATAAAGGCAAACAATGACATATCCTTTTTCCGTGCCTTTAACATAGACACATTTATCACATTCGTTGATTCTAAAGCCATTTTCGATCATGACTTTATCAAACTTTTCATGCCATTGTTTCGGAGCCTATTTTAGTCCATAAAGTGACTTAACAAGCTTGCACACCTTCCTCTTATGATCAGGAGCTACAAACCCCTCGGGTTGCTCTATATAGATCTCTTCATTAAGATCTCCATTTAGGAAAGCTGTTTTCACATCCATTTGGTGTATCTCAAGATTATTAATAGCTGCAATAGCTATCAATATTCGAATGGATGTTATTCTTGTAACTAGTGAATATGTATCGAAATAATCAAGGCCTTCCTTTTGTCTATACCCTTTGACAACCAGTCGGGCCTTATATTTTTCGATCGTTCCATCAGCTTTCATCTTTCTCTTGAAAATTCATTTACACCCTAATGGTTTATTTCCAGGAGGAAGATCCACCAGTTCCCATGTATGATTTAGCATGATGGATTCTATTTCACTATTAATAGCCTCTTTCCAATGAGGAGCTTCGGGACTCGACATTGCTTCACTATAAGTACGAGGCTCATTTTCTAACAAATATGTTAGAAAATCAGGACCAAAAGATGTAGACGTTCTACCTCTCTTGCTACGTCTTGGCTCATCTTCCTCTTGTGAGGGTTCTTGGTCCTTATTAGTTCTTTCTAAAGAACTTCGTTCTTGTGCAACTTTATAAGGAAATACATTTTCAAAGAAATGTGCATTCCTTGTCTCCATTATAGTGTTGACGTGTATATCATCAACTTCAGATTTATGCACTAAGAACTGATTGCATATCCAATAAAAACCCCATCAACCGTTTTAGGTCCTATTTTGACCATTTTAGGTGGTGGGATCGCTACCTTTGCTAGACACCCCCACACTTTAAGATATTTGAAGGAAGGAGGACGACCTTTCCATAGCTCATAAGGTGTCTTTTGCAACTTCTTGTGAGGTACTTTATTAAGTATATGATTCGCGGTTAAGACCGCCTCCCCCCACAAGTTATCCGGTAGTCCAGAATTTATCAACAAAGCATTCATCATTTCCTTTAAAGTACGATTTTTTCGCTCAGCAATTCCATTTGACTGAGGCGCATACGGTGTCGTGGTCTCATGAATGATTCCGTGATCGGCACAAAATTTTTCAAAAGGGAAAACATATTCTCCGCCTCTATCACTTCTTAGTACTTTGATTTTCTTGCTAAGTTGATTTTCAACCTCAATTTTGTATTGCATAAATGCTTCCAAGGCTTCATCCTTGCTTCTAAGCAAATATACATAACAAAATCTCGTACAATCATCAATAAAAGTAATAAAATACTTTTTTCCTCCTCTAGATTGTACCACCTTTAAGTCACATATATCACTATGAATTAGACTTAAAGGTTTCGTACTTCTTTCAATTGACTTGAAAGACGTTTTTGCCATTTTAGCTTCAACACAAATTTCACATGCTTTATATGAGTCAAAATTCATTTTAGGCAAAAAAACATTTTTCACTAGCTTTTGTATGGAACCATAATTTACATGACCTAATCTACGATGCCATAAATTAGGAGATTCCAACAAGTAAGCAGAATAAATATTTTTTATTAATATCGGAAGTTGGTACAGCTTTAGGCACTATGGTCATTACATTTAATTTAAACAGACCATCCCAAAGGTACCCTTTTCTTACAAATATACCACTCTTAGTGAGTACAAACTTATCACTCTCAAATACTAGCTTGAAACCATTCTTACTCAACAATGAGCCTCACACTAGATTCTTCCGAATGTATGGCACATGAAGCACATTGTTGAGACTCAATTCTTTGTCGGATGTCATCTTTAAGACCACCTTGCCCATTCCTAGCACCTTTGAAGAAGAAGAGTTTCCCATGAACAGATTCTCATTGTTGGCGCTCTCATATGTAGTAAACATACTTTGCTCGGAACACACATGTCGAGTAGCGCCCGAGTCTACCCATCACTGTTTGGGATTTTCAACTAAGTTGACTTCGGATACCACCGTAGATAACTTCAAATCTGTCACGTCCTCGGTGATCTTGGTAAATTCGGTCACATTGGCTTGAGAATTCTTTCCTTTAAAGTTTCCTTTGTTTTTGCTACAATCCTTAGCACGATGGCCAGCTTTGCCGCACCCAAAGCAGTTCCCTTTGAACTTCTTCTTCTCACCGCCTTTGAAATTTGATCCACTTGCTTTGCTTGGACCATCGGAATCGGAAATTTACTTCTCTTTGATAGACCTTGCTCGACCACATTTGCCTTGGCTTCTTGATGATAATTACCGACCTTCTTCTCAGAGTGGCGATTATCCTCTTCAATCCTCAATCTTACAATCAAATCCTCGAGCTTCATCTCCTTGCGTTTATGCTTCAAATAATTCTTGAAATCTTTCCAAGTAGGTGGCAATTTTTCAATCAAACCAGCCACCTAAAAAGACCCTCCAAGTACCATCCCTTCCGCATGAATATCATGTAGAATAAGCTGAAACTCTTGGACTTGACTAATCACTGTCTTAGAATCCACCATTTTGAAATCAAGGAATTTGCCGACTACAAATTTCTTTGAGCCGGCATCTTCCGTCTTGTATTTCCTTTCCAAGGATTCCCACAATGCTTTCGCATTAACCATTGGACTATATACGTTATACAACGCATTGTCCAATCCATTGAGGATGTAGTTCTTGCACAAGAAATCTGAATGCTTCCAAGCTTCCACGGCAGCCACAGTTTGCCGGTCAGGATTTTCACCAAGATCTGGTGCATCCTCTTGCAAGAACCTTGCCAAGTTAAGAGTGGTCAAGTAAAACAACATCTTTTGTTGCCACCTCTTAAAATCTTTTCCGTTGAACTTTTTCGGTCTTTCACCAAGTCCAACAGAACCATGAGTAGGTGCCACATAAGGCTTCGCATCCACAGCCCCGCGACTGTGTTGCACGGTGGGATTAACCGGTCCACTTTCCGAATTGGTTTCACTAGTAGCCATTGTTGTAAATCTATCAACAGATTATAACAACAATTAATAAACAGTCCAGTCTAACACAAAAAACTATAACGAAAACAGAGTATAGTAATCACTAAAATTAAATTCAGAAACTGAAAATAATTTTAGTATAAAGTACTGCAGCATCAAAATATGAAACGAAATTTTGAAAACGCTGTTTTGAAAAACTATTACGAAATTCGAAAACAATGATTCTACACATGCAACACAAAGTGCGAATAAAGTCTTAAGATTGTTGATTGTTGTTCGAAATATATACTTTGTGTATACTTGTGCAGAAAACAACTAAGTACGAAAATACTGAAATATAGTTTACTAAACAGAACAAATATTGCAAGAACAATTAAAAATGAACTCACAGCAAAATCAGACAAACAGCAGTGAAGAACCGAGGCGTGAATTTGATTCACTGTTCTTAAGACTTTATTCGTCCCGCAACGGTGCTGACGGTTCTTGACGACAGTCTCCCAGGATACAACGGCAATACGTCTGAAATAGGAGCACTCTAAATTGCAGACCCGGCGAAACAAAACAATGGCATAAAACTCTTTCGGACACAGGAGCAGAGACAGAATAATATGACAGAAATTGATATCGGGATTCAGTTTTTCGAAAAAACTGTAACTGACTCGGTTTTTATACAGTGAGTATTCACTGGGGGTGCAACTCTTCACAGTTGGTTGGAAAGGTTATAACTTTTCGGAAAAGAAAATAAATAAATAAAATTTATTTGTCCCCAAAGAATAAAGCCTTATGAGCCCAAACCCAAGCCACAGCCACGGACCGGGGCGGGCGGCACGCGCGTGGTGGACCTTGGGTCAACCTAGGTCATCCCTCCTTACAAAACATGGGTACCCCCAAGGGGCCAACCCTTAGCTCAAGGCTAAGCCTTATAAGGAGACATTTTGGCTTTATCTCTTCAATGTGGGATACTCTTTTCCCTTCAAGTTGAACCACCAACTTTAACTTCAATTTTCACATTCACCTTCCATTTGTTTTAAACATGTGAATATACCATGATCATCTATTCCAATAGACGAACATGAATTAATTTGTTCTTAACCAAAACTTGGTTTGGAACCCTATTAAAAAATTAATTCAAAGTTGCTTCTCATAATGGGTTTAAAACCCAATTCCAACATATTTTGACCCCCCAACAATCACCACTACAACAAATGGCCATCACTATGATAGTGAAAAATCTTAAATTATGATATTTTAAACTTTAGTGAAGATGCTTGCTCTGAAAATGACTAAAACTTTAAAAGTGAATAATAGAGACTTTGGGAAGATCCTTAAAAGTTGTAGCTACTAAAAGTGCCATGTTTGTACCAATTCAATGTACCCTCCTATTCATCAGGTATGTTATATTTTTAATTAGAATTTTCAATCAATAGGTTGGTTTTGTATCTAACGCTTAATTAATTTAATCGTTTCTTTTTCTTCTTATGAAATTTATTACTTTGTTGTGTGTGATGTGGAAAGATTGGGTATGGTGGGCCCATTCCATGGATTTGATTAGGTAGTTTTGTGATTATTTTGGAAGGTTCTCTACTTTGGTTGATCGGAGTTCTGGACTTTGAATGTTCAACATTGGTGTCTTTTGGGGGCTATTGGACTGCATTTCATTGAGGAGACTCTTTGTAAGGTTTTGTGGTTTTGCCTGATTCTACCTGTTATGTTTATGGGGGTGTGGTTTTTTAACTGAGAAGGGTTGGGCAAGATTTGATATTAGGGGCGATATGGCTGCGGATGGACCAGCCACTAAACCGTAAACGTTATAGATTGTCATTTTTGGAATCTATGGACCGAATCATGTTGGTTATACTGAATACCTTTGGGAAAATTACAAAGAAATGGGTTTTGGGGTTAAATATTTGTAGATGAGGGGTTTATTTTGGGAAATTGTGAAAAAAGTGGGGTGACTTTTTAAAATTTCTGAACAAGGGGTAAACTTAAGAAAAAATGGATTTTTTGAAATCAACTAATCTGGACTTCTCAGAGTACCCTTCCCGCCAAAATCGTTTACCACTGTTCTGGTACAAATCATTTTCTACAAGAATACAAGTAGTTATGCGAAAATACTTATCAGTTTGTGCAGATATTCAAGTCGTTTCTGCTATTCGAACTGATGCAATTCTAACTTTGCCTAAATGAAGGGCTTATATTAGAGCACTCAAAGATTTACCTGATATGAACATGGTAGGCTACAATATACAGATCTTGAGTCAATGCCAGCATACTTTCTCGCTAATGCCTATCAAACTTCACTTGCAAAACAAGCCAACAAAACAAAACCAATATTTCCATACAAAACCTATTTTCCCCCAAGTTTTAGACCACTTCATATTCCAACCCAAGAGCTCCAAAATCTTCTACCAAAAGAATCTTACTAATGATCATTATTGGCACCATGGAGCACCAGCTTTTGTCTATACTGCTGATGAAGGGAACATTGAATGGTTTGTTGGTAATACTGGTTTTATGCTTGACATTACTCCAAAATTTCAAGCGCTATTGGGCTTCATTGAAGTATTACCACAAAACTCTCTATTAGTTTATGCATCTCTAAAGTATCTTAGGAAATACAAATTTACAGTCAGAAGAAAATAGAAGTTTAGATAAAACCTAATCTGGGTGTTCTTGGAAACAATTTCTTTGGTTGAGTGTTGATTAAAAGTAATTAGAGTGCTAATGGAATTAGTCTGAGTTATTTTTCAGCATAGGTTTTACAAAGAATCAATGTCATTTGGGAATGACTCCAACAAATCTGCCAAGATTTATGTTCATATCAAGTAAATCTTTTGGTACTCTAATATAAGCCTTTTCCTTAGGCAAAGTTAGTATTGCATCAGTTCGAATGATAGAAACGACTTGAATATCTGCACAAATTGACAAACACTTTCACATAAACATACTTCCATTCTTGCATAAAACGACTAGTATCAACAATTTTGGGGGGATGGGTAATTTGGGAAGTCCAGATTAATTGATTTAAAAAAAACCCATTTTTTTCTTAAGTTTACCCTTGCTCAGAAATTTTAAAAAGTCACCCCACTTTTTCACAATTTTCCAAAATAAACCCCTCATCTACAAATATTTAACCCCAAAACCCACTTTTTTGTAATTTTCCCAATACCTTTCCCTCTTTTTAGTGTTCATATAGGCATACAGATTTGAATTTCAGCTGGTAAAGATGATAAGGTTCAGATTGGGTTTTTTGTAAAGATGTCAAACGGGCCGGGCGGCCCGCAGCCTAGCCCGTCCCGGCTCGAAAAAAGCCCGGCCTGGCTCCGGCCCTGTTATGAACAGTGTAGGTGTAACATCCCCGGAAATCCGGAGCTCCGTCGCCCCGAACTCCCGGGTCGTTAATCAAACGGATCACATCAAACCTGTCAGATTTACTCACTAACACATATTCCAAAACATCAAATCCGACACAATCTTAAATTTTTTAAATACAAGCTTATAAGACTGCCTAAGCTCAAACTGTTAAAATCTAAGTTCTTTATAAACTCGAGTCCTTATAAATGAATCGACAGTACCGACCCGCACAGGGGTCTCATTACACGGAAGTTGAGGGCTTGCCAGAGCTCACACAGATTCTAACCCATTCCCAAATCTGCTACAACTTATCGTCACCTGTAGAAGGGAGCCAAATGGAGGGTGAGCTTTTGAGAGCTCAGTAAGGTCGCACAAGGACTAACAATAGGATTACAAGCGATTCCGAAGAATCTAACCGATGAAACTTCCCAGAATACTTCAGATGGTAAAAAAAACTCAATGCTTTTCAAAAGGGTCAAAACTCATCAGAAATAGATACCAAAATAAACCAGAACACGACGGATTCCAAATCAATCAATAACAGGTCATTTTCAGAAAACAATGAAGATTTTTCAAAGGATTTCAACAGAAGCACAAATCATTTCAGATAATACTTTCCAAACTTCCTGTAATAGTCACGACAGTATACAAAGCAGATAAAATTAAAAATCAACGTTGATCTTGGGTGATTGCAATGCCATTCCGGCAAAGCACAGAAGTGTACACATGCATGTTGTACCAGAATAATTACTAGTCCACTTGGGTACTAGCCTGCTTTTCCTGCAGGATTCAGACCAGCCTTATTACGCCCTCCCACAGAACGGAAACCCAGGTCAACACAGAAAATCAACAATATCAATGAGCTTTAATCTAAGCTCAATTACCGAAATCAATTCGGATTCCAATAACAATATTCGGAATTTTCGGAAGAAAGTAGAATTTTCACCAGAATCAGATCAGATCAGATTTCAATAACCATAACATATCAAAATAAGTCATCTTTCAGAATTTCCAGAAGAAAATCACAATAAGTAGCAAAACGATTATCGGATTTAGGCATAACAATTCGGAAGAATGGGATACAAAGAATTATCAGATTTACTCAGCATGAAATACATGCGAGCATCACAAGATTTCCAAATAATCGATTCAGGTTCAATATTGGGGTTTCTGGGCAATAACATGCTGATATCAATACGCAATTCAGAGTTTGGCATTAGCCATAAGTAAATCAATGAGTATTTATGAGTACGAGTTATCAAAATAAGGGTTCGGACGAAAGTCCTTACCCAGGGTTCAGATAGAATCCCTTACCTGGATCCGCAGTTAAACTATCTAACCAAAAGTCTTTAACGTTAACCTAAACGGAATAATCGAACTATTAGAACACAGACTATAGCAAAATATGATAACTTAATACAGACTCACTGTAACATCCCAAAATGAACCTCCCCTCACCGGGTATGTAAAATTACCGAAACACCCCTAAGGTGTAAAATTACCAAAATGCCCCTCTCGGACTTAAATTACCAAAATGGTTTTCCCATAAGTAGAATCACTGAAATAATCTTCCCATATGTAAATTTATGCAAAAATACTTTTCTTAGGTCAAATTACCAAAATACCCCTTCGGGGTGGCAAATTACCAAAATGCCCCTGGGGGTTTCCGGCACCGGAAAAATCTCAAAATATCTTAAAACGCTATTTTAAGCATCCTGATATCATTTCTGGTCTAAAAAGCATTTTAAAGAATTTTCGTCCGAGAATCCCAAACCGGTGTCCGGACCGAGCGCTAAAAGGCCAGTTTTACGAAAAATACCTATCGGCCTCCGAACAGCTCGAAATGTTAGAATATGAATCATATCAGTAAAATAGGGTTTCTGTAAAATTTTCAGATTAAAATAACTTAGTTTACTAGGTTAAATAAATCTGGAATATCTCCTAATCGATACCGCAATTTAGCGTCCTTCGCAGACACCGAAAATTCCCAAAACATTCCAGAATGTACTTCTCGTGAAAATATCTGGGGTTACTGTTTTAGACTTTGTCTAATTTTGCTCCTAACTATTTATGAAAATTCGTGGAAAAACTGCCTAAAGTAATTTTGATCTTTAGCGACAATAACGATTACTATTCAAATTAATACACACACTAGTTCACCCAAACTGCACATAGCTGTCTTCTTCCTTCAGCCCGGATTTTCATCCCACAAACACTTCATGAACACCAATTGATTCACTTCCAATCCGTTCTAAATTATTATGAATGCATTAGATTACCTTAATTACACTCTAACACACCCATAAACACACAATTTAACCCACAATCCTACACCGACCACCATAGCCGAACCATAAACACACACAAGAACACCCCCCCTGCACACACACTCACACACAGTCACAGTAAACACGCTAAAACACACACAAAATCCCGAATTACTCCACAACACACCCACCAACACTTGTTTATACACACTGCTGCACCTTTGATCCATTTTTTGACATAAATACCACACATAAACTCACGCAGACACACTGTCTTCCCCCCCAACAAGTCACTAAAATTCATCCCCTCCCCTCATACTCACTTATTAACATATAATCTTGCGAATCATGCTCATAAAATAGCTGAACATACACACTTAACTCCCTGACTGTTTAGCCGTGTTCATGGCCACGCCATCCACCGTGCAAAGCTCAAACTCTCTCCCAAAAATTAAGATTGCAGACTAGGGAAAAGGGGAAAATTACCTTCAAGTTCTTCTTCACTCTCTCTCTTCGAATTATTCGGCTGAGATTTCCCCCATCCACGAAGGTTCCCCTGTTTTTTTTCTCTTCTCTGTTTCTGGTTTCATTCTCTGTTTTGTTTCTTGCTTTAATTTCCCGAATTTCTTTTCTATTTCTTTTGTTTGAATTTTATCCAATACTTTTGTTTAACATAAAATTCCCTGAGTCATCAGATCACATAGCAGGAGGTGGCGCCAACTTAGAGAATTTCCTCCAAAATGTGACACCAAGACACAAAATTCCAAAATTACAAAATAGTCCCTCAAGTTTTCAAAATTACAAAAATGCCCCCAAAATTTAAAAAAATTTATATTTTTGTCCAAAAATTCTTTAATCTCCAATACACTAGTAATACCCGGGCATTGCCCAAAATTAATGTCCGTCTATTTTTCAGAGCACCAATTGTTATTTTAACTGGCTCCCGAAATTCGGGATATTACAGTAGGCCCGAAATTTTAGAGCCTTGGTCCTGGGCTTGGACTAGGCCAACGTTTTAGAAAAAATGGCCCGGCCCTGAAACTGGCCTGAAATTGGCCCAGATTGTGGCCCGGATTTTGGCCCTAAATTGGCCCAAATTCTGGGCTGGCGCACTTTTTTCAAATTTTTGTCCCCCCCCCCCCCCCCAACGGCTATATTCTCCAATAATTCCAAAAATTCCACTTTTACCCTCCCAACAACTATATAACGGCTAGTTTGTGGGGGTATTTTGGTCCAAGTTAATATTTTTAAATCTTTTAAAGTTTTTTATACTTTACCCTCCCAACAACTATAAACGGCTAGTTGTTATGGGTATTTTGGTCTTTTGTGACCTTTGAAAAATCTATAAATTCACACCCTTCCTTTCTAATTTTTCACACCAACCTTCTTACTCTCTCTTATCTAAACATTCTACATTTCTACGGACTTTGCTACTATTTTCCTCTCCAATTACTACTCTTGCTAATTACTACTCTTACTTATTAATTAATATTTTTTGCTAATTACAACTCCTGTTTACTAATTACTGCTCGTGCTAAATTCTAATTACTAACTATTCCTCTTATTCATTTGTTACTCTCTAATTATTTTGTTTACTAATTAGTAATTAGTGAATTCTTATTTATTAATTACTATTACAAAGTTATTTTTAATTACTAACTCCGGCCAATTTTGAATTACTAATTACTCTTATTCCCTAGTTACTCTTCAATTTTTTTAATTGTTATTTCTAATTACTTATTACTGCTCTAGTTTTATTTTTTCAATCTAGTAAAAAAGTTTAGCGTCAAATATGTCTGGAATACGAAAGAAATTCAGGCGTGGATCATCATCACGAAAAACACCACCACCAGGTCAAGTACCACCACCAACACAAACACCACCACCACGGCCATCACGAACACCAATCCAAGCACCACCACAACCATTCGTTCTTGGATGAATGAGTACGGGCTGTATGATAGATACCCAAGCCAATTGGGAGTTCAATCAAAACATTCCAGATATTGATTACACGCCTTCACAAGATAGCCCGCATTTTAGTCAAGGACGCAGCTCGGTTGGCGAAGCTACTACTCCGTGGCATGATGTTAACCTGATGAGCGGTCACGATGGAGAAGGGCCGAGCAATACTTTCGGTAATCAGCAAGAAGCCCAAAAGGTGAAAAAAAAGAAAGCCGAGTGTTGGAATCATTTTGATCAAATTACGGTGGAAGGCGGCGCCCGAAAAGCTCGATGTAAGTATTGTGCTAAATTATTTGCTACTAGTTGTGGTAATGGACATCTTAACAGGCATTACCCTCAGTGTGCACCTCGAAGCGGCCACGTCGAACCTACCCAAACACAGTTATCTTTTGACGGTAAGTTGTTTGTTTATAATCAGCGAGAGCAAAGAGACGGTCTCGCTGAATTTGTTATTCACGATGAACAAGCCTCTAGTTTTGCCGATAGTGCTAAGCACACTAGATATATGAACACCCACATGCAACCTTTGTACAAAAAGGTTCATAGAAACACAACTAGATCTGATACACTCCGGCAGTATAAGGCTGCTAAAGCACGCCTGATCGATTATTTCGATAATTTTGACGGTAAAGTTAGTCTTACTTCTGATATTTGGCAATCTCCGTTTACTTTTGTTAGTTATAGTTGTGTGACGGCCCATTGGATTGATGCAGATTGGATTATGAACAAGAGGATCATCGCTTTCGAACTCTTTACTTTTGGATGACAGGAGAAGTCATCTTAACCCCGAGTCGCTCGAGCTATGTGTATGTTGGAAAGATTATTTTGATGCGAAATACCGCGAGCAAGATAAACCGATTGACGATAGAAAGAGTAGTGACTCGGACGTTGAAATACTTTCGGCTGATTAGGTAATTTATTTTTATTTTCCTTTTCTCAAGTTTTAAGAATAAAAAATTTCACAAAATATAGTTTTTTTAGAAACAAGGTAGATATTTTTTCATATATATATAAAAAAAATAGGTAACTTCGCCTGTTTGTTTACAAACAGCTGGTCCCAAGCCTGGATAAAAGGAGGAGGGCCTATGAACACATTTATCTTTGCTGTGGTCATGGTTTTACAATAAAGATAATGATGTGTATAGAAAAGGAGAATTAGACAAACTAATGAGAGAGTCACCCATGTTTAGCTGCTAGTGCCCCTCTCGTGTAACGGGAACCATACTACAACGTCAGTGGGGAACCTCTTACACTAGTTTCAGTTGGCGATTGAGGCTTGTGATGTTGCTCCAAGTCTCCAACCATTTAATTTATAGATGTGAATAATAAGGAGTTAAGAATAGGGGGGGGGGGGGGGAATTTTTGGGCCTGGGCCGGCCCAAGCCCGGCCCTAAAATATTGGGCCTAGGGCAAGGGCTTGGACTGGGCCGGCCCAAACCCGGCCCATTGATACCTCTAGACTTTTTTACAAGTGGGAAATCTAGCGAGAAAATTATTGCGCTGAGCGATTGGGAAAGATTAATGACTTCCTCTTGCAGACACCGGTAGTAGGCTGAGAATGTTGGCTCTTTAAATAACCAAGGTCCTTATAAGCAGAGAGTAGCTTGCTAAAATTTTCATGTGTGCAGTCCTGTTTATTAAGAATTCAAAAAATACTGACGTGTGTGTATGTGTATGAGCGTGGTCGTGTTAAATGGGAGAATCAGGAAAACAGTCTGCTTGCATATGGTACTTATGTGACGTTAACATTTCCAACAAAATCTGGTACGTGTTGAAATCCAAGGGGTTTTTACATAAGACAAGGAGTTTGGAGTTAGTATGTCCGTAAGTTGTTTTAATATGAGCTCTGAAAGCGAGTTGTTGGGGAGCAGTTTTACTGAACAAAGTATTAAGTGCATATTGCAATTTGTTAGGGAAATGTTTTTGGTTTCCAGTGATATTGGGATACATATTTTTTAAGACTTTTTCTTTTGAGAAACAGTGAGCTGAATTGAGCCAAAATTGAAACAGTGGGGTAAAACGCGCACCCGCGCCCATATTATAGGGTTTTATGTGCAAATGATTCTAAATTTTAAGACTTTTTCTTTTGGGATCACTAAGTGTTTCAAGTTATATCTCATACGGTATTTAGATGGCGTGGTGTGAACGTACTTTGGCTAAATAGAGAGCATCATGACACATCACCATTGTCTCCACAAAGGACGACTTCTTTTTGGGACTTATGAAGGAAGAAAAGGATTTCTCTTCTCTAGTGGACAAAGGGAGCATTATTAGGCCAAAAAAACATATCAAGCCTCATATATGCGTCCACATGCACAGAGGTATGTGCCTTCATTTGTTAAGTGTATGTGGTGCACTGAAGCATTTATGATTGTTATTCCTTTAGATAGCCGTCAGTTGCTTTAGCACTTCTATACGCTCCAAATTCTCAGGAGACTGCCCTTGTGTAAAGACGAGATCTTCTTTGAGATTTGGTTCTTTAGTTACAGGGCAAACGGAATTGCAAAGGCTAAAGAGTGGTGCAAAATTCAGTTATCTACTGGAAACAGTCATTCCATCATGCACAAAGAATGTGTGTGGTAGGCTGATTCGTACTCTCCTATTTGCTGAATCAGCTCCTCAAGTGTCAGTATAGGTAAATTGCCACTAGGCCTTTATTGAAATTTGACGTGTGGAATCAGCCAATAATGGTGCTGGATTTAGCCACATCCTCCTTTTTTCCCCCAAATGTACTAATTTAGTTTGCATGGCCGAATCACTCGAACTGCCCTGCAAATATTGCTCTCTTGGATGCCCCGAGATATTTCCATACTACAGCAAGCTGAAGCATGAGGCCATATGTAACTTTAGACCATACAACTGCCCATATGCAGGATCAGAGTGCTCAGTTGTTGGAGATATTCCATACCTAGTTTCTCATCTGAGGGATGATCACAAGGTAGATATGCACTCTGGATGCACATTCAATCATCGTTACGTCAAATCTAATCCACGTGAAGTAGAAAATGCAACCTGGATGCTAACTGTAAGTATCTATGCTGCACGAATATATATATTTCATATATGTTTGGTCCTTGCTAACAATTCACCGTCCCTAGCTCCAGCATGAGGCGCCAAACACGAGCTAATGTTCTATTGGTCACAGCCATGTTTTATTTATGCTGAAGTCTTAAAATTTTGATACATGCATTAAGTAGATTGTAGGTCTTGGATTGTGTTTGAATGAGTTATCTAGAAGTGACATGGAGTTTGAAATCTATCCAGTCTAAAATTTCCTTTTTTTCCAAGTCTAAATGTTGGATAGTCCTTTGTGGTGGTAGTACAGTGACTATATATTTTCAAATTATGGCATACAAGTCATATATTATCAGTATTCACTGTATACCTGCAGTTCTCTGAACATTTAAGAAAGCATTAGATTAACAATTACGATTATTCTGAACCTGGACCTCATAATTGTTAGGTAAGAACTTGCCTGATACACCGTCAAAACTCAAAAGTAAGTTTGAGAAAAAAAATAGTTTCTTCTAATGGAAAAGAATATGTTCAAGGTAAGAACAGTCTTAGAGCTTTGCACACAGTTGACTACACACACTGGATATTGTCATATCGCAATCCAGTGGCGCTGCATATCATCTTGAAGCCTCAATTAGATCTGGGCTTCACGCAAAGCTGTGGCTTGATGATTCCGATGATCAGAATGACAGATTCTGGTGGTCTGGTGGTTTAGATTGTGGCAAGAGCATCTAACTCAAACACAAGATTTGACAAGGGTGAAGCTCATAAGCGGTGCACAACAGCAGTGATGATGAATTGGCATTGATGAATTGGCATTGATACAGGAGAGAGCACACTTGGGAAGAGTTGTGACCTGTAAGTGGTCTCAACAAGGCCTCCCGTGAGCGACTAAAGTGGGCACTTAAAAAACGTTTCTTCCCTTTTTTTCAATTAGTTTTGAACTTTCACAAGAAAAGGTCTATTTAGATCCATCAGACAACTTAAAATTATCCATCAGACAACTTAAAATTAATTCGTACACCGCCATCCAATCAAATTCATCCACGTAATACTTATGGTCTCTCTTCTCATTACCAATATATTGTCAAATTCAAAACTCAAACTTTACTTTTTCGTTCGATATGTGAGAGCATAAGTTTGAAAAAATATATATAAATTTTTTATTTTGATCCATTACTTGTTTTGTCTTTAATACTTCATGTAAGACTCTGTCAATTTTAACAAGGTAAAATTAATAAAGCCCCATATAACGGATTTGAAAACAATAACATAATTTAGCAAATTTTCTTATCTCTTGGCTTCAGGTAAATGCAGTTTTCAAATGGGTTAATTACACTAAGCACCACTTAGGTTTGATCTTATAACACACAACTATATGTGGTTTGGAATATTATACTATGACACTTGTCAATTTTTTCAGTTCACGGAGTTAATTGACTTAACCAATAATAAAAATATTCATGCAATAAAATATACTGCCACCGTCCCCATAAGAACTGCAGCGAAACTCGTCCTATCATCGTGTACATTACCATACCATACACCATCCTTTTGTTAAGGGCCTCCAGCTTATACCAATTCAGTCATTCTCAAACTTTAAAATCTGCACTTGGCTACACAAAACAAATCAAACCCTTTACATTTTTGCTGAACCTTTTTCTGTCGACCTCTTAATACAGTGCAAGAGATTGTCCCACCTAAGCTAGTGGTGCTAGTAAGCTACAACGGTTAGCATTGCAAAAAAATAGTGTACCTAATAGAAATTACCAATTTAGCTTCGAGATTGATGCCAAGAAGCCGGGTCTAAAAATCCCAATCGAGTTGAGAGGGCACACATTCATATGCTAAATCCAACCCCGCCATGCTAATGGACGTTGCTGGAATCGATTTGCATAACATCATAATCAATTCTGTCACCGAATCTGTGAACCATGTCTTTTTGTGAATCGAGTCATCACCGACGTCATTGTCAAACAGTGAATAGAGGAAAAATGGGAGAAAATTGGTGGTAGATGTTACGAAGTAGGAGGTGTCATTAAAATACGCTTTTGAGGGTAATTTTTGTAGGTTGCATTAGATAATAAGACATTATAACAAGAGGGGACTTAGTGTAAGATAGTAGCAAACTTAAGTGGGTTAAGTGTAATATTCAATACCACATGTAAGTGAGTATAATAACATCAAACCTCAGTAGTCCCAATTGTAAATTTACCTAATCCACAGCAAACACCCCCCACCCCAACCCCGAAAAAGAAGAAAAAAAAAACACCCGCACACCCCTTCCTCCTGGCTCCTCCCCACACCAACAGCGCAAATATTAGAAAGAAAATTCAACAAAAAAAAACCCTTCAAGAAAAGCACCTCCCTTTCTCCCCTCTATCTCCCTGGTTTCCTTTGTTCATTTGCCCTGAAGAGAACTCGCAACGCTAGAGTTAGATCACGAACAAAAGAATCAAACCCATCAAAGAATAACCCATTTAATTACATTTACATTTCGTATATCTGTAAATGGATTTGGATAACATTGAATGCGTATCATCCTCAGATGGAATGGAAGAGGATGAGATCCACCTCCATCACCATCCTCAGTTTTCATCTTCCAAGCCTCATAACAGCAACCTTGTCCATTCTGCAATTCATCCCACCACTAGTGTCCATGAGCTTCTTGAATGCCCTGTTTGTACCAATTCAATGTACCCTCCTATTCATCAGGTATGTTCTGCTTTGAATTAGTAGGTTGGTTTTGTTTCTAATCTTTAATTAATTTAATCATTTCTTTTTCTTCTTATGAAATTTGTTACTTTGTTGTGTTTGATGTGGAAAGATTGGGTATGGTGGGCCCATTTCATGGATTTGATTAGGTAGTTTTGTGATTATTTTGGAAGGTTCTCTACTTTGGTTGATTGGAGTTCTGGACTTTGAATGTTCAACATTGGTGTCTTTTGGGGGCTATTGGACTGCATTTCATTGAGGAGACTCTTTGTAAGGTTTTGTGGTTTTGCCTGATTCTACCTGTTATGTTTATGGGGGTGTGGTTTTTTAACTGAGAAGGGTTGGGCAAGATTTGATATTAGGGGCGATATGGCTGCGGATGGACCAGCCACTAAACCGTAAACGTTATAGATTGTCATTTTTGGAATCTATGGACTGAATCTTGTTGGTTATACTGAATACCTTTCCCTCTTTTTAGTGTTCATATAGGCATACAGATTTGAATTTCAGCTGGTAAAGATGATAAGCTTCAAATTAGGTTTTTTACTGGTGGGAAATCTAGCGAGAAAATTATTGCGCTGAGCGATTGGGAAAGATTAATGACTTCCTCTTGCAGACACCGGTAGTAGGCTGAGAATGTTGGCTCTTTAAATAACCAAGGTCCTTATAAGCAGAGAGTGGCTTGCCAAAAGTGAAGTTAAGATTGATTTTCTATATTCCAATTACAACGATTTTCATAAATCGAGTTGCTAAGTCTTTTTAAACTGATCATATGTCTCATTCCGACTCATGCTTAACGCTTTTCTCAGGCTTGATGCTTTCATTAAAAATGCGTTAATTTTGTTTTATGCAAAGCTCTTGCTTTTGCTTTCAGACACGCTCATGCTTAACAAAGCCGTGACTTTGGTAAGACTTAGTACGTATCAACCGGGTTAAGAAGTTTGGCTCCTATCAACATATGCCCATGTTCCAATTATTTGAATCATGAGATGAGATGACAGGATCCTCCAAGTCTTGGCCTGACCATGTGCAATAGTGGGTCCATGTGCTAAGAGCTGATTCACATGGACTCCTTGACCAAAACAATAAGATAACAACATTTCAGCCAGAAACAAGAGGCAAACCCTTGCATCAATGCTGAAAAAGAAAGTTACTTCTAAAGATAGATTAACCCAGAGGCTCCTCAACACCCATGCCAGGGATGCTACAACGATAAAGCTGACACTAGGAGAGGATGCTACTTACCGAGAAGCCTTCCAAATCAGTGGTAGATGAAATAACCCCCCTTTCCCCCCACTGAAGGTTTCTTCTTTGGCTCATAACTTGTTGATAAAGGACAGCGAGCACTCTTGCTTTTGCTTTTACTTTTTGGTGGAAGAGCTGTTCATTAATAGCTTCATGCTTTGTACAGAATCAGTTACTGGGAGTTCACAGGTATTAGATTACAAAGTTGAATAAAAGGAGCTACGAATGCTTCATTCTCTGTTTCTCTTGATAATAGAACCAAAATTTCAAAATGGAAAATGACACTCTCTTGGAAAATTTGCCACAGATAAATTATGTAGCCATTCTCGATGGATTTCTTCGAGACTTAGCTCGCAGTTAGTTGGCTTTGGCCCCCTAGCCACCAAATGCTTTAGGCTTGACGCCTAAGAATGAAAAGGAGGGAGTTTTGGACATGGTGGTGCAGGGAGTTTTGGACATGGTTTTTTTTTTCTTTTTTGGTTTGGAAATTCTCAAGTTTTAAAATGGAAGGGGCTAAATGGCTACACAACTTTTGTCTTAAAATATTCTTCTTAAATTTAACATGTTTCTAAATAGTAAGTGTGTTTCTGACTTTTAACAGAGTGAGGCTTTACAACCTTTTTGGCTAAATTTGAACATGTTGTAGCTAAAGAGATTAAAAGTTCACTAATATATCTTTTAGTGATAAAAAAATGAGAAAATAACCAAAACCGGTGAAGATGTAGTCTCACCGTATAAAATTGATCCCAAGGTGTTAAATAACTAAATGTACTTCATAAAAAATACTCTCTCTAAAAATGAAAGGTTTAGAAATACTCACCGTATAAAAATACCCTCGCCAGAGGGCCTGCTACTGCGCTGATCGGGGGTTGTGGGCATGACGGGGTGGGCGGGTGACGGGGAAGGGGGAGGCAGACGGCGTGGGGGCGGGGGGGGGGGGGGGTGTGGGGAGAGGAAGAGGCAGACGGCGTTGGGGGGGTGGGGGTGGGGGGGGGGGGGGGGGAGAGGAAGAATAAACAGTAAATTAATTGGGTAATTTATTTTAAAGTCAGGGGCAATCAAGTCTTTTTATCAAAACCGTTAAGTATTTTTGTATTCCGTTTGTCAATGGACATAAGTGTTATATTTTGAAACTTTGTGTCTTCGGGTGTAATTACCTCCAAACCTCAGGGATATAGGTGTAATTAGCCCTTGATTATATGAGTCTTATTATCCAATAAATGATCTGAGTTAGAAAATCTTTTCGATGAACTTTTGTGGAGTTTGTATTTATATTATACAGGTAACGGGTATGTATATAGGGTGAAAATGTTGGGTACGTGAACATTATTGAGATTACTTCGTTCATTACAATTCTCTCATATCTACGTCACAATATTCATCACGTGGTATACATTTTAAAAGGACACACACAGGCTTTTTAGATGAGTAAGTGTAGTTTTATCATATAAATATGTGCTGAAAATGAAAGTTTTACGACAAAGGAATGCTAAATTTATATGCACAACGAAATTAATAGCATAATTTGTACTACTAAGATTAACAACGTCATGCTAGAAAAAATATTAAAAAAAATACACTATCAAGAGAGCTTTAGTACACTGTAGAATGTTTAACAAGAAAATTAAAAAGAAAGGGTAACAGCAAGATAGACACAGTCTACTTGAAATTTGGAATTTAAGGTAAAAAAAAAAATTTGAAAAAGGACTTTTCCTACATTTCAATTTTCAAATAAGAGATACAAATGATAATAAGAATAGATCATTACCAAAGAAAATAAAATGCACAGATTATTTTGACCCCCCAACAATCACCTTTTCAACAAATGCCCATCACTCTATACAGAGAAGTAAGATGGATAATGAATGATACTGAAAAATTTTAAATTATGATATTTTAAACTTCAGTGAAGATGCTTGCTCTGAAAATGGCTAAAACTTTAAAAGTGAATAATAGAGACTTTGGGAAGATTCTTAAAAGTTATAGCTACTAGAAGTTTTGCCTACGCAATTGAGTTTTGTATGTTCATTTAGGTCTCGAGTTCCTTTGATTCTTGATTTTAAAGATGCAACATTTAAGCTCATAACTTATTTTGTTTTACAAGGTTTAGTATACATTGAGTAAGCCTAACTCATTCTCATCAGACACTAAAATTTATATGATCCTTTTTGGGTCACAAATTTTGAACTTTTTATTAATACAACTTAATAATAATTCTAACTTCTTTTTAGTTTACATGCAATAGAATTATATAGCAGTACAAGAAATTAGACAACTCTAATATATACACTTCATTATATGTGTAATATATACATTCCATGCGCGTGAAATATTTCTGCATTGCCAAACTTGTAGTGTTTGATGAAAATAAAATGTTTGTGTAAGATAATTGAAACTAATTACAATATCAGTGGGTAACAATATGCAATATGGAACATTCAAAATTCTCTTTAGTGGCTACTTGACGTGACAAGAGAAATAAGCATGATAATTAGTGACATATATTGGTAGTAATTAACAATTCGCATTTGAAAGTAAGACCATAATTTATGCAATTACCTTTTGTTCCTAACATATTCTGGTCGCATCCAAAGGCCTACTGGGGGTCCCATTTTGCATGACACGTCCGCACAAGCAATAGTCCGTCTTCAACGCTCACAACCGGTCAAAGCATGCACGCTCAAGTCACGTGCACTTCTCACTTTTTCTACGTGATTCCGTCACCAAGAAACTCATCCTTGCGCGACTGCTCATCACGCTCTGACCGTCGCACATCACCCGTCGCCTGTCGGCGCACCTTGGCGCTTGTTGAAGGAAGTCGGCCTTGGCCTTCCCCTTGGGGTCGGCCTCGGCCTTGGCCTCCCCCTTGGGGTCGGCCTCGGCCTTGGCCTTCCCTTTGGGGTCAGCCTCGGCCTCTCCTTGGGAGTTGGCCTCGGCCTTCCCTTGGGGTTGGCCTTGGCCTTCCGCCAAGGGTTGGCCTTTGGCTTCCATACTTAGCATTTTCACTACTCTTCAAGGGACCATACATCATCTCCGCGACCCCCGTCGTCCGGACGTCACTCTGTGACCCCAGTCACCCGGACGTCACTACGCGACCCACATCGCCCGGACGCCACTCTGCGACCCCCGTCGCCCGCTCCCGGGTGCCGCACTCTAACACTTCATCTCCCTCATGCACCACAATCATGTTACATGCCCCCCGGGCACCACACTTATTCACCACACCATGCGCACCTTGCCTTGGTCGTGGAACATGCTTCGACCCACTCTCCAAAGTGCTCAGCACCCGCGGGGATAGGCAACTCCTCCGGGACACTATCTCCGCCTGAGAGCTTTTCAACTCCCCTTCCGCCAGGTGGACGGCTCTTCCAGGATGCTACATCGGCCAGTCGGGTAGACGGCTCCTCCGGGATGCTACTTTGAAGCGCTTCGAGTGCTCCGGCACAAGGACTCACCCGCGGGGATAGGCGACTCCTCCAGGACACTATCTTCGTCATGGAGCTTTTCAACTCCCCTTTCGCCAAGTAGACGGCTCCTCCGGGATGCTACCTCGGCCAGTCGGGTAGACGGCTCCTCCGGGATGCTACTTTGACCCGCTCCGAGTGCTCCGGCACAAGGACTCACCTGCGGGGATAGGCGAATCCTCCGGGACACTATCTCCACCAGGGAGTTGTTCAACTCCATTTCCGCCAGGTAGACAGCTCCTCCGGGATGCTACCTTGACGCGCTCTGAGTGCTCCAGCACAAGGACTCATCCGCGGGGATATGCGACTCCTCCGGGACACTATCTCCGCCAGGGAGCTCTCCAACTCCCTTTCCGTCAGGTAGACGGCTCTTCCAGGATGCTACCTTGACGCGCTCCAAGTGCTCTGGCACAAGGACTCACTCGTGGGGATAGGCGACTCCTCCGGGACACTATCTCCGCCATGGAGCTCTAAGTGCTCCGACACGAAGACTCCCCTTCCGCCAGGTAGACTGCTCTTTCGGGATGCTAACTTGGCCGGCCAGGTAGACGGCTCCTCCAAGATGCTACCTCGGCCTGCGGAATAGGCAACTCCTCCTGGACACTATCTCCGCCAGGGTGTCTACGTGACTGGCATACGTGCTCCGGCACTGGGGGCTTCATCAGCACCCCTAGGGACTATGACCCCCGGGTCACTCCGAGATGGGAGTAGGTCTCCGAAGGTAATCGCGCTTAGTCCGTCTAGCAATTGGGCGTCGGTCTTCCCCACCGTTGTCAGGCCTATAGGACTCTGCAAGGGCTTAGATTGGTGGCTAGATCAAGGGGTGTTCTCTGGCAACACCGACATTGTGGGAGCCAATCTTTCTAGAGAGACAGAGCGACGTTGTGAGGAGCATGCCGGTTGAATATGCGATTCAACAGTCTGTGGAGCACCGACACCTGTGGACCCCCTGGTGACGTGTCACTCTCGGGGAGCGCCACGTATCGGTTAATGACATCATCATCTCAATCTCTATAAATAGAGGTCTTGAAAATTCATTCGGGACTGAACTCTCACATTTTCACATTTTCACTCTAGAATTCTAAAGAGAGAAACATACAGGACCCTGACTCTGGACCTAAGCATCGAACTGTGACTGTTGTCGTGTATTCACCCTACGCTATCGCCCTCGCAGCACTGCCACCCTCAGGCTCTGTCTGGGAAGCCCTTGGTCTCTGCCCTTGTTCCACCCTTGTTGTGTCTCATATCAACATACTTGGCATCTGACTCGGACTGCATTCCTTGTGGCACCTCCACGTCGACTGCGAACCCACTTTCCTTAGCATCACCTTTATATGCTTCGAGTCTTTGATTAACAGTTCACAATTGATTATTTAGTATGATTTAGTTCAAAGAGTCGTACTAATTATGTTTAATTGCAGTTTCACTAAGGTCTATAACTTTTTGTTCCAAATTATTATTTGACTTGCAAAACACGTGATCTTTGCTATTATGCAAAAAAGTAGAGTTTGGATAACATTCTCAATTTTTTCATCAATATGTTCTACCCAAAGGAGGGGAATCACTCCCCAAATTTGAACAAACTTCCTCTAATTCCAACATCATGACAAACCATCTTCGCCAAAATGGTCTTCCCACACCCACCACGAGCCTAAACCACCACCATCGTCCTCGAACCACTGTCGACCTCCATTACCATCCCTTTTGTTTCCCTCAATGGCAAATCCAACACGATAATAAGATCCAAAAGATCTGGCATATCTCATGTGTAACGCCCCGAATTTATTTCCGGAGCGTTAATGTCGAATACACAGAGATCAGATAAGATCCTATAATTATCATAAGAACTCCAAAATGGTAAATCAGAGCATATACTAATAATTCCCAAAATACATCAATGTCTAACAAATGACCCCAAAGCTTTTATGCAAGTCATGTTCTGCCACACGTAGTTTCCAAAAATATACCCAAGTAGCGTCAGAACTAATATCTGAGACAAAACAGCTAACTCCTGGTCGCTCAGCTAGCCCTCCAATACAAGGTCCCACCTACTGGTCTCCTGAAAGGAACAACAATAAGGGGGTGAGCCAAATGCCTAGTAAGGTCGCTCAAAGGACCAATCAAACGAAAACAAAAATATTAGAGAAATGAAAATTTTGAAAGCACAAAGGGTCTCAACAGAACAGACAATCAAACCAGATTTCGAATGTCAAAACATATCTGAATAAAAAAACAGACACTAGAGAGCCATTCAGAAAGTGGTCACATACGTCATCACTGACATATGAGGCCGGTTCAGAAAGTAAGATCGTGATCTCTAGCTCAACTCTCCTGAGCTAGCTCACGTTTCAATCCACGTGGGTAAGTCAGACATAAGTCACATACACGGTGACATGGCTCATAGAGTTATCAAAATAAAAAATTCAATTTAACAAAATCAAATACCGGACATGTCAAACAATATACGGAGTTTATGAAATAATGATAATCTCTAAAACGAACGATATCAACATCGCAAATTCTAAGATCAGACAAATTCGATAGAAATTGAATTTCACAAGTCATAGCATTTTGAACAAATTATTCATAGCAAAGCTCAAAGCAAAGAGGAGAGAAGAATCACTTAACTAAATTCGAAGAAATTCAGATTTTAAAAAGAAACTAAGGACTTACAAGAGCGATCGGTCCATCGCTTAATTAAATTTCGAAAATAACCCTCACCTTAGCCAAGCCTTTGAGAAAAGCAAAACCTTAAGCTTCACCTTAGATCTTCCAAACTTTCAAGGCCTTTTCTCCCTATCTCTCCCTATCTCTCTCTCTCTCTCTCTCTCTCTCTCTCGCGCGCGCGCGCGCAAAGAAAGAAGAAACAGAGAAACCCCGAAAAAGCAAGAGAATGAAATAAGACACTATTTATATGGAGGGACAAAAAAATTAAGCTTGCATTCGACTTAAAACATTTAAGTCGAATGAAAACACTTTGAGTCGACTAAAAACTTTTTAGGGCAAAATATATATATATATATATATATATATATATATATATATATATTTTTTAAGTCGACTAAAAACTTTTTAATTCGACTACAACCTTCAGAAATTAATTTTACACAATTTAAATATTTTTTAGTCGATCGAAACACTTTTAGTCGACTGAAAACTCTTTTAGTCGATTAAAAACTTTTTAATTCGACTAAAAACTTTTGAAACTTCCTTATCAAAATGTTGAACACTTTTCATTCGATTAAAAACTTTTTGTCCACTAAAAACTATTTTAGTCAATTGAATCCTTCAGAAACTTCTTTATAAAATATTGGGTAAATTACACACGGCACCCCTGAGGTTTGCCCTAAATTACACACGGCTGGGCCTAAGAATTTTTATTACACTAAACCCCCTGTAGTTTGTACCCGCATTTCACGGAGCCCCAGAAAATTGACGGGGACCCTAACTCCGTCTAAAAATTCTCTTTTTGGATTTTTCATCCCCAAACTGCCCTCCCTTCTTCTTCTTTTTGTCTAAAGACTCCTGGACTTCTTCTTCTTTTTGTCTCCGGTGGCGCCGGAGCTGGCCTCCTTGGCCTTGGGCTTCTTCTCGACGGGGGCCTTCTCGGCGACGGTGGGCTTCTTCTCCTCTGCCGGTTTCTTCTCCGGCGTCGCCTACACTGTACACGCCGACACAACAGCGGCAACCACCGTGCCACAGCCACCACCGCGCGGGATTCATCTCCGGCACCATCTTCGGTGCCATCTCGTGGTCAACCAGCCCTCATTCTCGGCGGAGCCGGCCTCCTTGGCCTTGGGCTTCTTCTCGGCGAGGGCCTTCTCGCGACGGTGGGCTTCTTCTACTCTGCCAGTTTCTTCTCCGGCGATGGACTCCGGCGTCGCCTACAGTGTACACCACGACACAACAGCGGCGACCATCGCGCCGCAGCCACCACCGCGCGGGATTCATCTCCGGCACCATCTTCGGTGCCATCTCCTGGTCAACCACCCCTCATTCTCCGGCCACGCCCCTCACCGGAAATACCGCCCAACACCCCCGCGCACCACTGCGACACTGAACCGTCGCCCTCCATTGGAAACACCGCCCACCGCAACCTCCAAAACAGCCATGGAATCACTACTGTCGGCAACGTATCCGGTCCCCGATGGCCGATTCCGGCCAGTGTAGCCAGGAGTGAAGAGCCAGACAGTCCCTCCAAGGGTAAAAATGTCTTTTTGCGTCCCACCGTTAACACCGTCGAAGAAATGGAGCGGAGTGTAATTTTCAAAAGATAGGGGGGTCCGTGTGTAATTTAGGGTAAACCTCAGGGGTGCCGTGAGTAATTAACCCTAAAATATTTGAACAATTTTCATTCGACTAAAAACTTTTGAGTCGACTAAAAACTATTTTAGTCGACCGAATCCTTCAGAAACTTTCTTGTCAAAATTTTGAACACTTTTCATTCGACTAAAAACTTTTGAGTCTACTAAAAACTATTTTAGTCGACCGAATTCTTTAGACTCCACAACTTTAACATCAAAGAGTTTTGAGTCGACTGAAACTACTTCCATTTGATTGAAAATTTCAGAAATGATAAAAATCACTTTCTCAATATTCTCAAAAAGACCACAAGCTTATTTACTAAAAATAAAAATTTCACACACGGAAAAAGGAAATTTTCGAGATATTACATCATGGACCTATAACGAGCTCGAATTCCTACCCGAAACTGCCAGCAACCGGTTCACCTCCTCTTCTAAATTACTCACCTCCACCAACACCTTCCTCGCATTGCGCGCCAGAGGATCCTACTCTGGTAGTTTGCTTCGAATTAGAGCCATATTTCCATCTGATTTTGGAAACTGTAACTAAAATCAAAGTCTGACTGAAATAAAATTCGATTACATTTTCTGTTGCATCTATGACAATTAACAACAAAATGTTTTCATAAAATAACTTTCCACAGAAAAATTCAGCCTCTTTACAAATCCAGTCTTTTCATCTTTCCATGCTCTTTCATCCATTATAATGTATACTACTTTTCTATTTAGTTTGATGTTTATTAGGTTTAAGTTCTAGATAAACCTGTAAATTTTAGGCAAGTGGGTTGCTATATTATTGTGTGGGCAATGGTAGAGCAAAGCCTTTGGTAAAGTCATTTTTTGACGCAAGGGCAAGCAGTAAGAGTTCTATTTTCTCATCTTAGATAAGTTATTAAGTCTGAAAAAAGCGTGAAATGTCAAACCCCGCATCTAAAAGATAAAAGTTAGCGGATATGTTAGTTTTGTTGTGCTTCGACGAGACTTGTAGTGTCACACCTTCAATTTAAGAAATAAATAGACTAAGTAAAATACCATTAAAATTCTTGTTGCGTCAAAAACTATAAATGATAAATGTCTTCATAAAATTAGAAGTTCATCTTGGACTGGATTAAAGTACTAGCCCATAGCATAGGCTCGCTTTTGTAGCGATCATGGCGTACGTGAGTCCAAAATTTTGAGCCCATTATGAGCAGAGCATGGGCTAAAAATTTTTATGGCCCACCCAGTCCATGAGAAACTCAGTTCTTCTTTGTACAATACATTGAGTTTGTGTATATAATTCTATGTGTCTATTGAACTTGTGAATTTTTTCTCCGTTCTTTTAAATCATCTCACCATCTGTTACATGTCCAATGTTATCTACACTCTCCTAAGTCTTAAACCGAATTGAACTATACTTTTCTTGTCCTTTTTAAATTCTCGCCGCACTCCTACGTAGTTACATGATTGAAAGTTATGTTATCTAACTTCTTTGTCTCCCGTTCTCTTAACCCCACTTTTGTGCATCTCCCTCTTTAGTTTTTCAACGCATGCACACTCAAAAATCACATTGAACTTTTTCAATCTAAAGACAAGTTGGAAATCAAGCATTAAACCACTTGGATTAGATTCTTCGAGTGGTGGTTTTGTTGTAACGTGTGGATCGTTAGTGGCGGTGGGTTCTCTGGGATGTCAATGGGCTGGATGTGAATGGGCTGGATAAGTAGAAAGATGGAAATAGAGAGACTGTGTGTATATGTGTGTGTGAGTCTGTGTGTGTGGATAGTCAGTGGCTAACGATGTGTGGAATGGTTTGTGCTTTAGCCTTAGTGGTTGCGGGTTCTCTGTTTGTGCTAGTGGTGGGTTTATCGCTGATGATGAGTTGTGGCTGACGGTGGTTCAATATACTTTTCTTACGGATCACGTCTAATCAATAAATTTTGATATATATTAACACACTTTAAAATTTAAATACTAAAAAAACTAATTAATAACCATAGCAATCCGTGGACAACCCCGACCATTAATTTTTTTTATGGATAGGGCGTGGACAGATATTATTCAGCTCGTAAATGGGCTGGACTTGATGTTGACATTAGTTTTATGAGAGTAAGCTCGGCATGGTTTGACCCTTGGGCTTGTTCAGCCCATGTAAAGCTGCAACCGTATATAAATTAACTTTCTAAAGGCAATCTCGTCTTTCATTAGTTTATCTAAAAAAAAATTATAACGCAATGGGTAACATAAAGGATATTGAGCATGAACATAAGAAGTTAGGTAAATTGTACTAAACCGTCTTAGGTTCACAACATTTTTTCACTTAAAATCTTTTAGTTTTAATTTTAGCTCTTCACTTTCACGTTTGAAGATCGGTTCCAATTAAACTCAAACTCGTCTTTTTGTCATAAAAAGGTGGACGACCTTCTATATGGAGAGATAAACATATCTTTTCAAAATATACACATAAAAACACCCCACACCATGCATACAAAGCCACACACGTTTTGCCCCTGCCTCCCATCACAGTTGCACTATCATCGATTTGTCACCTACCAACCTCGCCCTCCCTCCACAGCCACATCATCACCACCAAATCACCACACACTCACTACAGCACGGCCGACGTCTAGATCAGTCATCACGATCTCTGTAGAGATCCCTAATCACCCACTGCTATCTCCCTTATTGACCTTCTCATTTTGTATTCAGTCACTTCCTGGCCCACCATTACAACCATCGATGTCACAACTACCAATCATTGTTGCTAGTCAATAGACACAAACCCAATCATCACTATTGGCCACAACCTTTACTTTTCAACAGCCACTCACTGCCTCCATCTAATGTGTGCGCGCGTACGCGTGTGTGAGTCAAGAGAGAGGGAGCCGGGTTTTAATCTGTGTGCATGAATCAAAGATAAAGAGGTAGTGATAGTAGTGGTCAATGATAGTGATGGTGATTATGATGAGGATAAGAGGAAGGCAGGTCTAACTGTATTTTTGTGTGTATGCGCACGCGCATGGGTATGTGCAGGGGGTTGTATGCACTAGTCGTGGTTGATAGATGATGAAAGATGTGGACTATGGTGGGTGGTGTGTGTGCACTGCTTGGTGGTTGACCATGGTTTTGTGTGGTGGTTTGGGTAGAGAAATGGGGATTGGAGGGGCAGGAACAGGGGTGGTAGGCGGCAAACTTGTATGTGCATGGTGTAGGTGGTGGGGATGCCTATGACTAGGCGTTGGGTATGTTTGTCTTGAAATGACATGCTTGCTTTCATATGTGAATGGTCATCCAACTTCTTTTTACAGATAAACGAATTGTGTTTCCAATTAGAACCAATCTTCAAACGAAGGATGTTATGTGCTCAAATTAAAATCATAGAGTTTTAAGTGAAAAATGATGTAAACTTTAAGGGGTGTGGTGCAATTTACCCTAAGAAGTTAACGTTGCCTATTCACCTTTTCACGCTGCCCTACACACGCGCGCGCGCGCGAGTGTACTTATACATTTTTTGCTAGATTGTCATTAATCAGGTTTAAGTTTGAAATAAACAAGTTACTTTAAGGCAAGTGAGTTGTTCTTAATTAGTGGCCACTGCCTTCCTTGTATGCATGAGGAGCCACTGTGTTTTTAAGGTTAGAATTTCGCAGATGTCTACATAATTCTGGATTATAATATTCCTTACGTTAAAAAACCCCAACTTGCAACTGCTTGCTATGATTAAAGTTGTCCCCCAAGTGTATTGTCAAGTAAGGGTAAGTACCAAACTATTTAAACTGCTCAAATCGAACCTCTGAACCGTCCACAAATTGTAACGATTTTCATAATTCGCAAACCAATCTCGGTTTAGTTTGATTCACGGTTCACTTTTTTTAAACCGATCACAGATCGAACCGAATCAACCTATGATATATTAATCGACTTTAGTAATTTTTACATATATGGTAATAAATAAATTTAAATATAAAAAAACTTTAAAAGTAAAAAAGAAAAGAACATAAAGAGAGCAATGATTAAATCCAATAGCAGGTGTAGAATGAGATACTTTTCAAAGTGGGCGCAAACGGAACTAAACCGCGTGGTTTCCTCTAGTCAAGTCAACTGTCAAGACTAGATCTGAAAGAGCCATTGATATGATCCGAGAGTGACTTAGCGAGGTTCCCTTCCAAAATGGTGGAAAAATTGATGTAGTATCATCAGAAGGGCTTTATGCATGGCTTCTGTCGGAGGCCAGGAAGCCTCTTCTTCCACATCTCAACGGGATACCAGTGCTTATCACGTTTTCTTGAGTTTCAGGGGTGAGGACATTCGTGAAGCCTTTCTCGATCACCTCTACCATGCTTTGGAAAGAGCAGGTTATCGCACATTTAGAGACGACGACGAGCTAGAGAGAGGTGAAAACATCAAGGCAGGACTGGAGAAAGCAATCCAACAGTCGAGGAGCTCGATTGTTGTCTTCTCGGAGAACTATGCGTCTTCACATTGGTGCCTCGACGAGCTTGTGAAGATTGTCGAACGCCGCCGGAGGACATCAGAGTTTGTGCTTCTTCCTGTTTTCTATCATGTGGATCCCTCCCATGTTAGGAATCAAAAAGGGAGTCTGGCAGCAGCATTTGCTGAGCACGAAGAGCGGTTCTCGAAGGTGCGGATACGAGGGTGGAGGGAAGCGCTTAGAGAAGTTGCTGATCTTGCAGGGATGGTCTTACAAAACCAAGCCGATGGGTAACCCCTTCTGTTTCTCTCAATACCCTTTCTAATTGCTCATCAATTTGTTCTGTTTTTATGTTCCTTCATTTTCTCTTTTTTTTTTCTTTTGGGGAGGGACTAATTTGATCTAAGCTGCGATGGTTGTGAATTAATCTAGAGAAAGAGAGAGAAGATAGGAATTGGAGAGAGAAGGTGCTTGTACAATTGATAGATTTTGAGGGATGGAGGGACAAACCCGTTTGGACTTGCGTACTGGCCTAAGGCAGTACCGCCCTCAAAACAGATACATTATAATATACTCACCAAAGAGTTCCGGTGAAATTAGACACTAACAAAAAAAGCTCTTGACGAGGGAGAAAGAGTTCTTGGCACACTTTTGAAATATTTCTGTTTTGTATTAATCCGGTGTTTTTAATCATTACTAACTGCAGGCATGAAGCAAAGTTCATCCAGAAAATTGTCAAAGTGATTGAGAATAGAGTAATTCACCCGGTCTTGGACCTTCCTTCGAATCTGGTCGGGATGGATTCTCGAGTCAAAGACATTGATTCGTGGTTACAAAATGGATCATCTGATGGTGAGATTATGGTATTATATGGGATGGGTGGCATCGGAAAGACAACAATTGCCAGATATGTGTTCAATCTACATCATAGTAGATTTGAGAGTAGTAGCTTTCTCGCAAGTATCAGGGAGACTTTTGAGAAATCTGATGGGCCAATTAATTTGCAAAGACAACTTCTTGCAGACATTTCTAAGAGAAAAAAGACTGAAATATCTAGTGTCGATGATGGCATCAATAAGATCAAACATGTCATGTCTCATAAAAAGGTTCTTCTTGTTTTTGACGACATCGATCAAAAAAAGCAACTGGACGCAATACTAGGGATGAAAGATTGGTTATATCCACACAGTAAAATTATCATCACTACAAGGAATGTGAGGCTGCTCATGGCTCATGCTTCTAAGTTAAAGATCCATAATGTCGACGGATTAAACTATGACGACTCCCATAAGCTTTTCGGTAGGTATGCCTTTAGACAAGATCCGCCTAGTGAACGCCTTGTGCAGCTCTCAGAAAAGGTAGTGCATCAATGTGAAGGACTTCCTCTAGCTCTACAGGTTTTGGGGTCGACTTTTTGTGGAAGAGCTGATGAAAATGAATGGCTGAGTTTACTAGCGAAATTGCAAGACATTCCTGACAATGAGATCTCGAGAAAACTTAAAATCAGCTACGACTCCTTAGATGATCATGACAGAAACTTTTTCCTTGATGTAGCTTGTTTCTTTGTCGGAGAGGACAAAGATTATATGGAGACAATACTAGTTGGATGTGGAGTCCACACAACAATTGGGATTAAAAATCTCATGGACAGATGTCTCTTAAGAGTTGATAAATATAACAAGGTAATGATGCATCAAATGCTTCAGGACATGGGAAGAGAAATTGTTCGCCAGGAATCACCAGAGGACCCTGGAAATCGCAGTAGGCTGTGGCATCATGAGGAATCTTTTAGTGTGCTAAAAGATAATTCTGTAAGTAATTGGATCTTCTGTGTGTATGCATTGGTTTCGGTGATTTAGATTGCTCACGCTTGTTATTTATCTACTTGCATTTTGTTCTACAGGGCACTGAGTATATTAAAGGCCTTGCTCTTGACAGGCGCATGTTGAAGGAAGATAGGACAGTCTTTCGTGTCAATGGTGCAAAAGGTCGCCGCTTTGGCTTCTTCTCTTGGCCTGTTATGAACAGTGCTAGCAACTCCGATGAGATGGACTTGAAAGCTGACGCCTTTTCAACGATGTGTAGACTGAGGCTGCTCGACATTAATTATTTGCATTTGACTGGAAGCTTCAAAGGATTTCCTAAGAAGATAAAATGGTTGCGTTGGCGTGGATGTCCTCTGGAATCTATACCAAGTGACTTTCCGTTGCAAAGCCTGGTTGCCATTGACATGAGCTACAGCAAATTGGGACCTGGTTGGTGCGGAACTAAGGTAATTTTCTCGTTTTCCTTTTTCGTTTTCATTCTTTTGGTGATAAACGAAGTGTATGAGAAAATTATGGGTTTATACAAATGTGCCAAAAGAGGGTGGCAGAGAATGATTTTTTTTTTTGGCAATGGATGGCAGCAAATCGAACTTTACATTTTGTACAGCTTTAGTACTAATGTTTGAAGGTGGGCTAAAGAAATACCTAATTTTGAAATAGCGTACCAAATCAGTATCTCAGCTAACGGACGACAAATACAGTTAAAAAGTTGATGCCAAGGAAAGTGGGTCAGAATAGGTTACAAAAGTTAGAGGGGTTGAACTGTTATGATTAAAAAAAGGACATAAAAGCTATAAAAGTTGTTCTCATGGCCACGTGGGCTGTCCTTTTTTACATTTTCCACCACCGTCGTCACGGGCGATTTCATGCCACACTTGAATGTATGTGATATGAGATAGATTTAAACGAATTACGTGAGTTGATGATGACATTAATTTTTTGGTTTTGAGTATTTATATAGATTCAGATACATACAAAAATTTAACAGAACTGTGAGTTTATTAACAAAATTTAAAATTCCATTGACTTTCTTTTATCGCCGGCGATCTATGTGTGTATGGGTTGTGTGTGTATGTGTGTGAATTAAAGAAGAAGAAGAAGAAGAAGAGAGAGAAAGAGAGAGACTGTCAAAAGGACGGTCCATGTGGCCACATGGATAGACTTTATTTCATTTTTTTCATAATGACAGTCATATCCAACTTTTTAATGACATCCTCGTTCGTTAGTCGAGGTACTGATTTGGTACGTTATTTCAAAGTTAGGTATTTATTTGGCGCACCTTCAAACTTGGATACTAAAGCTGCAAAATGTAAAGTTGAGGGTACAGTTTTCGAATTAGCCTGGAAATTTGTGTGTGCAAAGTCACTGAGTAAACTTCTAATGAAAAATTAACTTCTTCTTTTCTTTTTCTTTTTTTTTTATTTCTCACAGTTGCTTGGGTGCTTAAAAATCCTTGATCTGAGCCATTGTCATGGCCTGACTAGAACTCCTGATTTCTCAATCTCAAGAGTCCCCATACTTGAGAGATTGATTCTAAAGGGTTGTAAAAGTTTGATTGAGGTTCATGAATCCATTGGGAACCTTGAGAATTCACTTGTCTACTTGAATTTAGAAGATTGCACAAGTCTAAGTAAGCTTCCACGAAACACTGCTATGCTAAAAGTTCTAAAAGCACTGATCATTTCTGGTTGTTGGAATCTTGTGGAGTTCCCAATGGGCATGGAGAAATTGGAAGCATTGCGGGTGTTTCATGCTGATAGGATTGTCATGGGTCCGGTAACCCCTGCCACTGAAGTGGGAACATCATGGCATGCCTTGATTCCTTTGTGGAGGGTGTCAAAACCAAGAAAAACACCTGAGCTCTCATGCTTATCTTTGCCACGCTTTTTAGTTGATTTGAGTCTTGTAGATTGCAATCTCTTTGATGATGCTTTTCCCATCGAGTTGAGTAGCCTGTCTTCACTGCAAAGATTGGACCTAGGATTTAATCCATTTCTCTGCGTGCCAACTTTCATCAAAGGTCTCCCTAGGCTCCAGACACTTGTTTTAGGAAATTGCCATAGGCTCCAAGAAGTTACAGATATCCGTGGTCTTCAACATTTAGACATGTGTGGGTGCACGTCGTTACAAAAATATGACCCAGATACAGAAAAATGGACCATGCACGGATGCGATAATCTGATGGAGATAGTGGATTGTTTCGAGCTGATTCCAATTGATGACACACGTGTGAGCTTTGTGAAGTATCAGTTGGAACTCATTAACAACATTGAAGTGGAAATATACCATCACGCAACTGAAAGCTGGAGGAGTGGCCCCATTCAGGTGACCTCTCTCTCTCTCTCTCTCTACACCCCTAGCGCGCAAGCACCTGCATAAACAAATCTTTATACTAAAGTCATAAGTATATTTTCATTGTACAGGTAGTAGGTGAAGCTAATAGATTACTGAGCATCTTTTATCCTGGGAGCCAAGTTCCAGCCTGGTTTACTACCAGAGTTAAGGGCGCCTCACTATCTTTTACTGTGCCCTCAAGTCTTCGAACAAGTATCGGAGGCTTTAGCATTTGCCTTGTATGCTTCGTCTATTCTATGAAGGAACAAGATGAGGAGGAATTCTATGCCATATTGAGTAATGAGACCAAAGATTTAAAATTGATCTATGGCCCAACTTGCGATGGACATCCAAAACCGAATGAAGATATGAGCTGGGTAAGCTATTGGATGCTCGAGAATGATAAGTTGGAAGCTGGCGATGAACTAACAATTTTTTTACTTTCCGAAAAGGAAGTGGAGGTAAGGGAGATTGGGTTCCATCTTATGGACCTAGACGTAGGGGAAGAAGCAGATATTGTGGAGGTAAACCAGCCAGCAAATCCTCCTTGGGAAGAAGCAGTTAATGTAGGGCAATCAGGGAGCACGCGTCTGTTTGGCTACGGCATGCTTGGTTACACTTTGAAAGATTTGTTGAAGGATGTAGGAGTTACGTGGGATCCTGTCGGGGAGAAAGAGCATGATATAATCCTGCCGGGCAGAATGGGTACGACATATATCTTGAATTGTTTATCTAGATGTTCTCCCGTCGCTGATTTGGTTTTGGCTCATAAGACATAACACTGTTATATAGTATCATGGAGTAAGGATCCAAATTGGTTGTTGCTTGATTGTCAAGAAGTTGATACGCCTGTAGATTGCGACTCTTTGCTTGTTGTTGGTGCGACAATGGTCTGCCCAGGTATCTATTGCAGATTCTTGGAGTTGCTGTCGTCGCTAATTTCTGGGATACCACATTTATCATTGGGCTGTAATTTCTTTTTTGTTGCTGGTGTATTCTACGAGTTTTTTTCCTTAGATAATATTATTGTAAAATTTAATTACCAATTTACTTTATTTTGAAACTTATTTACTCGCATATCACACTTATGTTGAAAATCGCGGTTTGAAACCACTACTTTAAAGTAGAAATCGTGATTTAGAACTGCGACTTTAAGTAGAAAACAATTTTTTTTTTCATTTTTTGCATAATTTAAAATGGAAAACATATATATATATATATTTATATCTATACATATATAGTTATATTTACTAAAAACGTGGTTTCAAATCACGATTTTTACTTTTAAGTCGTGGTTTCAAACGGTGATTTTTAAAAATGCAGTACGCGGATAAATAAGTTTTAAAATAGAGTAAATTGATAATTAAATTTTAAAATAGTAGTATTATTTAGGAAAAAAAACTCTGTGTTCTACTGAAATTTTTGTTTTGTTGGTTTCGAGTTAATAATTGACTTTTCTTGATGGTTTCTCTCTTTCCCAAAGTTACTCCTTTTATTTTAAAGTTCTTTATTATCCAAATTATTCCTTGCTTGGGCTTGTAACCAAACTTTCAATTCTAACGTGAGTTTTTTTTCCCCTCTTACCTGAAGATTTCCCCGAAAAGGGAAACTTTGACGAGAATGGAAATCTAAAGTAAAAGTAAAGACAAGCGCAAACAAGGAATGAAGCCATTGTAAAATTTTATTGAAGTCGAGCCATTTTGTTAAGTTGTGTGATTCTTTTTTTTGCCATCTATCTTCCTCCTTTTATTCTTGTCCTTCAGTAACCGTCTTGTAACTGCTTAAAACCGCTTGTTCCAATCCTCTATACACTTAAGAAATTGTTCATCTGTATCTTTCGTTTACCACTGCATGCTATCGATTGTTTTTCCTTATCAACAGATGTATAAAACTTTCTTACAGTTTCTTTTAATGCAGACCCACGTTATTTGGGACTTGAACTCCTTTAAACTGTCATTACATCATCATTAATGACATCACTATTAATAGCCACCTCATAACTGCTCTCAGACAAAAAAGGTGTTCGCCTTTAAATCTCATCTTTTATCTTCGTATATGTGTCCATATATCATTAATTGGTCACTGCAAATCTGAATTTTACGAGGCTTACCTGCGTAGGGGCACATATTGTGCCCATGGATTCAAACGTCTTAGTCACTATGAAGAAAAATCTTAAATCTCTCAACCCCTATGTTTTAGGTCCCTCCTTTAGAGATGGGACAACTTATTTATCAGGCTATCCCGTAAATGAGACAGAAAATTTTCTGCTCAAAGAGCCTAAGTTAGCTTAGGTAGGCTGGTCAACGAGTAGTATGCCGATTCGATATTTGCCCACTGTTCTTGACTCTGATTGGCGTGTTTGGGTGGACCACTTCTTTGTTGTTGTTTATGCTGATCAATGGAGAAATCAAGGCTTTATGTGCTCACATGTTGAAGGATCCTCCAAAGGTAGATAGTTGGTTTCGAGTTCGATTTTATGTTTCTGGTCTCACTATTACCACTATTAACCCTTTCATGTTTAGAGCCAAGACGATGATACCCACAATTTATGATATATGCGCCCTAACTGGACTTTTCTGATTGGAGAAAACGTCAATGCTTTAACCAATCACAACCCTTTTAGTCTTCCTCAGTGCCCAAACATACTTCAAAGTTTTTAATCGATGGTTTAGGGATCTAAGGTTCCGGTTCAACGAGTATATGCGGATTTGCTGCCTTCTTGTGGATATGGTTAATTAGGCATGTCTTCAATGTACCTAGTCTATCATTGATTAAGGAATACATCAATTTAGCCATCGCTACGGGAAAGTATATGTCTTTGCACACTTTGTGTTAGGCAGGACTATATATACCATGGTAACGACACATACATTGGAGCGTGGATGGCCCATTTTTGGCTTGTTCAACTCTAATTATATTCGTATTTTCCAGAATTTGCTCCAATATAGTTCCAAGCAATGTTCCATGTCCCATTCTTACATTTGGCTATCGATTGTCCTTAAGTGAAATTTCTCCCCATACCTTTGGGACCTGCTTCAAATTCTTTTTCAATTTCACCCAAATGCTAAGAGCACACCTTTTTCTTGGCCAATCTTTTGGCCCCGCCTGGTTTAATAGTTAGGAATTCATATGGTTGTCTTTTACCTAGTACATCTCAGAAAATTGTCCCTCTCCCTAAATTGGGCCTCCTAGTTTTCATTTGAAGTAACTTCTAAACTAAGTCATCTTTGATGCCAGTATCATTATTCGTCATCAAAATGATCCTTACATTGCCTGAAAATAAGGGTGATCATTGCCATATTGGAATGTACTTGTAGTCTTGGCAAATAGAACTTCTGCACATGTGGTATGCAGCATGATGGATGGATGAAAAATACATTCATTTTAAGATGCAGCTTAAAGTGATGTGCCTATTTTAATGGAATTGCAGGGAAAGAATAGAGAATAGTAAAATCTATTGCATATTAGGATCTGACTTGAGAGTTTTTCATTCTACGATAAAATTTGATGGTGGTAGAGCTTATGCATTTCTTCAGTTGCCAGAAACAAAATTTATATCTTACTTCTACCGATTAAATCATCACGGTTAACATGTAGTCTACCTTCAATAACTCCAATTGCTGGCGTCAATATGAAGATTTTTATAAAGAGCCACCCAAGTCATTGTGGAAGCCTGAAAGAAAGGAGATGAACATAACCCAAATAAGGGTAGATGTTGAAAAACATAAACCTCAGTCGAGCAATGTGCAGAGCTTGAACGTGCTCGTTGCATTTGATATTTTGATCAAATCATTGGTGATGCAATACTTACCGAATAGTTTAGCTCAACCTTGAATTTTAGATTCCTCCCATCAATCAAACATGACTTTGATGTTGCATTTGCTGTCAAGAAGTATTAAAAAAGTGAGAATCTATATTCTTGTGAGATATAAATCCCATATTGAGCATATATTAAATATTTATTTGATACATATGCTTCGTAGATCTCTTTCCTTTTTTCCAATTGGTTTTGAACTTTCGCAAGAAAATATCGATTTAGATCCAGCAGACAACTTAAAATTAATTCGTACACCGCCATCCAATCAAATTCATCCACGTAATACTTATGGTCTCTCTTCTCATTACCAATATATTGTCAAATTCAAAACTCAAACTTTACTTTTTCGTTCGATATGTGAGAGCATAAGTTTGAATTTTTTTTTTCATTTTGGTCCATTACTTGTTTTGTCGTTAATACTTCATGTAAGACTCTGTCAATTTTAACAAGGTAAAATTAATAAAGCCCCATATAACGGATTTGAAAACAATAACATAATTTAGCAAATTTTCTTATCTCTTCACTACAACGAATGTTGCGGCTTCAGGTAAACGCAGTTTTCAAACGGATTAATTACACTAAGTACCACTTAGGTTTGATCTTATAACACACAACTATATGTGGTTTGGAATATTATACTATGACACTTGTCAATTTTTTCAGTTCACGGAGTTAATTGACTTAACCAATAATAAAAATATTCATGCAATAAAATATACTGCCACCGTCCCCATAAGAACTGCAGCGAAACTCGTCCTATCATCGTGTACATTACCATACCATACACCATCCTTTTGTTAAGGGCCTCCAGCTTATACCAATTCAGTCATTCTCAAACTTTAAAATCTGCACTTGGCTACACAAAACAAATCAAACCCTTTACATTTTTGCTGAACCTTTTTCTGTTGACCTTCTTAATACAGTGCAAGAGATTGTCCCACCTAAGCTAGTGGTGCTAGTAAGCTACAACGGTTAGCATTGCAAAAAATAATCTAATAGAAATTACCAATTTAGCTTCGAGATTGATGCCAACAAGCCGGATCTGAAAATCACAATCGAGTTGAGAGGGGACATATTCATATCCTTAATCCACCCCTGCCGAGCTAATGGACACTGCTGGAATCAGTTTGCATAACATCGTAATCAACTCTGTCATCGGACCTGTGAACAATGTCTTTGAATCTGCTTCGTGAATCGAGTCATCATCGATGTCATTTTTGAACTGTGAACGGAGGGAAAAAATGGAAGGAAATCGTGGCAGATGTTACGCAGTAGGTTGTGTGATTAAAATAAGCTTTTGAGGGCAGATGAGCCCTTCTAAATTTACCTAATCTATCTACCCCCCAACCCCACCCCCCCCCCCCCCCCGGCCACCACACACACACGCGCGCCAGCGCAAATATTAGAAAGAAAATTAAACAAAAAAAAACCCTTCAAGAAAAGCACCTCCCTTTCTCCCCATAATATAAGTACTTATTACACCATAAACATTGATTGCAACACAGGCATAGATGCTAAAAAAAGTAACAGAAAACATGAAATCCTAAAATAAATAGCTGTCACAATCGTCATATATTCGCTGTGCCCAAAAGTACGAAATACTCTCTCGAGCATTGGTATACGCAAGCTCTATATGCTTCTGTTCACCTATAAACAAAATACATAGTTCAGATTTGTGCGACAAACTTATGGAGGTAACTCTATCTGCAAATGCAAATTATTAATGCATTTGGCGCCCAAAATTAAGAATTGAATAGTTACACACAAACCGACAAGTATACTTGTACTTAGTTACTTATTATACTCCAATTATGAGTTGCGTCATCAAGTGCGCTTAAGAACAAAAAGCCCTATCTTCGTATAGTCTTGTTATTGGAGAATCAACTTTCGTATTACAAGAAATACCAATGTCCTTCAACAAGTATTCTAGAGAGTTTGGTCTGAACATATTGAAGTTTGTTTTCCTTTGTAATTTGTAATGTTCAAATGTAAATAAACTTTAAGGCTAAATTCAATTGTTCTGTCATGAGAAACGAGATTAGAGACACTACTAAGATTAACACCGTCATGCTAGAAAAAAAAAAAAAAAAAATACACTATCAAGAGAGCTTTAGTACACTGTAGAATGTTTAACAAGAAAACTGAAAAGAAAGGGTAACAGCAAGATAGACACATTCTACTTGAAATTTGGAACTTAAGGTAAAAATAAAATTGAAAAATGACTTTTCCTGCATTTCAATTTTCACATAAGAGATCATGAAAATGATAATAAGAATAGATCATTACCAAAGAAAATAAAATGCACAGATTATTTTGACCCCCCAACAATCACTTTTACAACAAATAGCCATGACTCTATACAAAGAAGTAAGATGGATAATGAATGATATTGAAAAATCTTAAATGATGATATTTTAAGCTTTAGTGAAGATGCTTGCTCTGAAAATGACTAAAACTTTAAAAGTGAATAATAGAGACTTTGGGAAGATCCTTAAAAGTTACAGCTACTAGAAGTGCCATGTTTGTACCAATTCAATGTACCCTCCTATTCATCAGGTATGTTCCATTTTGAATTAGAATTTTTAATCAATAGGTTGGTTTTGTTTCTAACGCTTAATAAATTTAATCGCTTCTTTTTCTTCTTATGAAATTTATTACTTTGTTGTGTTTGATGTGGAAAGATTGGGTATGGTGGGCCCATTTCATGGATTTGATTAGGTAGTTTTGTGATTATTTTGGAAGGTTCTCTACTTTGGTTGATTGGAGTTCTGGACTTTGAATGTTCAACATTGGTGTCTTTTGGGGGCTATTGGACTGCATTTCATTGAGGAGACTCTTTGTAAGGTTTTGTGGTTTTGCCTGATTCTACCTGTTATGTTTATGGGGGTGTGGTTTTTTAACTGAGAAGGGTTGGGCAAGATTTGATATTAGGGGCGATATGGCTGCGGATGGACCAGCCACTAAACCGTAAACGTTATAGATTGTCATTTTTGGAATCTATGGACTGAATCTTGTTGGTTATACTGAATACCTTTGGGAAAATTACAAAAAAATGGGTTTTGGGGTTAAATACTAGTAGACGAGGGGTTTATTTTGGGAAATTGTGAACAAGTGGGGTGACTTTTTCACATTTCTGAACACGGGGTAAACTTAAGAAAAAATGGATTTTTTGAAATCAACTAATCTGGACTTCCTAGAGTACCCTTCCCGTCAAAATCGTTTACCACTGTTCTGGTACAAATCATTTTCTGCAAGAATGCAAGTACGGTTATGTGAAAATACTTGTCAGTTTGTACATATATTCAAGTTGTTTCTGCCCTTCGAACTGATGCAATACTAACTTTGCCTAAATGAAGAGCTTATATTAGAGCACTCAAAGATTTACCTGATATGAACATGGTGGAGTACAATATACATAGATCTTAAATCAATGCCAGCATACTTTCTTGCTAATGCCTATCAAGCTTCACTTGCAAAACAAGCCAACAAAACAGAACCAATATTTCCATACAAAACCTATTTTTTTCCCCAAGTTTTAGACCACTTCACATTCCAACCCAAGAGCTCCTAAATCTTCTACTAAAAGTATCTTACTAATGATCATTATTGGCACCATAGAGCACCAACTTTTGTCTATACTGGCGATGAGGGAACATTGAATGGTTTGTTGGCAATACTGGTTTTATGCTTGACTTTGCTCCAAAATTTCAAGTGCGATTGGTTTTCATCGAAGTATTACCACAAAACTCTTTATAGTTTTATGTATCTCAAAAGTATCTCAGGAAATACAAATTTGCAGTCAGAAGAAAATAGAAGTTTAGATAAAACCTCATCTAGGTGTTCTTGGAAACAGTTTCTTTGGTTAAATGTTGATTAAAAGTAGTTAGAATGCTAACGGGATTTGTCTGAGTGATTTTTCAGCATAGGTTTTACAGAGAATCAATGTCATTTGGGAATGACTCCCACAAATCTGCCAAGATTTATGTTAATATCAGGTAAATCTTTGGGTGCTCTAATATAAGTCATTCCCTTAGGCAAAGTTAGTATTGCATCAGTTCGAAGGGCAGAAACGACTTGAAAATCATACTTGCATTCTTGTAGAAAACGACTTGTACCATAACAGTTGTCAATGATTTTGGCGAGAAGGGTAATCTGGGAAGTCCAAATTAGTTGATTTAAAAAAACCCATTTTTTTTTTTTTTTACCCCTTGTTCAGAAATTTTAAAAAGTCACCCTACTTTTTCACAATTTCCCAAAATAAACCCCTCATCTACAAATATTTAACCCCAAAACCCACTTTTTTGTAATTTTCCCAATACCTTTCCCTCTTTTTAGTGTTCATATAGGCATACAGATTTGAATTTCAGCTGGTAAAGATGATAAGGTTCAGATTGGGTTTTTTGTAAAGATGTCAAACGGGCCGGGCCGGGCCGGGCCGCCCGCAGCCTAGCCCGGCCCGGCTCCGGCCCTGTTATGAAGAGTGTAGGCCCGAATTTTTGGGGTCTTGGGCCTGGGGTTGGAGCAGGCCAAGGTTTTAGTAGAAATGGCTCGGCCCTGAAAGTGGCCCAGATTTGGCCCAAAATTGGCCAGGATTTTGCCCAAAATTGGCCCAGATTTTGGCCCGGATTTGGCCCTAAATTGGCTCGGATCTGGCCCTAAATTGGCCCAAATTCTGGGCTGGCCCACTTTTTCAAATTTTTGTCCCCCCCTAACGGCTATATTCCTCAATAATTCCAAAATTTTCACTTTTACCCCCCCCAACAACTATATAACGGCTAGTTTGGGGGGTATTTTGGTCCAAATTGTTAAATCTTTTAAAGTTTTTTATACTTTTACCCTCCCAACAACTATAAACGGCTAGTTGTTAGGGGTATTTTGGTCTTTTGTGAACTTTGAAAAATCTATAAATTCACACCCTTCCTTTCTAATTTTTCACACCAATCTTCTTACTCTCTCTTATCTAAACATTCTACATTTCTACAAGCTTTGCTACTATTTTCCTCTCCAATTACTACTCTTGCTAATTACTACTCTTGTTTATTAATTAGTATTTTTACTAATTACTACTCATGTTTACTAATTAGTGCTCGTGTTAAATTCTAATTACTAACTATTCCTCTTATTCATTTGTTACTCTCTAATTATTTTGTTTACTAATTAGTAATTAGTGAATTCTTATTTATTAATTACTATTACAAAGTTATTTTTAATTACTAACTCCGGCCAATTTTGAATTACTAATTACTCTTATTCACTAATTATTCTTCAATTCTTTTTAATTGTTATTTCTAATTACTTATTACTGCTCTAGTTTTATTTTTTCAATCTATTAAATAAGTTTACAGTCAAATATGTCTGGACTACTAAAGAAATTCAGGCGTGGATCATCATCACGAAAAACACCACCACCAGGTCAAGCACCACCACCAGCACAAACACCACCACCACGGCCATCACGAACACCAATCCAAGCACCACCACATCCATTCGTTCATGGACGAATGAGTACGGGCTGTATGATAAATACCCAAGCCAATTGGGAATTCAATCAAAACATTCCAGATATTGATTACACGCCTTCACAAGATAGTCCGCATTTTAGTCAAGGACGCAGCTCAGTTGGCGAAGCTACTACTCTGTGGCATGATGTTAACCTGATGAGCGGTCACGATGGAGAAGGGCCGAGCAATACTTCCGGTAATCAGCAAGAAGCCCAAAAGGTGAAAAAAAGAAAGCCGAGTGTTGGAATCATTTTGATCAAATTACGGTGGAAGGCGGCGCCCGAAAAGCTCGATGTAAGTATTGTGCTAAATTATTTGCTACTGGTTGTGGTAATGGACATCTTAACAGGCATTACCCTCAGTGTGCACCTCGAAGCGGCCACGTCGAACCTACCCAAACACAGTTATCTTTTGACGGTAAGTTGTTTGTTTATAATCAGCGAGAGCAAAGAGACGGTCTCGCTGAATTTGTTATTCACGATGAACAAGCCTTTAGTTTTGCCGATAGTGCTAAGCACACTAGATATATGAACACCCACGTGCAACCTTTGTACAAAAAGGTTCATAGAAACACAACTAGATCCGATGCACTCCGGCAGTATAAGGCTGCTAAAGCACGCCTGATCGATTATTTCGATAATTTTGACGGTAAAGTTAGTCTTACTTCTGATATTTGGCAATCTCCGTTTACTTTTGTTAGTTATAGTTGTGTGACGACCCATTGGATTGATGCAGATTGGATTATGAACAAGATGATCATCGCTTTCGAACTCTTTCCTTTTCCGCATGATGCAATTAACGTTGCTACTATTATAATTAATGCATGTACCACGTTTAAATTAAAGAATAAGATTATGAGTATTAGTTTTGATAATGCTACTAACAATACAGCTGTTGTTGCTGCTTTAGAGGAGAGCCTCAAACCTGTAATTTCTGGTAAATTATTTCATGTTCGTTGTGTTTGTCATGTAATTAATTTAATTGTTCAAGATGGTTTAGCTGTTGCAGGAGATATTCTTGTCAAAATGAGGGGTATGATAGCGTATGTTACTAGTTCGGCTCCAAGAACACATCAATTTAAAACGTTGTGTAGTCAGTATAATATGCCTCGCATGAGGCCAGTTACAGATGTGGTCCATAGGTGGAACTCTACATATCATATGCTTTTACATATTCTCGCATACAAAGAAGTATATACGCATTTTCTAATAACCTTGTTCCCAGCCGGCTTGCCAACTCACCTGAAATGGCAGATGGCTACACATCTAGCTGAATTTTTGGAGGTATTTTACACGTCTACCAATTTATTGTCTGGTACGTACTATCCTACCTCTCCTCTCGCTGTAATAGAAATCCTCAAGATGGCTACACATTTATCTTCAATTTAACTTCAGTTTGAATATTTGAATGCTAGAAATATTATTGTTTACATACATATTAATATTTCAAAAAATTTCACATTCGGAATGTAAATTTTTTGGAAATCAAATGTCTTACGGTGTTTGTAGCAACTTATTCTACATCAATACAAGATGTTTCCCTTATGAAAGGTGGCACCATGGCTTCTATACCACAAAGTATAAAGAATTTCTTCACTTAGATAACTGACACAAATGTTGGAGATCAAATCATATTAATGGCAATCATAGTGCACCCTACTGACAAAGATGTGTACCCTTCATATGGCCTTTCTAATGTGTATCTTACTAAAATAAAACTCTTTCTTTCAACCAACTATTTTGTTAAATTTTTTGGCAGCTATAAACTTTTATTGGCGCCATGTAGCAAAATCTGGAACATTTATTTAATGATGAAAGTGAGTTCAAGTATATCTTCCCCTTCCCCTTGTCTATATGTTTTGCCAAATTAAAATCCTAGTTGCGGCCATGATTTGAAAAGAGGCTCCGTCTGACAAATGACAATGGCTCGATGACTAGACAAAATGTTAGTGATAAGAAAAATAAAAAAACATGATGTTAATATTGTAGATAATAATGTTTCGAGATTTTTAATATGAGTTAATGATTCCGACGATTGCAACCTCTTTGCAGTGGTCATGGTTTTACAATAAAGATAAGGATGTGTATAGAAAAGGAGGAAGTAGACAAACTAATGAGAGAGTCACCCATGTTTAGCTGCTAGTGCCCCTCTCGTGTAACGGGAACCGTACTACAACGTCAGTGGGGAACCTCTTACACTAGTTTCATTTGGCGATTGAGGCTTGTGATGTTGCTCCAAGTCTCCAACCATTTAATTTATAAATGTGAATAACAAGGAGTTAAGAATAGGAAAAAAAACTAGAAATTTTTTTGGGGCTGGGCCGGCCCAAACCCGGCCCTAAAATATTGGGTCTAGGGCCAGGGCTTTGGACTGGGCTCAAGTATACCAGTTTTTAGGCTCGTCCCGATTTTCATTTCTTCTAGCCTGGCCCGGTTTCGTTGGAGGCCCGCTGGGCTTGGGCTGGGCCGGCCCATTGACATCCGGTATGGGGAGGCGTTTGTGTTTGGGGGGAAAGTAGCGCATATACTTTGGGGGAAATTTGAGTGGGGAGGGTTAAGAAAGGAGGGACATGNAGTTGGAGGGAACCAGATTTGGTGTGGATGGGAAAAATGAAACGGGGGTCAATGATGAAGATGGTCAACAAGATGGGTTAGAGAATTAGAGAAGGGCAGTTATGTCTCTTGCAAAATGAGCTAAGTGGGGGGTAGTTTGAATAAACCAAAAGCGAGACTTTGATAGATCTATTTATTGTTCAGAATTTTTAACAAAGACTTGGACCAAAAGTGGGTCTTTGAAAAATCCGCCGTCCAGAATTTTTAAATCCCAAAACCTACTACTTCCTAACTTTCCCCCATTAATAATATGGTTCCCTTACAAAGTGGTGGAAAAATTGATGTAGTATCATCAGAAGGGTTTTATGCATGGCTTCTGTCGAAGGCCTGGAAGCCTCTTCTTCCACATCTCAACGGGGTACCGGTGCTTATCACGTTTTCTTGAGCTTCAGAGGTGAGGACATTCGTAAAACCTTTCTCGATCACCTCTACACTGCTTTGGTAGGAGCAGGTTTTCACACATTTAGAGACGACGACAAGCTAGAGAGAGCTGGAAACATCAAGACAGAACTGGAAAAAGCAATCCAACAGTCGAGGAGTTCGATTGTTGTCTTCTCGGAGAACTATGCGTCTTCAAAGTGGTGCCTCGACGAGCTTGTGATGATTGTCGAACGCCGCCGGAGGACATCAGAGTTTGTGCTTCTTCCTGTTTTCTATCATGTGGATCCCTCACATGTTAGGAATCAAACAGGGAGTCTGGCAGCAGCATTTGCTGGGCACGAAGAGTGGTTCCCGAAGGAGCGGATACGAGGGTGGAGGGAAGCGCTTAGAGAAGTTGCTGATCTTGCAGGGATGGTCTTACAAAACCAAGCCGATGGGTAACCCCTTTTGTTTCTCTCAATACCCTTTCTAGTTGCTTATCAATTTGTTCTGTTTTTATGTTCCTTCATTTTCTCTTTCTTTCTTTTGGGGAGGGACTAATTTGATCTAAGTTGTGCGATGGTTGTGAATTAATCTAGAGACAGAGAGAGGAGAAAGGAATTGAGTGAGATCCTTCTGAAAAAAAAGAGAGGAGAAAGGAATTGGAGAGAGAAGGTGCTTGTACAATGATAAATTTTGAGGGGGGATTTGGACTTGTGAACTGGCCTAAGGCAGCACCGCCCTCAAAATAAATAACTTGTTTTTCTTGGGCTGTCTAATCAGTGGCAAGGAATTGCCCACCTTGAAACAAAAAAATTACTAAGTTAAAGGAAACAAAGGACAAGGTACATTATAATATAGTCACCCACCTGACTATGTGTAAAGTATTACACTCCGCCCATCTAAGACGTATGACACCAACAAAAGAAGCTCTTGACGATGGAGAAGGAGTTATTGGGACGCACTTGATATTTATCTGTTATGTATTAATCTGGTGTTTATAAGCATAATTAACTGCAGGTATGAAGCAAAGTTCATCCAGAATATTGTTAAAGTGATTGAGAATAGAGTAAATCGCGCGATCTTGGACCTTCCTTTGAATCTAGTAGGGATGGATTCTCGAGTCAAAGACATTAATTCGTGGATACAAAATGGATCACTTGATGTTGACATTATGGTATTATGTGGGATGGGTGGCATAGGAAAGACAACAATTGCCAGATATGTGTTCAATCTACATCATAGTAAATTTGATAGTAGTAGCTTTCTCACAGATATCAGGGAGACTTTTGAGAAATCTGATGGGCCAAATAATTTGCAAAGACAACTTCTTGCAGACATTTCTAAGAGAAAAGAGACTGAAACATTTGGTGTCAATGATGGCATCAATAAGATCAAACATGCCATGTCTCATAAAAGGGTTCTTCTTGTTTTTGATGACGTCGATGAAGAAAAGCAACTAGAAGCAATACTCGGGATGCAAGATTGTTTTTATCCATGCAGTAAAATTATCTTCACTACAAGGCATGTGAGGCTGTTCACGGCTCGTGCTTCTAAATATGAGATCCATAATGTTGACAAATTGGGCGACGACGACTCCCTTGAACTTTTCAGGAGGCATGCCTTTGGACAAGATCTCCCTAATGAACGCTTTATGGAGCTATCAAAAAAGGTAGTGCATCAATGTGAAGGACTTCCTCTAGCTCTAAAGGTTTTGGGGTCGTCTTTATGTGGAAGAAGTATAGGTGCTTGGCAGAATTTACTAGCGAAATTGCAAGCCATTCCTAACAATCGGATCTTGAGAAAACTTAAAATCAGCTACGACTCCTTAGAAGATGGCCATGACAGAAAATTATTCCTTGACGTAGCTTGTTTCTTTGTCGGAGAGGACAAAGATCATATGGTTACAATACTAGATGAACGCGAAGTCCACACAGAAATTGGGGTTCAAAATCTCACGGACAGATGTCTCTTAAGAGTTGACGAATATAACAAGGTAGTGATGCATCAAATGCTTCGGGACATGGGAAGAGAAATTGTTCGCCAGGAATCACCTGACCCTGGAAATCGCAGTAGGTTGTGGCATCATAAGGAATCTTTTAGTGTGCTAAAAGATAATTCTGTAAGTAATTGGATTTCCTGTGTATGCATTGGTTTCGGTGATTTAGATTGCTCACGCTTGTTATTTATCTACTTGCATTTTGTTCTACAGGGCACTGAAAATATTGAAGGCCTTGCTCTTGACATGCGTATGTTGAAGGAAGATAGGACAGTCTTTCGTGTCAATAGTGCAAGACCTGGCCGCTTTGGCTTCTTCTCTTGGCCCGTTATGAACAGTGCTAACAACTCCGATGAGATGGACTTGAAAGCTGACGCCTTTTCAAGGATGTGTAGACTGAGGCTGCTCCACATTAATTATGTGCATTTGACCGGAGGGTTCAAAGGATTTCCTAAGAACATAAAATGGTTGCGTTGGCATGGATGTCCTCTGGAATCTATACCAAGTGACTTTCCGTTGCAAAGCCTGGTTGCCATTGACATGAGCTACAGCAAATTGGGACCTGGTTGGTGCGGAACTAAGGTAGTACACTCAATTTTCTCGTTTTCCTTTTTCATTTTCATTCTTTTGGTGATAAACGAAGTGTTTGAAAACATTCCAGTTTTGGTGTTTCCAAAAAAATAAAAACTAGTTTAATTTTTTTTTTAACAAAAACAAATGTTTGATTACCCAAATTTTATTTTGAATGGTGGGGCGTGGCAGGAGGTGGTCTCAAAATAAAAACCCAAAACTCTAAATGAGAGTTTTAAAAAATAACCATGTTTTAAAAACTGGTTTTCAAAACTGAAAAAAAAATACAAAAACTGTGCGCCAAACGCGTTTATTTTTTCTCAAGTTTACAAAACTGGAAAAATAATGAATTTCAAACAGAGCTAAAGTGTGAGAAATTTTTGGGTTTGTACAGATATGCCAAAAGAGGGTGATAGAGAATGATTTTTGTGGTAATGAACGGCAGCAAATCCCAAAACTGTATCCCGAAATTTACATTTTTTACAGCTTTAGTACTTATGTTTGAAGCTGGGCTAAAGAAATACATAACTTTAAAATAGTGTATCGAATCAGTACCTCAGCTGACGGACAACGGAAGTCGTTAGAAAGTCAGAGGGGTAGGACTGTCATGATTAAAAAAATGACATAAAAGCTATAAAAGCTGTTCCATGACCATGTGGGTTGTCCTTTTTTACATTTTCATGACTCCACCACAGTCGTCGCCGGCAATTTCATGTCATACTTGAATGTATATGATACGATACAGATTTGAACGAATTGCATGAGTAGATGATGACATTAATTTTTTGGTTTTAAGTGTTTATATAGATTCAGATACATACAAAAATTAATCAGAATTGTGAATCAATAAATTTTAAAACTCTATTTATTTTCTTTCATCGCCATCTCTACGTGTGTGGGTTGTGTGAATTAAAGAAGAAGAAGAAGAAGAGAGAGAGAGAGAGAGAGAAGAGTAATTGTTTCAAAAGGACAGCCCATATGGCCCCGTGGATAGAGTTTATATCATTTTTTTATAATGACAGTCTTACCCCTCTGACTTTTTGACAGCATCCGTCTTTCGTCAGTCAAGGTACTGATTTGGTACGGTATTTTAAAGTAAGGTACTTCTTTGGCGCATATTCAAATTTGGGTACTAAAACTGTATAGAATGTAAATTTGAGGGTACAATTTTAAGATTAGTCCCTGAAAATTTGTGTGCGCAAAGCCACTGAGTGAACTTCTAATGGAAAATTTTCTTCTTTTTTTTATTTCTCACAGTTGCTTGGGTGCTTAAAAATCCTTGATCTGAGCCATTGTTGTGGCCTGACTAGAACTCCTGATTTCTCAAGACTCCCCATACTTGAGAGACTGATTCTAAAGGGTTGTAAAAGTTTGATTGAGGTTCATGAATCCATTGGGAACCTTGAGAATTCACTTGTCTACTTGAATTTAGAAGATTGCACAAGGCTAAGTAAGCTCCCGAGAAACACTGCTATGCTAAAAGTTCTAGAAGAACTGATCATTTCTGGTTGTTGGAATCTTGAGGAGTTCCCAATGGGCATGGAGAAATTGGAAGCATTGCGGGTGTTTCATGCTGATAGGATTGTCATGGGTCCGGTAACCCCTGCCACTGAAGTGGGAACATCATGGCATGCCTTGATTCCTTTGTGGAGGGTGTCAAAACCAAGAAAAACCCTCTCATGCGCATCTTTACCACGCTTTTTAGTTAATGTGAGTCTTGCAGGTTGCAATCTGTTTGATGATGCTTTTCCCCGCGAGTTGAGTAACCTGCTTTCACTGCAAAACTTGAACCTTGGCAATAATCCATTTCTCCGCGTGCCAACTTTCATCAAAGGTCTCCCTAGGATCCAGACACTTGGTTTAGGAAATTGCTATAGGCTCCAAGAAGTTACAGATATCCGTGGTCTTCAACGTTTAAACATGAAAGGGTGCACGTCGTTACAAAAATATGAGCCATTTATAGAAGAATTCACCGCAGAAGGATGCAATAATCTGATGGAGATGGCGCGTTGTTTCGAGCTGATTCCAATTGATGACACACGTGTGAGCTTTGTGAAGTATCAGTTGGAACTCATTAACAACATTGAAGTGTCAACATACCATAACCCAACAGGTCCTACGAGGAGAGGCCCCATTCAGGTGACCTCTCTCTCTCTCTCTCTCTCTCTACACCCCTAGCGCGCAAGCACCTGCATACACAAATCTTTATACTAAAGTCATAAGTATATTTTCATTGTACAGGTAGTAGGTGAAGCTAATAGATTACTGAGCATCTTTTATCCTGGGAGCCAAGTTCCAGCCTGGTTTACTACCAGAGTTAAGGGCGCCTCACTATCTTTTACTGTGCCCTCAAGTCTTCGAACAAGTATCGGAGGCTTTAGCATTTGCCTTGTATGCTTCGTCTATTCTATGAAGGTACCATATTTGTTCTATGCCATATTGAGTAATGAGACCAAGGATTTAAAATTGATCTATGGCCCAAGTTGCGTTGGATGTCCAAAAGCGAATGAAGATATGAGCTGGGTAAGCTATTGGATGCTCAAGAATGAAAAGTTGGAAGCTGGCGATGAACTAACGATTTTTTTACTTTCCACAAAGGCTGTGGAGGTAAGGGAGATTGGGTTCCATCTTATGGACCTAGACGTAAGGGAAGAAGCAGATGGTGTGGAGGTAAACCAGCCAGCAAATCCTTCTTCGGATCCCTACCCTAGAAAACCTTCGGGACGTTCAGGGAGCACGCGCCTATTTGGCTACGGCATGCTTCATGACGATGTGGGAGATTTGTTGAAGGATGTAGGAGTTACGTGGGATCCTCCTTTTGGGCAGAATTTCCATGGTGGCACCTTCACCGATTACACCCTCATTGAAGAAAGCCCGGCGACCAAAATCTTGAATTGGTTATCGAGATGTTCTCCCATCGCTGATTTGGTTTTGGCTCATAAGACATAACACTGCTAGTGAGGATCCAAATTGGTTGTTGCTTGATTGTCAAGAAGTTGATACGCCTGTAGATTGCGACTCTTTGCTTGTTGTTCTTGGAGTTGCTGTCGTCGCTAATTTCTGGGATACTTGTGTGTGGCTTTTATCATTTTTGTTGCTGGTGTATTCTGCTGAAATCTTTGTTTTGCTGAAACCCATTTTGCTGGGTTTCCAGTTAATAATTGACTTTTATCTACAGTTTCTCTCTTTCCCAAAGTTACTCCTTTCTGAAATTATTTTAAAGTTTCATGTATTATCCAAATTATTCCTTGCTTGTGCTTGCAACCAAATTTCCAATTTTAACGTGATTTTTTCTTTTCTTTTTGGCTCTTACATGAAGACTTACCTGAAAAGGGAAATTTTGACGAGAATGGAAATCTAAAGTAAAAGTAAAGACTACGCTCTCAAACAAAAAGGAAAGCCTTTGTAAAATTTTTCTGAAGTCAACTATTTCGTTGAGTTGTGTGTGATTCTTTTTTCTTCGTCTATCTTCCTCCTTTTATTCTTGTCCTTCAGTAACCGTCTTGTAACTGCTTAAAACCGCTTGTTCCACTCCTCCATACTCAACAAAGAAACTTGTCCATCTCTTTCTTTCGTTTACCGCTACTATCGATTGTTTTTCCCTCATCAAGAGTTGTATAAAATTTTCTTACAGTTTTCTTTAATGCTCGAACTGCTTTAAACTATCATTACATCATCATTGATGACTTCATTATTAATAACCACCTCATAATTGCTCTCGGTCAAAAAAAGACGTTCATCTTTAAATCTCAGCGTTCTCCTTTGTACACGTGTCCATATATCATTAATTGGTCACGGTAAATCTGAATTTTAAGAGGCTAACATTGCTCCCCAACCCTCCGCCTCGTGCGAACCTTGTTATCTTGCGAGTTAATTCAATTTGATTTCTAGCTCTTTAGGCGGTTACATATTTCTGCTCAACCACTCGATGTAGTTAAGAGCTTGCTTGTAAACAAGTTTTTTTTCGATTACAAAATTCTTCGTGATTTCTTTCCCATTTTTTTTTCTTGAGATTCGCTTGTAATCTTTCTTTTGAAATTGTGAAAAAGAAAAAATTGATTCCAAAAGGTGACGAAGGGTCAGGTTTTCCTTTTCCTGCTTACCTTCGATGGGGCGCAGGGGCTTTTAGGGCACATATTGTGCCCATGGATTCAAACGTCTTAGTCACTATGAAGAAAAATCCTAACGCCCCGTACGCTTACCATATTCGTTTTCTGTTTTTAGCAATAATGATGAAAAAGATTCTCTTGGTGCATAATTTCACAATTGTCTGTTTTCGTTCTGGATAAAACTACTCAAATAGTAACAAAAGACTGAAAACACCTAAAAGGTGTTTTCAGCTTTTTTCACTCAAACTTAACCCAATATAAGAAAAAATAGCTAATTTTTTTTTTGTGAAAATGATAAAAGTATAGGAACAGATTTTCAAACTGAATATGAAAATCATGAAAATGAATACACAAAATGAAAACAGAAAACAAATATGGTAAGCGTACAGGGCCTAAATCTCTCAACCCCTATGTTTTAGGTCCCTCCTTTAGAGATGGGACAACTTATTTATCAGGCTATCCCGTAAATGAGACAGAAAATTTTCTGCTCAAACTTAAGTTAGCTTAGGTAGGTTGGTCGACGAGTAGTTTGCTAATTCGATATTTGCCCACTGTTCTTGACTCTGATTGGCGTGTTTGGGTGGGCCGCTTCTCTGCTGTTTATGCTGATCAATGGAGAAATCAAGGCTTTATGTGCTCACATGTTGAAGGATCCTCCAAAGGTAGATAGTTGGTTTCGGGTTCAACTTTCTGTTTCTGATCTACCACTACTAACTCTTTCATGTTTGGAGCCCAGACGATGACACCCACAATTTATGATATATGCGCCCTAACTGGACTTTGTCCGATTGGAGAAAACGTCAATGCTTTAACCAATCACAACCCTTTTAGTCTTTCTCAGTGCCTAAACATACTCTAAACATACTCCGAAGTTTTTAATCGATTGTTAAGGGGTCTAGATACTAGACAGGTTCCAGTTCAACCTGATATATAACGTATTTGCTGCCTTCTTGTGGATATGGTTATCTAGGCGCGTCTTCAGTATACCTAGTCTATCATTGACTAAGGAGTACATCAATTTAGTCATCGATTTGGCTCACGGGGAAGTATATGCCTTTGCACATTTTGTGTTATGCAGGGCTATGTATACCATGGCAGCGACACATACATTGGAGTGTGGGTGGCCCATTTTGGCTTGTTCAACTCTGATTATATTCCATATTTTCCAGAATTTGCTCCAATAGTTCCAAGCAATGTTCCATGTCCCATTCTTACATATGGCTATCGACTGAAATTTCTCCCCATACCTTTGGGACCTGCTTCAAATTCTTTTTCAATTTCACCCAAATGCTAAGGCCACACTTTATTCTTCGCCAATCTTTTGGCCCCGCCTGGTTTAATAGTTAGGAATTCATATGGTTGTCTTTTTTTACCTAGTACATCTCAGGAAATTGTCCCTCCCTAAATTGGGCCTCCTAGTTTTCATTTGAAGTAACTTCTAAACTAAGGCCATGTTTGACGCTCTTTTTTTTCAGTTTTAAAAATTAGAAAAAAAAAATGCATTTGGTAACCATTTTTTTTTCAATTTAAAAAATCATTTTTTAATTGTAGAGTAAAAAAAAAAGAGGAAAAAGCTCTTTTTTTTACACTTTAAACTTTTTTTTTGAGACCTCCACCACAATGCACCCACCGCCGCCCGGCAGCCACCACCGGGCGGCGGTGGGCGGTGGCCACCACCGCTGGCCGGAGGCCACCTCTGGCCGCCGACAACCACCACCGGGCGACAGCCACCTCCGGCCACCACTGCCGGCAGCCACCATCGCCCGACAACCACCTCCGGCCACCACCGCCGGCATCCACTGCCGGCGACTGCCACGACAACTGTCGGCCGCCTGCTGGCGACCACCGTCGGCCACCACCACCATCGACCATCGCTATGCCCCACCACCGCCACTGCAAACCACCAAAAATAAAAAAACTCAAAATAAAAAAGGTTACCAAAACAAAAACAAAAAAGTTATCAAGCACCCACTTGTTTTGTAAAAAAAAAAATTAAATTGCTCTTTAAAAACTGAAAATAAAAAAAAATAAAATTTATCAAACGAAGCCTAAGTCATCTTTGATTCCAGTATCATTATTCGTCATCAAAATGATCCTTACATTGCCCGGAAATAATGATAATCATTGTCATATTGGAATGTACTTGTAGTCTTTGCAAATAGAACTTGTGCACATGTGGTATGCAATGCAGCATGATGGATGGATGAAAAGTGCATTCATTTTAAGATGCAGCTTAAAGTGACGTGCCTATTCTAATAGAATTGCAAGGAAAGGACAGAGAATAGTAAAATCTATTGCATATTAGGATCTGACTTGAGAGTTTTTTATTCTACTATAAAATTTGATCGTGGTAGAGCTTATACTTTTCTTTAGTTGCCAGAATCGAAAGTGATGTCTTACTTCTACGGATTAAATCATCACGGTTAACAAGAACTCTACCTTCAATCACTCTAATTGCTGGCGTCAATATGAAGATTGCTATAAAGAGTCACTCAAGTCGTTGTGAAAGCCTGAAAGAAAAGAGATGAACACAACCCAAATAAGGGTAGATGTTGAAAAACATAAACCTCAGTCGAGCAATGTGCAGGGCTTGAACGTGCTCGTTGCATTTGATATTTTGATCAAATCATTGGTGATGCAATACTTACCGAATAGTTTAGCTCAACCTTGAATTTTAGATTCCTCCCATCAATCAAACATGACTTTGATGTTGCATTTGCCGTCAAGAGGTATTAAAAAAGTGAGAATCTATATTTTTTTGAGATATAAATTCCACATTGAGCATATATTAAATATTTATTTGATACATATGCTTTGTGGATCTCTTCCCTTTTTTTGAATTGGTTCTGAATTTTCACAAGAGAAGGTCGATTTAGATCTAGCAAACAACTTAAATATTCATGCACCGCCACACAATCAAATTCATCCACGTAATACTTATGGTCTCTCTTCTCATTGTCAATATATTGTCAAATTCAAAACTCATACTTTACTTTTTATCCTATATGTGAGAGCATAACTTTTAAAAACTATTTCTTTTTTTTTTTTTTGGTCCATTACTCGTTTTTGTCCTTAATACTTCATGTAAGACTTTGTCAATTTTAACAAGGTAAAATTAACAAAGCCCCATATAACGAGTTTGAAAAGAAGAATTACATTATTTAGCAAATTTTCTTATCTCTCCACTACAATGAATTTTGCGGCTTCAGGTAAACATAGTTATCAAATGGGTTTATTACACTAAGTACCAGCGAGGTTTGATCTCATAACACACAACTATACGTGGTTTGAAATATGATACTATGACCTCATGGAATTAATTGACTTAACCAATAGTAAAAAATATCCCTGCAGTAAAATATACTGTCACCATCGCCATCAGCACTGTCGCGATACTCGTCATATCATTGTGTACATTATCGCATCATATACCATCCTTTTGTTAAGGGCCTCCAGCTTATACCAATTCAGTAATTCTCAAACTTTAAAATATGCACTTGGCTACAAAAAACAAATAAAACCCTTTACATTCTTGCTGAACATTTTTCTGTTGACCTTCTTGATAGAGTGCCACCTAAGCTAGTGGTGCTAGTAAGCTACAACGGTTAGCATTGCAAAAAATAATCTAATAGAAATTACCAATTTAGCTTCGAGATTGATGCCAACAAGCCGGATCTGAAAATCACAATCGAGTTGAGAGGGGACATATTCATATCCTTAATCCACCCCTGCCGAGCTAATGGACACCGCTGGGATCAGTTTGCATAATATCGTAATCAACTCTGTCATCGGACATGTGAACCATTTCTTTGAATCGTGAATCGAGTCAGCGTCAACGTCATTGTCGAACAGTGAATGGAGCGAAAAACGGGAGAAATTTGAGGTAGACGTTACGCAGTAGGTTGTGTGTTTAAAATAAACTTCTGAGGACAATTTTCATAAGTTGTATTAGATAATAGCGCATTATAAATTTCATAGTGTAAGATAGTAACAAACTTTAGTGGGTGAGTGTAATATTCAATTCCACATGTAAGTGATTGTAATAACACCAAGATCAAGATCCAACTTTGAAATCAAAATGAGCCCTTCTAAATTTACCTAATCTATCTACTCCACGAACACCCCCCCACCCCAACCCCCACACCAACAAATATTAGAAAAGAAAATCAACAAAAAGCCCTTCAAGAAAAGCACCTCCCTTTCTCCCCTCTATCTCCCTGGTTTCCTTTGTTCATTTGCCCTGAAGAAAACTCGCAACGCTAGAGTTAGATCACGAACAAAAGAATCAAACCCATCAAAGAATAACCCATTTAATTACATTTACATTCAATTCTATTTACATTTCGTATATCTGTAAATGGATTTGGATAACATTGAATGCGTATCATCCTCAGATGGAATGGAAGAGGATGAGATCCACCTCCATCACCATCCTCAGTTTTCATCTTCCAAGCCTCATAACAGCAACCTTGTCCATTCTGCAATTCATCCCACCACTAGTGTCCATGAGCTTCTTGAATGCCCTGTTTGTACCAATTCAATGTACCCTCCTATTCATCAGGTATGTTCCATTTTGAATTAGAATTTTTAATCAATAGGTTGGTTTTGTTTCTAACGCTTAATAAATTTAATCGCTTCTTTTTCTTCTTATGAAATTTATTACTTTGTTGTGTTTGATGTGGAAAGATTGGGTATGGTGGGCCCATTTCATGGATTTGATTAGGTAGTTTTGTGATTATTTTGGAAGGTTCTCTACTTTGGTTGATTGGAGTTCTGGACTTTGAATGTTCAACATTGGTGTCTTTTGGGGGCTATTGGACTGCATTTCATTGAGGAGACTCTTTGTAAGGTTTTGTGGTTTTGCCTGATTCTACCTGTTATGTTTATGGGGGTGTGGTTTTTTAACTGAGAAGGGTTGGGCAAGATTTGATATTAGGGGCGATATGGCTGCGGATGGACCAGCCACTAAACCGTAAACGTTATAGATTGTCATTTTTGGAATCTATGGACTGAATCTTGTTGGTTATACTGAATACCTTTCCCTCTTTTTAGTGTTCATATAGGCATACAGATTTGAATTTCAGCTGGTAAAGATGATAAGGTTCAGATTGGGTCTTTTTACAAGTGGGAAATCTAGCGAGAAAATTATTGCGCTGAGCGATTGGGAAAGATTAATGACTTCCTCTTGCAGACACCGGTAGTAGGCTGAGAATGTTGGCTCTTTAAATAACCAAGGTCCTTATAAGCAGAGAGTAGCTTGCTAAAATTTTCATGTGTGCAGTCCTGTTTATTAAGAATTCAAAAAATACTGACGTGTGTGTATGTGTATGAGCGTGGTCGTGTTAAATGGGAGAATCAGGAAAACAGTCTGCTTGCATATGGTACTTATGTGACGTTAACATTTCCAACAAAATCTGGTACGTGTTGAAATCCAAGGGGTTTTTACATAAGACAAGGAGTTTGGAGTTAGTATGTCCGCACCAGTTGTTTATTAGGCGGAGACATTAATATGAGCTCTGAAAGCGAGTTGTTGGGGAGCAGTTTTACTGAACAAAGTATTAAGTGCATATTGCAATTTGTTAGGGAAATGTTTTGGTTTCCAGTGATATTGGGATACATATTTTTTAAGACTTTTTCTTTTGGGATCACTAAGTGTTTCAAGTTATATCTCATACGGTATTTAGATGGCGTGGTGTGAACGTACTTTGTCTAAATAGAGAGCATCATGACACATCACCATTGTCTCCACAAAGGACGACTTCTTTTTGGGACTTATGAAGAAAGAAAAGGATTTCTCTTCTCTAGTGGACAAAGGGAGCATTATTAGGCCAAAAAAACATATCAAGCCTCATATATGCGTCCACATGCACAGAGGTATGTGCCTTCATTTGTTAAGTGTATGTGGTGCACTGAAGCATTTATGATTGTTATTCCTTTAGATAGCCGTCAGTTGCTTTAGCACTTCTATACGCTCCAAATTCTCAGGAGACTGCCCTTGTGTAAAGACGAGATCTTCTTTGAGATTTGGTTCTTTAGTTACAGGGCAAACGGAATTGCAAAGGCTAAAGAGTGGTGCAAAAATTTATTTTATATGTTTTGATCTTTACTTCCTAAAGTAGTTCTCTTGTCGAACCAAATTCAGATATCTACTGGAAACAGTCATTCCATCATGCACAAAGAATGTGTGTGGTAGGCTAATTCATACTCTTCTATTTGTTGAATCAGCTCCTCGAGTGTCAGTAGAGGTAAATTGCCACTAGGTCTTTATTGAAATTTGAGGTGTGGAATTAGCAAATAATGGTGCTGGATTTAGCCACATCCTCTTTTTTCCCCCCCAAATGTACTAATTTAGTTTACATGATTTAGCTAATTATTGTGACGAGTGTTCCCTACTCCTTCCCTATGTGGCCAAAAAGAAGTTGTTAACAGTTTATGATCTCTGCAGTGTCACAATGGGCACACGCTTTGTTCTACCTGTAAAACAAGGGTGCACAACCGCTGTCCTACTTGTAGACAGGAGCTCGGTGATATAAGGTGTTTAGCATTAGAAAAGGTGGCTGAATCACTCGAACTGCCCTGCAAATATTGCTCTCTTGGATGCCCCGAGATATTTCCATACTACAGCAAGCTGAAGCATGAGGCCATATGTAACTTTAGACCATACAACTGCCCATATGCAGGATCAGAGTGCTCAGTTGTTGGAGATATTCCATACCTAGTTTCTCATCTGAGGGATGATCACAAGGTAGATATGCACTCTGGATGCACATTCAATCATCGTTACGTCAAATCTAATCCACGTGAAGTAGAAAATGCAACCTGGATGCTAACTGTAAGTATCTATGCTGCTTGGGTATATATTTCATTTATCTTTGTTATACAGTTGTTTGTTCATATATGTTTGGTCCTTGCTAACAATTCACCGTCCCTAGCTCCAGCATGAGGCGCCAAACACGAGCTAATGTTCTATTGGTCACAGCCATGTTTTATTTATGCTGAAGTCTTAAAATTTTGATACATGCATTAAGTAGATTGTAGGTCTTGGATTGTGTTTGAATGAGTTATCTGGAAGTGACATGGAGTTTGAAATCTATCCAGTCTAAAATTTCCTTTTTTTCCAAGTCTAAATTTTGGATAGTCCTTTGTGGTGGTAGTACAGTGACTATATATTTTCAAATTATGGCATACAAGTCATATATTATCAGTATTCACTGTATACCTGCAGTTCTCTGAACATTTAAGAAAGCATTAGATTAACAATTACGATTATTCTGAACCTGGACCTCATAATTGTTAGGTAAGAACTTGCCTGATACACCGTCAAAACTCAAAAGTAAGTTTGAGAAAAAAAATAGTTTCTTCTAATGGAAAAGAATATGTTCAAGGTAAGAACAGTCTTAGAGCTTTGCACACAGTTGACTACACACACTGGATATTGTCATATCACAATCCAGTGGCGCTGCATATCATCTTGAAGCCTCAATTAGATCTGGGCTTCACGCAAAGCTGTGGCTTGATGATTCCGATGATCAGAATGACAGATTCTGGTGGTCTGGTGGTTTAGATTGTGGCAAGAGCATCTAACTCAAACACAAGATTTGACAAGGGTGAAGCTCATAAGCGGTGCACAACAGCAGTGATGATGAATTGGCATTGATGAATTATAGAGATACAGGAGAGAGCACACTTTGGAAGAGTTGTGACCTTTAAGTGTTCTCAACAAGGCCTCCCGTGATCGACTAAAGTGGGCACTTAAAAAATGTTTCTTCCCTGATTGTTTTGAATGGAAAGTTCTGGTCCTAAATTCCAATTTTATCTCCCTCGGATGTTTTCGGAAATACCCCTGTGCATGCCAATATAGGGACCCAATCCAAACTAGACTTGTTTAATTCTGGTTTAGATATCAAATTGGCAGCACTAGAAGAGAAGGATAGTTGCTTTCCAACAGCTATATGAGGGAGATAAATGTTAAACACCTAATTATTGATGCCCAAGAATCAGCAGCAACCATGGGTTCCAAAAAACACTGAGGCACCCGTGAATTTTCCTGCTTCTAAGAAGCTACAGCTTACTACTCAAGTGCTTTGCTAAGAGCTTTAATTTGAGTACTAAGTTGTGTCACTAGTTTCATCCTTATTCTCTTCTCATGGAAGAAGGCGGGGTGGCCCAAGATCCTTTTATTTCTTTATTTCGTTCCTAGAAAACATCCAGCTTGAGATTTGGTTTTTCGTTTGGGATCGGTAAAGATTTCAGACTCGTTGCTTGAATTCTCCTCTTAATAAAGATGATCTCCAAATTACTCCAAGTAAAATCTAAAAAAACCAACATTGTGTGCAAAACATTTTTGCGTTTTATTTAGGAAAAACGGATCCAGAGAGGGATGAACTCGAAAAAAACAGAATTATAATCTGAAGCTAATTGGCGAGAACTTACAAACAAGAAGAACAAGAAGATAAAAAGAAAGAAGTTTAAGCAATTAGTCAAGCGAAGGGAAGGTCCAACGAAGAATGTACAGAAACCTGCTTGCTATCGTAAACTACCACTGTTAAGTCGGTCCTCCTTGTACGTTAGTAGACTGGTAGGTTTGTGTGCCACAACCCCCTCACCTTCTCAACCCCCCTGCCCAACCTCCTCTACGCTATATGAGAAGAAACAAGAGGATCGAAACACAATTCTGATTTGAAAACGAAATTAACACGTCCATGCTGCAGCTTGCACAACATTGCAAGAATTTTTGAATGTCAGTATAGAGCATTTGTTTGGTTAACCTGATGAAGGTGAGCATGGTTCAATTTGGTTCGATTTGGGGGTCAGATAGCAAACCAAACCGTTATCCCTTGGCTTGAAAATTTGTGAACCAAACCAAACCATACACCATCGGTTTGGTCTGTTTAAACAGAAATTTAGTCGGTTGTATTGGTTTGCGCCCACTTAAAGAACTATTGTTCCTTTGCACACTACTATTGTATCTAACAATAATTAAAAATCGAAGTTATATTTTTTGTAAAATGCATATAATCTTCTTACATTTTATATATAAGTGCTCATTGATGTATGAGAAAGAATGAGTAAATATAGAAGAGATATTGATCAAGAAATTTTTGTGTTATAACTGTTCTCTTTATTTTCTTCTTTTAACGTTCAAAATTTGTTTATTTGGATTTTCTTAGTACCATTTATGTGAAAATTATCAATGAATGTTACTAAAAATAGATCCACATATCATAGGTTGGTTCGGTTCGGTCCGGTTTGGAATCGGTTTCAAAATATGAACTGTGAACCGAACCGAACCAAGGTCGGTTTGAGAAATGTGAAACCGAACCGTTAAGATTTTCGGACGGTTCAGATTGAATTGGTTCGGATGGGTTTGAGGTTTGGTGCTCACCCCTACTGATGATTTCTTTACTAGATGAAAGTTTGTATATTTTTGCACCTTTTTGTCGCTAAAGGTACACTAGCATCAATATATGGCTTCTAACAGCAAAAAGGGTGATAAATAGCCTCACCCTTTCGTCTTGTTGTTTTTCACCGAGTCCTACTTGATTCCAAACTGGAAATGTTTCACAAATGCCAGTCCACATTTTTGTGAATCATTGTTGATTTCTCATTCCTTTACTTAGGTCTTCAATTGCTTCGGCCAGTACTTCTGTCTCCATTTTGAAGCTTTTCAGCTTGGCATGGCTCCTGTCTATATGGCTTTTCTCCGATTCATGGGTGATGAGACGGACGCCAGAAACTACACTTACAGCTTGGAGGTTGGGGGAAATGGGCGGAAACTAACTTGGGAGGGCACCCCGCGAAGCATAAGGGATAGTCACAGGAAGGTTAGGGACAGCCACGATGGCCTCGTTATACAGCGAAACATGGCGCTTTTCTTCTCTGGAGGAGACAGGAAAGAGCTCAAGTTGCGAGTTACAGGCAGGATATGGAAGGAACAACAGAACCCAGACGGTGGTGCGTGCATACCCAACCTTTGTAGTTAAATTCTCCTGGTCCTTTCTAATTTTGTATTGTATGTGCTAAATCCATTGCTAACATATCATTAGTCAATTAAGCCGTTGGGGATTCTTGCAACATGTCCAAAGTTATTGGGGTTCACTTACCATTCTTCAATAAGATTTTTTTATCTTTTAATATGACTCTGGAAGACCATGTATAGCTGAGAACATATACGCATATCGATGAAGATCTCTCTCTCTGTGGGTGTCTGTGTGTAATTTGATAGAGCAGTCATGCCGTAATACTTACTCTATGAAGATGCAATCATGGAAACATCCAAATGGCATTACACAGGTTTATAAATTAAAAGTTACTATTACCATTTTGTGTTTTCTTCTCTTGATTGCCAGATTGAATATCATGCAACAGACCATGCCTTCTTCCCCTTCCGTCCCTCTTTTCGGGATTCAGAATTTCGATACGGATTTAAGCTTTTCAATCCTGGATTTCCTAGAACATGTGGGCAGAGAGCTGGCATTGTGTGGAAGTTGGCAGGGGAAAATGAAATTTGTTGTTCTTTTCTTTCTTTTTAATAAGGTGTTTAAGGTATATTTCATGTCTGAATTCGCGTGAGCCCTTTTTGTTACGTTAAATTTATGAAACTTAATCAACTGTGTCCTTCAATACGCTTGCGGATTGGCTCGTTTATCGCTCGCTCTTGTTCTTCATTCATTAAAAGAAACTGAGCTTCATCTCGAATCTAGAGCTTCAGTAGGGCTCGTGAAAATTATTTCATCTGTTGTTTTGAACTTTAGTAACGAAGTTGTGTGCATCATGGAAAACAACGTGGTCCGAACTAAATCGTGATCACGAGCTTCAACGCGAGCTACTAGTCTACTACACAAGCTCAAAGTTCTCTCACAGCGGACACGAGCTAACTTGGGGTTCTTCGCAAACGAAATGCCGAGCCCAAACACGATCCTAGCTAAAACAAGCCCGAACATGAGCACCATCAGACAAGCAGCGCAGAGCTTGGGTTGTCCGAGCAATGCATAGCTTCTTTGTGTGAGCTTGAACTGTTACTTTTTGTTGTAATAAAATAAATATCCAATCAGTACAACATTCTAATTTTTTGACATAAAACTGGTACGACAATTAAAAAAAAAAACTACCCGTATTATGCAAGTAAACCCGTAGGAAAAAAGTATCTTACCAACAGAAAATTTTGTATTATGTAGTCGTAACAACTTTTAAGTCATAAATCATGTTATCTAAACGAGGACACAGCAAGAGAATATAGCTTGAAATATAGATGGAGGCATGTGGATATGTTATATGTAGCAATACTCATGAAAATCTTCTCTATAATATATAAATAAATACCAATTCTATTTACATGTTGTCTAAAATGTAAGCACAAGTTTGTGATTTGGTTGGTATTTTCCGTAAAGTGGAAGGTCTTAGACCCATTTTCTCTCTCCATTTAAAGAAGGTTCCGTCGGACTTGGTTAGCATTTTCCATAAAGTTGGAACAAAAGGACCTAACAAATAACAAATTTGAAAATTCCTTTTATAATTCTCGATGAAGCAGGTGCAAGCTTGGTTATGGAAATTTTAGAGAAAGAAGGAGTGCGAAAAATGCAAGTATTATTGGAAGTACAAAATTACCATGAATTTATAAAACTTCAAAAGGTGTGATTTGAATAGACAACACAAGTGGAAGAAACGGTTATAACAGTTACATATTCTAAATGTAATTATTACGTATTCTAAAGAACAAACTTTAACTCATATCCGGGTTATAAGAATCTTCTTTCAACCCGTGTATGGTAACAATTAATAGTCGTTAAATGTTTATAGTGACTTTTCTTCTAACACTTCCGCGACAATTATTAATAGCATTTTTTTAGCGATCACTAAATAAAAGTCACTAAAAATATTTAGAGACGATTGATTGTCACTATATAGGGGATAGGAAGAAAATTTCTCTAACTGGAATAGTAACCACTTTTTTTTTCCTATTCTAACCGTCATTGTAATAACTTGTCTAAATAAATCATTAGCCGCAACGTTTCAATAAAGACATATTTTCCAAAAACAAAAGATTTTACAAAAAATATTTGGACAATTCGCTCATTCAATTACAGGAACCATCATATGCAATACTTTTTTAATCTCATGTTGCTTTCTGCAACGCTTATTACTTACGAGTCTTTCTACAACTTTTATAATTACGTAAATCTTTCTACAACTCGCAAAAACCACGAGAGCAAAAGGCAATTTGGAGTGAATTATTTTGCCTTACACTTAAAAGCATTGTCTCCAATTGCAAACGAAATTCCCCGTGGTAAATTTACAGGCACCAAATCAAGAATCTAAATATTCATCATTCTTTATACATTTTTTTTAACAATCATTTCATTTACTATGAAACAAAATACAAAGAAAGAGCATAATCAAACGATTCACCATAATAATAGTCACAACTAAAAATTAACACTACTTTTTTTTTTATCATAAAACTAAATGATAATCGAGTGAAAGTACGGCAAAAACATAAAAAATTCATGTCAAATCCAAAACGGCACCAAAAACCAAGCTCTGTTTGGTAACATGTTCGCTTTATGTTTTTTCTCCAGTTTTATAAATTGGAGAAATAAACGCGTTTGACACACAGTTTTCATTTTTTCCCCTTCAGTTTTGAAAATCAGTTTTTAAAGTAAATGCTATTTTTTAAAACTCTCGTTTAGGAGTTTTTAATTTTGGTTTTTATTTTGAGACCACTACCACACTCCCACCGCCGGCGACTGTCGGCGACCGGCAGCCACCGCCACTTCAAACCATCACAAAAAAAAAATATTCAAAATAAAAATTGAGTAATCAAATACCCATTTATTTTTATAAAAAATAAATACTAAACTGATTTTTATTTTTTTGAAAATAAAAAATCAAAACTGAAAGTGATTTCAAATGCTACCCAAGTTTATAACAGTGACATAAGCCAAAGCCTACCATGTTTATGTCTAATATAATGTGTTTCGGTGTAAGTTCCCGAAGGTTTGTCCAGTCGGCAAAAGCAAATCCAATTTTCACAGTTAAATTTACTTCAAGCTCACCCCAAAACGAAAAGCCTCAAAAGGCTTTATCAGGGGTTTTACGCTTCAGCTCTTTCTCTTTGTTCATGTTAATCCATGGAGGTTCTCAACCCAAATATAGCAAGCAGCTCACAAACTTTCTTTAGGGTTTCAAATTTATCCCCCAAATGTCTAATCAATGTACATAGAAAGAAAGCTCTCATACCAAACTTCAAACCCCCTCTATGCCCTCCATCTTCACGCTACTCACCCCTCTCTACGTCCAAGGAATTCCGTATTTCAGCTAAGTTCAGTCAATTTACCAACCGCCGCCAGAACTCACTGCGCAAGAAGCTCACGAAACAACCACAACAAGAACAGGTGCGCGGCAGTCCCATAATTAGTGACCCAAGTTCTAACATTGAAAACCCTGTTCATGATTCTGCTGAAAATGTTGAGGAGTCTGATAGTCTAAACAAATTGAAATCAGAATCTTTAAGGGGGTCTGTTTTGTTGAATCAATTGGAGAGTTGGGCTGATCAGTATAAGAAGGATTTAGAGTTTTGGGGTGCTGGTTCTGGTCCTATACTTACAGTATATCAGGATGCTGATGGTAAAGTAAGGAGGGTAGATGTAAATGAGGATGAAATTTTGAAAAGAAGCAATATAGAGCCGTCGTTGTATAAGCAGAATGAACTAGAGGACCAGGAATTAGCAGAAGTGAATTCAAAAATCTCTCACACGAGAGTTTTAGCTAGGGATGTTGAGAGTGGGAGTAATGTGATTCCGCAGAACAGTTCTTTAGCGAACTTTGTAGGATCTGGTGAACATTCGGGTTTTGTTGATGCGATTCGCTGTGTTACTCAGCGGCCTAATTTGTTTAGCAGGGCGTCAAGAGTTGGGATTGCGATGTTGTGTGGTTTCTTTGTTTTTGGGGCATTGAATAGGTTCTTTACTGGTGGTGAAGGAAAGGCAGATAAGCCGGAGTACTCAAGCTTGGAGAAGGAAATGATGAGGAGGAAGTTAAAAGCTAGAATGGAGAAAGAGAGGTCGGTGAAGGGTAGTGTAGAAGTTCTTCAGGATTCTGTTCAACCGCAGGTTGTGCCTACCGAAAGGCCTCCACTTCATAATAAAGACCTTATGGAGAGCATTTTGAAAGCAAAAGCAACAAGTGATAAATTAGTCTTGCAGGATGCTCATGCTAGTAGGTCTACGGATTTTGACGATAAAATTCAAGAAATCAGAGCAATGGCAAGGCGTGCACGAGAAATTGAAAGAACCGACCCGTTGCCAAGCAATACTGATAGAGAAGAAAATCAGTCTGCGACAAAGTTGTCCCATGAAGAGGAAGCGATCCAACAGCATGAAGATGGAAGTTGGACTTCCCAAAATGACCTTCCTAATGGCTATTCAGTCGAACTCGGAGATCTTGGTGCTACTTCTGGACTGGTAAGTGAAGTAACTTCGGTAGAAACTACCGGTAAAGAATGCTCCAATACATTGAAAGAGAAAGTTCCAAATGACAGTGAAAGCAAGACACGGGATATGAGATGTATTGAGAATGGTTTAAGTACATCAGACTCGACTGAAGTAAGCCAAACCTCTAAAACTGATATTGGATCGTGCAATTCTAGTAATAATGCTGGCAGAGCAAAACCAAGGGTTATTCGATCTGTTAAGGAAGCCAGAGAATACCTTTCAATAAAAGTTGACAAAGGAGAGCGGTACCAAGGACCTCAAGTTGCAACTGTTCAAGAGGTTGACGCTACGTTCAATTTACCAGGTGAAGAGGAAACTGGTGACCGTACTACCCAGGTTGACAAGGAAGACAATTTCGTTGAACTTCCCGTGTTTAACGGTAGACCAGATTCTATAGATGCCAAATCTTTCGCAAATGTTACTGATACGGCCAATATCAATTCCAAAGCGACTGAAGAAGGATATCCAGTACTTGATTTTCAAGTTTCGAGAGCTACCTTGGGTCATCAAGGCAGCGGTAGCAGTACAGAGGCAGGGCCATCCATTCTAGGGTTACCAAAAGACGGCAGAATGGTGGATAACTCAGGCAGTTCAAGTAGGGAATACAGTGCTAGACATGCCACTGTTGCTTTTGTAGATCCTAATGCAAAGACAGAGGAAACTATTGCAAGCAAGAACGATGATGCTGAAGATGTCACAGGAAGTTATGGCATTAGTGATGTTCCAGTTGCCGGCAAGTCCTTGAATCTTGGAGTTGCTGGAGATTCATCGGATCTTGGAAGCAGAGATAGAACTGAAGATGCCTTGCCATCAGCGAATAAGGAGAATTGGATGGAGAAGAACTTCCACGAATTTGCGCCTATTGTAGAGAAGATTGGAGCCGGTTTTAGAGACAATTACTTGGTTGCAAAAGAGAGAGTAAATCAGGAATTAGAATTTACGTCAGATATGATACGCCCTACAGATGATGAAAACGATGGTGAGATTGACTGGATGAAAGATGATAGGCTCAAAGAAATTGTATTTCAGGTCCGAGAAAATGAGCTGATGGGGCGGGATCCATTTTATCTGATGGATGCTGAAGATAAACTCGCATTCTTTGAGGGCCTTGAGAAAAAAGTTGAGAAAGAGAATGAGAAACTACAAAAGCTTCATCAATATCTCCATTCAAACATCGAGAATCTTGATTATGGAGCAGGTAACTAATTCTATTGGGTCTTATTTAATATATGCATTTCTCCTGAGGATCAACGGTAAAACACACCTTTAAGTTGAATGACGAGATTCAGATGTAGCAACATGCTCCATGATGTTCATATTAGTTCTTTGAACAGGTGATCTTGCATATTCTGGCATGCTTGTACGTGTGATATCTCCTTCAGAAACCTTGATGCTATATATAGTTATAAGTAGTTGAGAAAAAGTTCCTAACGTTTTAGATTCTTGTCAAAGTGTAAGTTCAAACGTTATTGATGTTCAGTTCTATTTTCTAAGAATTTGTTGTATTTCCTGTAGATGGTATTAGCTTGTACGATTCACCAGAGAAAATCATTCCCCGCTGGAAAGGCCCCCAAGTTGATACAAATCCTGAGTTCCTCAATGACTTTATAGAACAAAGGAAGACACTTGTTGCTGAGAACTTAAGAAACCTAGTGAATGCAGATGGGCAACAGTCCCTTCAGGAATCAGAAGAATCTCCATCCAATGACATCAGCTCAGCTGTCTATACTCCAAATAGAGGAACTAAGGACGGGGATGTGAAGACCCCAAAGACGATCATTCAAAGAAGCGACGGCACTGCTAGAGCTGGCAAGAAATCTGGAAAAGAGTACTGGCAGCACACAAAGAAATGGTCTCGTGGGTTCCTAGAATCTTATAATGGAGAGACAGACCCAGAGGTTAAAGCTGTCATGAAGGATATAGGAAAGGACTTGGATAGATGGATCACTGAGAAAGAGATTCAGGAAGCAGCTGATCTGATGGATAAATTACCCGAGAGAGGGCGGAAGATCATTGATGACAAACTCAAGAAGGTCAAAAGAGAGATGGAGTTGTATGGACCACAAGCTGTCATGAGCAAGTACAGTGAATATGCAGAAGAGAAAGAGGGAGACTACTTGTGGTGGCTTGATCTTCCCTTTGTACTGGTATATATGTTTCTGGTCTCATCTGCTTCATTGTTCGAACTACGCTTGTCTGATTCCCTTTACATTTATGAGTTTTTTCCTCCGGTTAGGAAGGCAGGCAAACGCAAAAAGGAAACTACAAACTACTCACTCAAAGCACGTGCGAGATAGGGTGAATGTTTGGCTATATAAACATTGATTTATAGCTTTTCTAATCAATAACTATGTGAATACTTGTCATCCTGGACTCCTGATTGGAAACATTTTTTACACATAAATGTTTCTAGAGTTATATTTCTGTCATCACTTAAGCGGGGTCGCAATCTGAGAGTCTGTTACACAAGTAAGCCGTCAATGTTGTCTTACAGCAAGATACTCTTTGATGTATTTTGCAGTGTATCGAATTATATACTATCCAAGATGAGGACCAGAAAGTAGGGTTTTATTCGTTGGAGATGGCAGAAGATCTTGAATTGGATCCAAAGCAGTATCACGTGATTGCTTTTGAGGATACTGGTAATTGCAAGAATATGTGCTATATTATACAGTCTCACATGGAAATGCTGGGGAATGGCAATGCCTTTGTTGTTGCACAACCACCCAAGGTAAACAATCTGCTTGTTTCTCAACAACTAGATCTCCCAGACTAAATCTGGAAACCCACTACTTCAATAGCCTCATCATTTCACCACTGTTGGTAATACTGTAGGATGCTTTTCGGGAAGCCAAAGCAAATGGTTTCAGTGTAACTGTTATCAGGAAAGGAGAGCTGCGGCTTAATGTGGACCAAACACTGGAAGAGGTGGAGGAACAAATTACCGAGATTGGGAGCAAGATATACCATGATAAGATGATGCAGCAACGATCCGTGGATATAAACTCATTGATGAAGGGTGTTTTTGGCATCAAGAAACCTACCAAGAGGTAACTTTTGAAATATGTAGCCGCTTACAAAAAAATCCTTTGTTAAGCTTTGTAACGACAATCACAAGACATTGTTAATGCCTTTCACCTTCTTCTAACCATCAAAACACTTATTTGAAAGTTGAGAGAAGATGAATGGGAAAAGTTACTCAGAACAGTTCAAACAGAGATGCAAGATCAATGGAAACTCAAACGAATTCAGGCTTTCATAAGCTGCATTTCTATGCAAACATTGCTAGAAGTATCCCCCATATCACCAATGGTACTTAAAACCACACCAGTAGCATTGAACATTCACATCAAGCTTGAAATAGCTTTAAAGTGCTCGTTGTCAAGTGCGAATTTGGTTAAGCCAAGTGCCACAGCTTTCAACTTTTCAGTGATGTAGACAAGTACTCTTCCACTTATCGACAAGCGTAGAAAATAATGTTTTCATCTGGGTTTCTCTAATTTTTTTTTCTTTTTCCCTTCCTCTCATTTTGAAGAAGAAGGTCGAAGCGAAAGCTGAAGAAGCCTACCAAGCAGTGAAAGAAACTACTCTAAGATGCCAGACTCATCGTTGACTCTGACAGTAGGTATTTTTCTTCTCTTAGTATGTATCTAATGTTTGATAGTGGCTGCCTTTAAGTTCCATAACTTCAATAACTCTCCTTTACCTATGGAATTTGTGTTGTGGCATTGAGTAGTTTCTGTTTGGTTGTTGTGTGGGCTTACTTCTCAATTTTACATTTTGGGAGATTCTACAAGGATGATCTGTTACCCTAATAACCTCAACCCTGAATTGCACAGCACAGCTTTACATTGAACTTATGAAGCCTAACACACCATTAATTCTTCTGAGATGGTGAATATATAGTATGCAGCGCAATCCCTCTCAAATAGGTAAAATAATACCTCGTCTTGAGTTAATAAAGATAAGCAGATTAAATTGCAAAAATTCCACTTATTCTGCTTATTTGTAGGAATATTTATGTGGGTTTTTGCTCTCTTTTTGAAGCATTATATTTAGTTTTTTTTTTTTGGCTTCCTGACTCTGCTATTTGGTCTCTCAGCTTGCTGGATGTTTGACCAGTGTCTTGCTTGCAGCTGCTCTTTTGCACTTGCACCAACTTTATGTAGACCTACATTCTTGTTAATGCCCACATCCGATATTCTGTCGACCAGAGCTCTTGCCGTTTTCGCTTTGAGGCTCAGATGCCTTGATGTAGAGTACCCATGCCCAAGATTTCAAGATGTTTGTCCAGACTCCAAAACAGACTGATCATAAGATTTCCAGCCTTTTCTGTGGCAGTTTTGGTTGCTCACCGGCAGTGTGTCTCTGTGTTGTGTTTGCCCCCTGTATATCTTTGTACATCTGCTCGTTTGTTTAACTGCTACAGCTTATTGTCCTTGCCTTTGATCTGCGAAAGCGATTATAGTAACCAATACCATCATATATCTTTACGGTACTAGATGTGAAGAAGCTCACTGACTTCTTTCTGCCTGTCAAATACCCAGCACTTAACTTGCACTCTCCTGTTGGCTTGGCAAATCTCGTTCAAGCACAGAGCATCATATCTACAAAAACTAGCCTAGAGGTGATCGTGAAAGAAGGAACGGACACATGATCACCTCATAGTCATCAAAATTTGCCCAAGAAGTTCTTGCATTTGCATTCAATTCAGACATGCTAAAATTTTTCTCAACGTACAAATTGAAAGAGCATATCAGGTGGCGTAAACTAACCACAAAAAAAAATGGGAGTTTCACATGTCTAAATGACACAAAAGATTTCCAGATTAGACGTTAATAACAAAGTGAATCAACTTCATGAGGAAGTTAGGTTAGTAAACCAACTCTATGATAGCATACCAGCTTGCTTCAAACTTCATACGACAGTGATAGAGGAAGATACAACAAGAAATCGGTGCACATCTTCGTGGACCATTCGAAATTCCAACCCACTACAAAGAAACATCCCTACAACGTCGCTAAAAAGTTCTTCGGCGACAGTTTTGAGACCTTTTAGCGACGAAAGAGAGGGCGAAATTCACCCTAGCAGTGAAGTCCCAAAACAGACCCATTGCTCACTTCAATGACCACGGCACACCTCACCCCACTCTCCACCCTGTGCGTCAGCACTTTCAAAACCCGAACCCTCCCCACCAGCTTCATCTTCGTCTCTATCTCCATCGTAGGCCCCACCCCCAATCCCATCCCGGCCCCACCCACCGCTTCACTCGTGACCGCCGCCTTCGCCGGCAAGGGGAAGGACTGGACGGCGAACTTGGCGGACATGTGCTGGGCGCGGCCGCCGTCGATCCTGCCGGCCGGAATGAAGATGAAGCCGACGGGGGCGCCGGAGTAGGCGAGCTGGAGGGAGCTGTCGTAGTGGGTGAAGGCGTCGCGGTTGGGGTTGGAGACGGTGACGTACTGGAGGAAGGTGAAGTCGATGGTGCCGTTGGCGACGGAGAAGGTCGGGAACTGGACGGCGTCGACGGCGATCTTGGGGTCTTTCGGTTTGAAGAGGAGGAAGTAAACGACGACGATTCCGGCCGCCAGGAAGAGCAAGAAGACCGTGGCCACTATGCACGAGGCCAGGTTGGTTGTACGGCCAGTCTTAGATCTGTGAGGCTCGTACATGGCTAAGCTATAACTCCTCTTTTTACTAGCACGACTGGTAAAGGGTAGAGTTGGGTGGTTGTCAGTAGTTCAGTAGTTAATGTTCTGGATCTGTAGTTACTGTTGTCCACAGGGCAAATGGGTTTTTGACACGTCAAGACACTTTGGGAAAGGTGGGAGGGAGGGGGGTCGGGTGTCTTCTATGGGAAGGGAGATGTTTGATAGGCCTGTGGGTGTTGAGACTTGAGAGGGAGATAAGTAGAAATAATGAACTTTTAAGTATGGCTTTTGAGTGGGAGATAAGTTTAGCATGTTTGTATTACAAGTGAATTGAGCTCCAAGACCGGCGATTAGATATGTACGAACTAAAGAATCAAATCTATGATTTTTATTTTGAAACCTGGCCGGGGGAGATAGGGAGATCCGTTACTATCGTATTTCTTCATATTCTGTGCAGAGATCTTATCAACACAATTGATACAGATAAACGGTAATGGGAGTATCACAGACGTCTAAATAGGAAATCAAAGACCTTCAATTGATCACTTATTCTTTGCAGTTGATTCCCTGATTTTTACTAATCTAAACACGAATATCTGTCACAATATAAAACCTATATTAGAGCTCTAGTGTATGAAATATGTCCAACAGCTCAAATATGCTTAAATCCCCACTCACCGTCAGTCCTGATGCCTCCGACATTGAAATGCAAGAGTTCCAATCTATCCTGGGCTTCCAATTGTCGAACAGTTTTGGTCACTATCGAGGAAGTACCTTGGACATCATCGGTCAAAGGAATACTACCTGGAGATTTTAAGTAAAATTCAAGATAGGTGCAACAACTTGAAAAGAATCTTATTACATAACTTGGGGGAGCCACCTTCATCGCATTAATTCTCCTAATCTATCACTCAGGTAAGTCTCTTTCCTACTCATATTTTGCAACAACAAAAAAAATTTATTCTATGCAATTTTTGATGGAGCGGGAATGTTGAAAGTTGTGTTAGATAATACAATTAAGCAGTTAAAACTTAAATTTTTTAATAATTTTCAATTAAGTGCGTTTCATACCACCTGACGAGATATTACTTAAAAAAATAATTCTTATAAAAAATATGCTAAAATTTTAAGTTATGGTGGACTTACTTAATGTTTATCACTTAATTTTAAGTGATATGGTTAAAAGTTAATGAACACAGTTTGACATAAAAAGTATAATTACCACTATGATGCTACCTCGAATCATTTATCGGCAACACCGTCCAACCACACAACAACTACCACTACAACTATTATTCTTTTTTGTTACCGCCACCACAATTACCACTATTGCCACCGTCACCGGCACCACACCATCGTCGCCGTAACCACATCCATGCCCGTCAAAACTATCTAAATATCCACTACAGTACATGGCGAATAGCATGGGAACCACACTCTTTACTTGGAAGGTCTTAATGGGGACAGTATTGCGTTAGATCTAATTTTCTCACATCCCCGTGCTTTAGAAACTTTTCTGGGGGATGGATGGAAAAGTTTCATAGTTGGCAGACGAACACTCGAAGGCGGGCTACAATGGTAAGTGGGAAACGGCTTCTCTGAACCTTTTAAGAGAGTGCAAGCTGGATTCCTAGTAGCCATCGCGATCCAATCCATAGCATAGCGTAGCAACAACTCTGATAATAACAGAACTTATGTCAGTGATCCTATCATAAACAATAGCTGAAACAAGGATCTGCTAAAGGACTTTTACTCCTCTGAGGACATTAAAAAATCCTTGCTATCCATACTTCGTCTCAAGGTTTTGCAGACTAAATGGTATGGAGGCATACAGAAGATAAAGTTTTCACGGCAGCATCGGCTCATAATATGCTGTACAAAGATAGAAGTCAAGCTCTGTAGACGCGATCAGGTCTTTCTATAGCCCCACATGGCGTATCTGCGAAAGACTGGAAGAATCTACTGGCCTTCCAATTACCTCTAAAAATTAAAGTTCCTTTTATGGCAATTGCTCTGGGATAGACGCCCCTTCATCACAAAATGCAGAAACTTTTAGTGTCATGACACAAGAAACATGCCTGCTTGTCACACACGCCTGAAACTACGATCGGTGTGGTTTGGGATTACCCTTGCTATCCGTACAGGTGATATACAAGGCACTATATTGGAATGGTTGATCGCCTGGATGAAAATGGCATCAAAACGAACCTCATTTTCCAAGCCTACTATACCTCTACAATCTGATCTATTTTTGGATCAATAAGAATAATTATATCATCCGGCAGATACCCATTAATCCACTCTCTATCATTCATCAAATTCAAAACCTAACTACTGATATCATGGCCTAAAGTCGAAAGGTACCTACCTCACCTCGGAACCTATCCCATCACAGTAAAAGCCCAGACTACACCATGTCCCTGTACGGAGCTTACTATAATGAAGATAGCCCAATTTAATAAGGTAACGCTGCAAGCAGGTTTAGGCTTCACCTGCTGTAGAACACAATCAGAGATATGGCTTCGGCTCAATCTCATGCAGAGAGACTGATCTTTATTCTGCTCCGGCACGTATTTCGTATGACTTTTGCTATTATACGTTAGAATTTCACTCTTTCGTATTGATCGAGCTACTAATGATCGACGAATGGAAGTAAGTGACTTCGCCAAGTTTGTTGCTCAGGCCAGAATCCAGGTATACAAGGACTGAGTCCATGAGGGACTACCTGATTAGGACAATTTATGTTTATCCTCTTTTATGAGCGATTCTTAGAAACTAATGCCCACTGTGATATTTATTTATGTATCTAGAAGTACATGGTTGTTATGACCAAATATCTGTATGCGCACGTGTATGGCCAAAAAGGAAGAGTAAAAACTGTGTAACTGATTCTTTATAATGTAATTCTCCTATTTAACTTAGAAAAAAAAATTGAAACCCACCCAATATTAGGTCTGACTGGATGAAATTATTATTGCTATTTTTTGGATAAAATTTAAGAAGTTCATTGATAAAGGGTGCATTTTTACAAAGTAAAGTAACTTTGCCCCCAATTTCTAAGCACCATCCGTAGGTGCACAGTGCAAAACCTCACACATCATATTTCACTCAAACGTCACCATCTCATTTGATTCAAACGAAAATTGGGCAACCCCTAAATAACTTTACTCCAATTCTAACAAAGAACCTAAATTCTACCGACTCTAGCTATCTGCAAGCTAACTCTAGAAACAATCATAAACAAAAACCAAGCAAACTTGAAAACTAACCAAGGCCTAACCAAACACTAGCAGCAGGTCGAGTGTGGTATTCTGGCCTAACCAAACACTTTAAAGTTGTGATTTCAAACAGCGATTTTCAAAAGTATAGTATACGGGTAAAAAAGTTTCAAAATGGAATAAATTGGTAATTAAGTTTTAAAACAGTATTATTTAAGAAAAAAACTCGCAATAGGCACACACTTTAGCCCGGACAAGGTCACCCACAATGCATACAGTTCAAGTTGGCAAGCTTTCCTATCTATCTCAGTACCCATGTTTGACTAAAGCGCATCCATAACTAGGTTGCCAAGATCAAAACTGCATGTCATCGCACCAAAATAAAATCGACTATCCTCAGCTCACAAGGAAACACCTAGCACACTGGTGAAGATGAAAATTTAAATGATGTTTTGTGCTCACTTTTCATCCTCTCGACGCATCCCCAAAGTGAAGCAAGGCAATTCCAACTGCACATCCTAAGATCGAAAGATTGAAAAGGCCACAACCTACACCAAAAAGAACAACCAAGCAACCTCCAACCACCCATCCAAACCGCAAACTTGTGCCCCAACCCCTGGCCACAGCCACCTGCCATCCTCCTCAAACAACAAATATGCACACAAGTACGTACAATCGCACAACAAGAAGAACACAAAAACATACACAAAACGCAAGCAATCAAACAATTCCAATTGGGGAACCTACAAAATTTGGAGAGAGCCAGTGATCTGGAGAGCGGAGGATAAAAAAGACGAATCACTGGGGGGCAGGAGGAGCAAAATCAAGTTGGGGTGGGTCTTTTTTTTTGTGGGGGGGGGGGGGGCAATTGGCCAGAAAAAAGAAAAGTAACATTCAAGCAAGCAAAAGACAACCAAACATACAAAATGAAAAATTAACCAAGGGGAAACGAAGGTATATCCACCAACCACACCAACCCAATCAAGAGGACAACCATGAATCCAAATCCAACCGCAACTCAGAACATGTTGAAAAAGGCTTTGACTATACGACTGCGATCAAACGCCTAGCATCCAATGACGGCCACTGCACAATAAAAATAACCACATCTAAAACAAATTCAAACAACTAAACTCCGTAAAAATCCGTGCCTCTGACAGCGGTAGAAAGCTAATCCCCAACAACAGCCCAAAAACTCAGATTGGATGAAGGTTGAAGACACTTACATGCAATAAGAGAAGTCAACCTTTCAGCGATGGATCAAGAATCCCAAGACTAGGGGATAAGATTATCTAAGAACCAAAGAGAAACTAGAGAACGATGAATTTTTGCTGCTACATATAAGAACAATTGATGCCCACTAAAATAAATCTCTTTAGTGTAATGTTCCATAAAAAGAGCGAAGTTGGGCACCAGTCAATTTGATTCCTCCCGGCAACACTTCATAAATCAGAATCGAAACCAGAAAATGGGGTCAAGAGAAAAACAAGAGTAAAAAGAAACCCATTATACGACATATAAGTCAAAGATATTACTTTAAATCTTTTAAAGTGGTTTGGTTTCCACTTAAAACTACTGAAAAGATTTTAAGAACAGAAAAGTCTATAGGAAATTCTCCTGGGAATGGACAAATAGACGTGATATTCACCAATACATACATATGTACGAGAACATATGCACATGTTATTTGTCTACTTGGCAATCCCCTCAAGGCGGCGGTCCATGATCTGGGATACGGCCTCAAGGAACACAGCTTCACTTATGCCAGGTAGCACGGAATCCTCTGCTTCCCGGACAATCTCCTCGATCACAGATTCCTTATTCAAGGTTTCCCTGCACATGATGCTTCCAATCGCAAAGGGTGTGAGACCTTTCTCCACGCCTTTCTTCAGAAGCATGGTGGAAATCCGGAGTATGCGTGCAGATTCTAAAGGTAGGTCCCACCCATAAAAGTTCAGCAGGGCGATGTCCTCCTCGGCATCCAGGGACTCTATGTACTCAACGGTTTCAGGACTGTACGGCTGACGAGCTTGTGGCCAATATAGCCATTCAAATGTACAATCTTCAAACTGCACAACAACAGAACATACAAGGAATGGTCAATTGAGCACTTAAACAGAACATAACTAACTGTATCTAGGAAAGCCTTACAAAAAGACAATACCACTCTGGGCCCTTTCAGTCCTTGTGCAGCCTGATGGCAGGACCTACCGGGGCCTATATTCATCAATCGTAAGGTGAGAAGGTCAGTTCAGTTATACAAGCAAAAGGAATTTCTCAACCTCTTGACAACCACAGTACTTTTGGGCAGCAACAATTATGGCTTCCGGAAAAACCTCGTGTGGAGGTAGTTCTTACATAAAGGGCAACTAGTTTCGTAAAAAGGGAGGAGTTTTAACAGGATTGCTTTGTGAATAATATTGTCCTTGCAATGATTCACTGAGAGCATTAACATGACCCTTAATCGATCAGCCAGCTCCATAACAAAACTGAGAAGACACAAAGGAAAAGAATCAAGTTTGTCGTATCTCAAAAAATGATCTTCAAAATCATGTCCGCTTACTGTTGGCAAGGAAGGTAGCAAGTTCATAGATTACCGATTAAGGTGTCTATACCATGCGCACTGTATGAGGAGTGCCTTCTCATAAATTACAAACAAGATTCTGTTGTTCAGAGTTGTGCCGTTGAGAGTAGAGTACTTTATTATTCCAAGGCGTGCCTATACAGTTAACATCATCTCCATGGCCGCAGTTTAACATTATTTGCCCATAGCAGAATATGCATTACACCATGCTATGCATATTGTATTCCCATTCTTTCCACTATTTTGCTCTTTGAAAAAGACACTAAAATCTTAGTCAAAATTTGACTTACTGTGATAGCAAGGAATACACATAATCTATCCAGATCACAAAGTTATCTATGCAAAAGACCGAATGCAAAAACTTACACATAGTTTCAGCAATTAGCGAAAAAAGAAGAGAATTAAGATGACTTACACTCTCAGGCAAGCAGTAGCCATGATCAATCGGAATTAGCACAGCCTGTCCATCTTCACCTTTGCTCAATAATATATTCCCAGCATGCCTATCTGCATTCGCCATCCTTATATCTAACACTGAGATTTTATGTACCTCCTCCATAGGGAAAGCACTAAAACCCATATCCTCACAACTTCCATTGTTCTCCATGAACATCTGTAACGACCCAATCTTTACCTTTACGCTCTCTGGATGATTAAAGCCTCTGTGCAAGCACTCAACCAGCACTGTAGGTGGAACCCCAGCAAAGCCCTTGTCCTCACCAGAGTATGAGCGGGGGCCAGACTTTGGATGATCCAAAATGTAGGCAGCAACTTCCCTAAATGCACCCTCCCCAACTCTTGTGCCCTTTTTCAACCCTTCACCATCCATTGACAAGGGCAAACCCCTGGGGTTGTTCACAGCCTTAGGCTCCTCATCAATCGGCTTAAAAACAGACAGATACTTATTCCCTGATGCATCCTGCATAAAATAAGCTCCTCCTGTACCCTCAGATGACCTGATAGGATAGTTCCCTCTCTCTAGCCCTTCATAGGTAGAATCTATCAGATCACAAATCACAGGAGGCAGTTCAATTTTTGGATTTAGTATTATGGGCTCAACCCAGAACTCTCTGTCTGGTGGCTTCCTAGGAACAACAAGACTATTCTCTTCATCAGTCTCACATCCACTTTCTCTGTTCACATTGTAATCTGTCTTCCCATTCTGTTCTGAGGCCACGATAGATAACTCAAAGTTTTTCTCCACAGGCCTGGCTCTAATCTTGGCCGACTTTCGAACAAACAAATGAATCACGGCATCATTATTTTTACATATATCATTTATAACCCTCTGATCCTCGAGCCTCTCCCCATTACACAAGATCTCTTCCTCATCGAAGTCAAGCAACCCTTTCTTCTTCTTAGCAATTTGACGTTTGACATAGCCAACATCACGATTCCGCTCAACATGAAACTTGAACTCTTTTCCGCAAGAGGTACTCACGTTAATCACTTGGAGATCAGACAGACGGAGAACCAAATGAAGCACATTCCCGTCCGTAACCCCATAGTCCCGTATCAACGAATCGCTCCTAGCTAGCTCCCGACCCCCACAAACCAACTTCTGTTTCTTCACAACAAACCCTTTGTAGCTCTGTATCCGAAGCTTCACAGACTCTATCGAATCCGACTCCAAAACCCTCATAGGCACCATCGAATCCGACATAGCCACGTATATGTAAATTGACTCGCCTGAATCCTGGCCATGTCCAGGAGTTGGGAGCACGAACTCATCGCGGCTCGGACTGATCACTACACCGGCCGACGACATTTTTTATCTCTTCTAATCCAAATTCAGCCAAATCTTAGCCCTAAAAACCTCTATACAAAAGCCTAAAACAGAATGTACACACGATTTGATGTACAACTTGGAACCGACCCACGAGATCAAACTGTACAAAGATCAATCTAAACCCAAAAAAATAAAAAAACCCATGATTGAGCCCTGTAAAATCGAATTCAAGCAACAAAACCCTAACTTTTGGGAAAAAAGCCACGGGTAATGAAGCTGGAATACGATTATTATACGAACCCTATAAAAGCATAGATTGGGGGGGTTTTAAAATAAGGGATCCAAATCGATTCAAAAGGAGATTACCATTCCGACAGAGGGAAGCGGTGCGATCAAAGAGAGGAGGGGATTCTTACCAGAGAGCAAGAACCGAGGGATTAGGGTTACGAGGAGGTGACCATATAGCAAAGCTCTCCGAATCTTGCGGGGCGAACGGTGAGTGATCGTCGTCGACGGCGATTTTTATGGTGTGGTTGGCTTGGGGTAGAAATGACGCGTTCTTGAGGTGGAACCATACGGCGTTGAATTGCGACTTTGACGTGGGTTTGGGGGGGTCACTCACGGCGTTACTAGTGTGCTCACGGACGTTTGAAGAAAAGAAAATGAAAAAGTAATAACAGGAAAAATTCAACTAACTTTTTGTTTTGAAATTCAAACTCACTTTGCTCAGTAAAAGACCTACAAATCGTAAAGAAATTATAGACTTTAACTTGAGAATATTTATAACAAAAATTGAGAATAACTTGAAAATAATAGAGTATGACTATCAATTTTTTTTCTGAAAAATTATTACAAACTTTCTGACAGTCATGACGAATGATTACGCATGATAACTATGTTGAAAACTCGGTCGATTGTGTACATGCTCATGGCCTCTCAGCCGTTCCGGAAACATAACATTTTAGTGGTTAGGAAAAAACTTATTCACACCGGCCTCCTATGTTTATGTAACATATGATACACAACTTACGATTTTACAAACTTATAAATAATCAGTTACGTAATGGATACAAAGTTTTCTTATTTTTTGCGGTTGGAGCTGCAATATGACGAATATGTCCTGTAACACGTCTTAGTTCCTAATTTTGGTCACTACGTTTTCGAGATTACTTAGTTGCTAATTTTCAAGTCAGCCTCCTTTGACTGTCATTCTCACACCAAAAATTGACAGAGTAGTTTATATACTTTATACGAGAAAATGGGAGGTTTTGACATGAATGTCTTGTCAGACATTTGACTTCAACTCTATCAATGGTGAGGTGTACTCAAATTTAGACAAGGTCCAATTGCCCAACAACATGTGCTCTTGGCATGTTGATGTTATTTTCAGTCAAGGGTCAGTGTAGGCCTTTTGGCTTGTTGATGTTACTTTTCACTGTTACATATATATAATAATACAGTAGTTGAGTGTGAATCTGCATTAGGAAGTCGAGGCCGTCAGTGCCGCTTCGTTTATACGGCGGCGATTACTCCATTTTCGTGGTATCCACATTCCGGTGGTTAATTTCTCTTGAAAGGTTAAGGCTGCAAACGGTCACGCTGAGCCCGTTTCAATGTCTCCCATAAATTGATCATATTTTCTTTTTAAGTTGTCTCACAAAAATTGTTCATTTTTCAAATTACGAAAGATTTCTTAAATATTTTTCTATATTTACATTTTTCTTATTCAATTTCTTTTTCTGCATTTGATTTTCCACCAACTCATTTTCTCTTTCTCTTAACCTACTTTTTTGTACTGTTTGTTTTATTTTTCTATTCACATTTAACACTCTACAAACCAATTTTCTCTCTCTTGACCCACTCTCTTTCCCATCTCTCTAAAGAATAAAAATGAAAACACAATATATAACTTAAATCCTTAATATGTGTGTCAACTCAAATGTGATCGATTTATGTGGGACGGAGGAGTAATAACGACCGGAGATCGAGCCTAAACAAAAGCTCATTAGAGAGTAGAAACAAGCTGAGCTCGGTTCAATTATAAAGTCAAGTGAAGCTCAAATATTAGTCTGCACCAAGGTTATCAACATGTTTATTACACTTAACAAACAATCAGTTCGGCTCATTTGCAGCCCTTTGCTCGGATGTCGGAGTCCGTTGATGTAATCATGTGCACCTATCAATTTGCAGCCCTTAGATCCGATATTGAGTCCTGCACTTGTTCTTCGTGCATCTTGCTAAAGATAAATGGGCGAGAGTTGTTTCCAAAAACTTGATTACATGCACTCCGGTTCTTCAGTTGGCTTGATTGGTCAAATGGGCAAATCTATGCATCGTACTACTAATTGTGTCCCCAAAATCTATTAACTGTCGACCTGGTTGAGCTTGGAAACTGCATCTCTCTCGTAAACCACCTTACAATATCAAGCATATTTAGGCTCCCTATTCTGAATCTTCTGCTCTGGTGTTCATCACAAAGCTGGGAAATGCCACGGTAATGTCCCTGGAAAGACAGGTAAAGTAGAAGTTGCAAACCCCAACACTAGAATTTTAGAAGAGATTAGAGACCACTGAAGGTAAAATGCAATGCTTACACCATTTTCAGGAAACATGCACATGTTGGATGCACATATTGCATGTTCATCTGGTGCTGTTTCTGGGAACCATTCAACAAAACCTATGGCCTATAGCTTAATCAAGCAGTTTGGTGTTGCATTTGGTACAGCTAAAATTATAGTAATGTAAGTTTTATACGGTTAGAATAAGGAAACTACCAAGAAATTAGAATTTCAGTTACTTTACCATGAGTATGTTCATCTCCAAGACATGCTACTAACATGGGTATGTCTCTAGACAGTATGCTTTTCCACAAGATCATACTGCCAACGTATTTCAAGCGAAGTCCCCCAAGGGGGCAACCAGGCTGCCGTCTTAAGAAGCTTGAACGCCAAAACCAAGGGGGGATTAAAACAAAACCGGATGGGGGAAATATGTCACACCAAGTACACTCATGTCTGGTGTACAGACTCGGATGAGGATGTGCGACAATCTTAGAATGGCCTCCCCTCCACAAGGACAACGCAGGAGCGTCCCCTCCGTAAAGTATACGCACATTCTCATGCATTCTCACTCAGAAACGAGGACAATACAAACCTAACCTTATTAAAAGTCTACAAGCCTTGAGGGAGTCAAAGTTCTCTGTGCTCAACCCCGATCAGGCAACATAGTGTAAGGTAGCAATTACCCAAATGAGGAGAGACCATGGAACCCTCTCACTCAATCACCTTCAGTAAGCCCTCTGCTCAAGGTTTAGCCAGATCTAACACAAGAATACAGGAGTCTCTCTCTTCAGCGTATCGTCTAAATAACCTGTCTCACGCGCACAACATAATTCAAATATTTGCGTGAAGTCTATTCTCACATGTGTTCGGGCACTATGTCATTACTACATCAAAATGCGATCCCTCACCTTCTTTCTCGAAACAGGCAATAATTTCTTATGCATGGAGTAGTAAGAGTTCTGAAAAGTGGTGCCAGTATTATGCCGGCAATCACTTGTATGATAAGCACTTACCAGAGTGATATCCAGTAAGTTAGTGATCCACAAGAAATGGAAGGATACAAATAAAAATATTAAGCACAAACGCATCTAGGGAAACTGCATGAATAAAGTCTTAGCAAGATAGAAGCAACACTGTCACATTAATTGTGTTCATCATTGTCTTGTAATACTTAATTTTCAAAACAGAAAATGGAAGAATATGAATGCTCAATAGGTACTTATTTCCTAGATGTAAGAGGTAGTACGCAGTAGGACTTACATCAAATACGGAAGAGTCATGTTCTTTAGCAATGACGGGTGTCTTTCTGCATACTCTTTCCACTCTTCCAGATCAATCTTGCCATCACCTTTTGTATCAGCTTCTCTAAATGTCTGCATATAATTGGAACATATGAATGTTGTAGGCTTGTAACTAAGTTATACATTTTTTAGCTACACAAGAGCTAAAAAAATATTCCAGACCTTATCGACAATGGTTTCAATAACATCATCTGATAATGTCAGATCAGACTCATTCAGAAGAGCAAGCACCATCTCCTTCAGCTGTTCAGAAGCAACATAAAATCGGTAATGAGGACAGGATTACTGCTCAATCATAACTATAACCTAGACTAATTTGCTCATGAGCTTAAGTGCAATTGCATTCTTGACACATGCAGGCCCTGAACACCGCCACATGTGCATTAACGACAAAATTGCCTACACGTCCTAAAAGGGAAAACTTGCGTGAAGCCAAGGCCAGGTTGCTCTAAGATACAAGCCGAAAGAATTACATAATGCGTTGCGTTTACAAATGAAAGGAAGACAATAGTATCACGACGAGTATACCACTTCATCAGAAGTGTATAATAAAAGTTTTCCAATATCACGACAAGTACAGCTACCCAGGGTTCACCATTCTTCTTTGCACCCAGGGTTTGACCTGGATCCCACACAGGGTATCTAATGCATGAAAATTATCAAAAAGAAGAACGAAAGCGGAAGAGGAGGAAGACAATCACAAGTTGTATGTGTGCCTTCTTGAACTTTTAAACTCGAACATGATTGGGAACGGAACAATGGAAGAGTAAGTAAATCCATAGTCCTAATACTCGACCTAGCCAGCGTATTTTTAAATCATATGAATATATCGCAGAGGCAGTTTTATACGCTCGTAAAGCCGAACTTAATATGCCAGCTGTAGTCGACCTTGATGAACACGATTGATCGGAGTTCCTTTATCACTAAATTTGTTTACCAATCCAAACAAGCCATTTTTGGCTCCAATTAGGAGAGAAAGTAAGGTGCTGTAAGGAACATCCATTTACAAAGATGTGGCAAGCAAACTTTTAACGTGCAAAGTGTCACATAATAGCAACAATTAGCAACTTAACAGAACATTGAATTCTAATTTTCACAGCACATGGTGCCCTTTTTTGGGTTTTTTTTTGCCGGGGGGGGAGTTGGAGTTGGGCACACATGTTGCTACTTAGACTTGACACTATGATCTTTTTCTCGCACTCACAGTGTGGAATCTAAGCAGCGATAATTGAACCTCATAAAGTGTGTCCTTTGTCCGGTATATAACTAACTCCATACATTAAATTCCGAGTATCAACTGCCAAAAGAATCATATACTGCCTTTTGTAAGGCATTTTAGCAGGCCGTAAGCACAAGAGCAAAAGGAAAGAACATAATAGAACATTTACCTCCAGTCGCTCAATGTAGCCAGTATGCCTCAAATCATATAATCTAAATGCATCTGCAATTCAATTATAGTATCTTAGTGATGGGACAAGCCATATCTCACCAACATTTCTCGCACCCAAAGACACACTCGCAGCAATAAGCAAAAGTAAATCTTCATCTTACATGAAATTTTGTCGGCTTGAGGAGTTCTGGGATGAAAGATACCCAGTGACTTAACAAACTCTCCAAACTCGATATGCCCATTCTGCTTAAGATCAAATAGATTGAATATCTGCAAAAATATCAGGTTATATATCACGTAAGAGACCAACCATTTATCATAGGCATGATGGTAATATACAACTAGTACTCAATTGATAACTGGAGAAAACATATGTTTAATAGTGACGGCTATATAAGTTGTCTTCAAACAGACTGATCATGAGTTCTCTCTAACCAAGTAAGGACTTCGTCTGAACAGCTCATTAGATCTGCTAAAGTAATATCCTACTTGATAAAGTCTTTTGTATTGGTGATGCATCCTTTTCACAACACATTATGTTCATGGTTGTCGGAAACAAAAAGTGATCGGAATTCACAATGAATAAACAACAAATCTCAATGGAAGCAACTAAAAGCATATGAACATATATTCCTTTTCATAAAGATACACATCAAAACTAAAAATGAAGGTCAGCAATAAGAAGGAATTAAGACAACTTGCCCTGTCTGCAAAAAGGTTCTGCTTCTTGCTATTCCTGAAAAGAGCAAGCTGGAGTTCCTCCTGTTCATCATATAATGCAGGTGATTACTTCACAAAAGGCAATGCCAGCTCAGCACATAGCACTCAATTTTATAATCACAACCAACATAAATAAGTAATCAGAAGAACTTCACAATGGCAAGGCAGTACCTTCTGTAAAAGCCCATCGTCACTGACAGATCTGCTTAGTGTCTTATAAAGTTCATAAAGAGCCTCCACTTCATTTACATTAACTGCCAAATTCAAAAAATATCAATTCCCTGCTGCATGCTTAGATGATAAGCCGGGGGCTTCACTTGAAAGGTCAAGTAAATTCTTCTGCATTTTTTGTTAACGGGATAAAGAAACCAATCTGGGTATAACGCAGTGCGATGGTCTAATGTTAGGGGAAAACACCCACAATCTGTAGCCCGCACTGCTAAACCCAAGAAAAAGGGTTCAGTGAAGATGCAATTCTATGTTATGGCATGTCAGATCACTTCTTGTTCACAATCAAACTCAGAGCTGGCAGCTCTTAATTTCACGAAACAAGAGCGGAAGTAAAGTTCCCGGGCAGGGGCATCATTGGTGGGTATTATGCAATACAAGTTCGACGGCGCGTCGCTGGTGTAGGAGGTTACTGCAACCAAGGGACAGCCAACTTGCGAGATAGATATACTATCGGCTGAAGAACTCACCCACAGGCTACTTATATGTTTTTCGAATACATCACGTAATAATGTTACACAAGTGAGCGAACCCTCCAGTGAAATACGAGCTACAGATACAAGTGTATAGGTAAACAAGACGAGGCAGTAAATTGAGAGGCGGGGATACTTTAATTGGTAAAAGCCAAGAAGGTAACCAACTAACACTAAGTGTGCATAAACACAATCTAAGTCCCATAAAAATTCATTGCTATCAACATAAAACCATTTACACGTGGCATTCTCCACATCACAAATCAAAAGCAACTAGGCAAGATTATTAACAGTGAACTCAACTCATGAGTTCCGATAGCAGGCATGAACATTAAAAAGTTTAAAACTTACAAGGTGTTTCAGAAGCTAGAACAGTGAAATCCTCAAACCCAGGTACATTTCGAGCTCTCTTTGAGAATTTGCAACCCATAGGAATCAAGAAGTATCACAATGTAACTACACAAGGTCAGAAAGAGGCTAATGATACATCTTACAAAGAAGCAGACCCCATCACAACAAGAAAACCATATGCCTAACTACACATAAGACCAACATAAAATTTTCACATGATCAATAATCTCTAAGCAACGGTGGAATATACCATCCAAAAAATCTTGTGCTCTGATGTTCGAATTTTCAAAGCAACTTCAGTCCTCTATCCCTGAGAATGGCTTCTCACGTTGAAACCACAATAGACCCAAATCAGTGAGCACTCAGAATGTCATTAAGCATGAACATCAAGAATCTGTAAGAATAAAAACACAAGTTAAATTTGGCAGCTCATCAACACATGGAAATGCCTCAAATCATCAAATTCGCCCTGCCGGGTCAGATTTTAACGGTCACGAAAGGCTCCAAATTCAATAACATGAAATACAGATGATGAAGCCAAATGTTTCCATGTCTTCCATTTTCAGGGGACACATAAAACAGAGTAATTCGATCATGAAATCAAAAGATGAGAAGTGCGTTCGCGTGTGTATGTGAGAGAGAGAGTAAGTGTGTGTCAACGGGTGTAAACTTCGACTTACGTATTCTTCTTGTCCGGGCGCTCTGAATTGCTCGGCGCATTCGTTGGTCGTTGAACAGACACGGCTAACTCGTGACACCAAACCGTCAAACTGATCTAGATCGTTGGATTAAATCAAATCGACTCCATTCGCAGTGTCTAATGATCTTAACTATTTGTTTCTCATTTTTTAAATCGACTTTAGTTCGATTTGATTTACCTTCCATATTTTTTTGAAACCGATCACAAATCGAATTGAACTAACTTATGAACTTATGATATGTTAATTATTTATGATTACATTTATTGATAATAGTCTCGTACATGGTACTAAGCAAATTCAAATGAACAAATCTTGAAAGTTAAATGAAAAGAAACTAATGAGAGCAATTTTAACGCAAAAACCTAGTGACCAATATCATTTACTCGTTCTTTCTCATACATCAATGACAAAGGCATACTTGAGTTCTTATTGTAAAAGATATATGGAATAATGCTTACAATTTACGTTAACACGAGGACTTATAATATTATGTGTAATTTAGAGAAAATATAACTTCAATTTTGATTATATTTAAATTTAAAAGTAGTGTGCATAAGAATAACGTCTTTAAATTAGAGTGAACCAATTCAAATCAACTAAATCAAACCATCAAACCAACCGAACCGAACCGTCCAAACCGGTAGTGTTTCGTTCGGTTCACAATTCCAAACCAAAAAGTAACGGTTCGGTTTGCAGTTTGACTCTCAAACCGAACCGTACTCACCCCAACACATTACATATCTTCCCGTTTTGATCTTGAAAATGTAGCTTTAAGAAATGCATAACATATTACAATTGGTCTTTCATTTGAATATAATGAAAATTAAAGAGAAAATCCAGCAATTCACTCATTATAATGGAAATTACTCATGATGAAATAGTTTTCTAACACATCAATTCATTCTATAGAGAATTATATTGTTTAAGCCTAATAGTTCTAGATCAAAGGGATAAGCAGCAACAATAGAGCAAAACTCTTATCAAGTTTGGTTTTCAATATAAGATCTTTTTTATAGTAAGTATGCCCAAACCAATACTAACATTTATTCCAACAGAACTCATTCATGAATGCAGGACACTTTAGTGCATCTAAACCTAATCCTAGCATACGAATGTTCACTTTGGTGCATCTAAACCTCAGCAGCAGCCCTTTGAATGCAGGACACTTCAGTGCAGTCATGAATATTCACATTCATGAATGCAGGACACTTCATTTTGTTTATATTTAAACCAGCCGGTCAAAAAGATACTAATGCAGCAACAAGTAGGCTTGTACTTTTGTGAAATAGCAAGAAGGATGGGCTCACAAATTCATCTTTCCTACTCCAATCTTTCCTACTCCAGAATATACTAATGGTAATCTCTTTAGTGGAACTAGGGACCCAACAATATAGGACTTTAAAAATTGGCTAAGTATGTAACCGATTAAAAATAGTTGTCCAAATCAACTAAAACAAACTATCCAAATTGATGATACTTGACTATATTTGGTTTAATTCATCCATTTTTAACTAATAAACGATAGCTTAATTGACTAATCTGATATCCAGACCAAAGAGCTGATTTCTTTTCTTTTCTTTTCTTTTTTTTGTCGGTCAAACAATGATGTGGATCTAGAGCTTGGAATTTTAAAAAGAAATCAGTATGATAGATTTCATGGTGATGCCAAGGAAAGTGGGTTCGCAGTCAATGTGGAGGTGCCACAAGGAATGCAGTCCGAGTCAGATGCCAAGTATGTTGACGTAGGACACAGCATGGGTGGAACAAGGGCAGAGACCAAGGGCTTCCCAGACAGAGCCTGAAGGTGGCAGTGCTGTGAAGGCAATGGCGCAGGATGAATATACGACGACAGTCACAGTCCGATACTTAGGTCCAGAATCAGGGTCCTGTATGTTTCTCTCTCTAGGATTCTAGAGTGAGAAAGTGAAAATGTGAGAGTCCCTTCTTAAATGAATTCTCAAGACCTCTATTTATAGAGGTTGAGATGATGATGTCATTAATCGACACGTGGCGCTCCCCGGGAGTGACACGTCATCGGGGGGTCCACGAGTGCCGGTGTTCCACGGACCGTCGGATCGCATATTCACCCAGCCTGCCCCACACATCGTCGCTCTGTCTGTCTGGAAAGACTGGCTCCCACAGCGTCGGTGTGGCCAGAGAACCCCTTGATCTAGCCACCAATCCAAGCCCTTGCAGAGTCCCACAGGCCTAACAGCGGTGGGAAAGACCCGACGCCCAACTGCCAGGCTAACTAGGCGCGATGCCCTCCGAAGACCTGCTCTCGTCTCAGAGTGACCTGGGGGTCATAGTCCCTAGGGGTGCCGACGCAAGCCCCCAGTGCTAGAGCATGTAGGCCAGTCACGCAAGTACCTTGGCGGAGATAGTGTCCCGAATGAGTCGCCTATTCCGCAGGCCGAGCTAGCATCCCGGAGGAGACGTCTACTTGGCGGAAGGGGAGTCTTCGTGCTGGAGCACTTAGAGCTCCCTGGCGGAGATAGTGTCCCAGAGGAGTCGTCTATCCCCGCGAATGAGTCCTTGTGTCAGAGCACTCGGAGCGCGTCAAGGTAGCATCCTAAATGAGTTGTCTACCCCACTGGCCGAGGTAGCATTCTGGAGGAGCCATCTACCTGGTGGAAAGGGAGTTGAAGAGCTCAATGGCGGAGATAGTGTCCCGGAAGAGTCGACTATCTCCGCAGGTGAGTCCTTGTGCCGGAGCACTCGGAGCGCGTCAAGGTAGCATCCCAAAGGAGCCGTCTACCCGACTGGCCGAGGCAGCATCCCGGAGGAGCCGTCTACCTGGCGGAAGGGGAGTTGAAAAGCTCCCTGACGGAGATAGTGTCCCGGAGGAGTCGCCTATCCCCGCGGGTGAGTCCTTGTGCCGGAGCACTCGGAGCGCGTCAAGGTAGCATCCCGGAGGAGCCGTCTACCTGACTGGCCGAGGTAGCATCCCGGAGGATCCGTCTACCTGGCAGGATGTGAGTCTTCATGCCGGAGCACTTAGAGCTCCCTGGTGGAGATAGTGTCCCGAAAGAGTCGCATATCCCCGCAGGATGATGTACACTCCGAAGAGTGGGTCGAAGCATGTTCCACGACCAAGGCAAGGTGCGCATGGTGTGGTGAATGAGTGTGGTGCCCGGGGGCATGTAACATGATTGTGACGCATGGGCGCGATGAAGTGCGTATGGTGTCGGGGGCATGGTAGTGTGACAGAGAGCCTGGGGGCACGTCTGTATCAGCAGCCCGGTGCACGGGCGCGGACGAGTGTTGGAGTGCGGCGCTCGGACACCGGCGACGGGGGTCGCAGAGTGATGTCCGGGTGACAGGGTCACGGAGTGATGTACGGGCGACGAGGTCGCAGAGTTGGCGTGCGGGCGCAGGCGACGTTCAGACGACGGGGGTCGCGAAGATGACGTCCTGGCGATGGGCGACGGGGTCGCGGAGTGATATCCGGGCGACGTGGTCGCGGAGTGATGTACGGTCCCTTGAAGAGAAGTGAAAATGCTAAGTGTGGAAGCCAAAGGCCAACCCTTGGGGGAAGGCCAAGGCCAACCCCAGGGGAAGGACGAGGCCGACCCCCAAGAGGAGGCCGAGGCCTACCCCAAGGAGGAGGCCAAGGCCGAGGCCGACCCCAAAGGGGAGGCCAAGGCCGACTTCCTTCGGCAAGCGCCAAGGTGCGCCGACATGCAACGGGCGATGTGCGACGGTCGGAGCGTGATGAGCAATCCCGCAAGGATGAGTTTCTTGGTGACGAAGTCAGGTAGAAGAAGTAAGAAGTGCACGTGACTTGAGCATGCAAGTTTTGACCGGTTGTGAGCGTTGAATGTTGACTGTTGCTTGTGCGGACGTGTCATGCAACATGGGACCACTGTGGACTTTTGAGTGCGACCAGAATAGGTTGGGAACACATAGATTGTAGTTGCTGATTTTTAAAATTATTATTTCATAACCATCGTTATATGAAGGTTTTGTAATGAAATTAGAGACGAGTTTGTATTTAAAAGAACTCAATTTTCGCTACAGTTTGCACTGATTTTAACGAGTGCAGCCTGAGAGTGTCCATGAAATGTCATCATATGAGCCTGCGGCCTGTCAGATCTTGCTCATGGATCCAACTATGGGTTCGAGGCGTGAGAAAGAAATGGTATCAAAATGCATGAATTCATTCCTCTTCCCTCTCTTTTTGCACGAGATTTGTACTTGCTTAATTTACATTTTTTTTTTCTTTTGTTGTAGAACTGCCATTGTGTTAGAAAGGGCAACTACCTGGCGAGTGGCGACCTTGTATATTCAAAGATCATACTTCCAGCTTTTTCTGGTAATGAAGAACAATAGATGACATTGGGCTGGTTACAAGAACAGTAACCAAAAGACGTAAACTAGATTGCAATCAAACAGCCTTGACAGCAGAAGCAGGCAACCACGATTCCAAGCAAAGCTCCAGCAAAGACCTGAATTGGAGTGTGACCAAGAAGTTCCTTGAGCTTTCTTTGACTGATTGGATGCCCCTGAAATAAGTCCTCAACGATCATATTGAGAACCTGAGATGCACAGCAGAAGATCAGGAAGACGGGCACAATTCGATTCAGTAGAATATCAAGTAATTGCCACAAACTATAAAAGTCCAGATCTCACTCACGCGTGCACCTCAGTGAGCTAACAGAAGTGAATGCCTGCCCTCACAAATAAATTGTATAGGAACCGGTTTAAATACATCCCATCTGTGACAGCTTCTAGCTAATGCAATGTCTATTGTCTATTAAACCCAAGAGTAGAGGCACTTGGAAGGTCTCTAATGTCTATTAAATCCAAAAGGGTTTCCAATCTAAATGCATTCATAGAGTTTGGTCATGACCTACACACAAAGAGTGTGAAAGAAAAAAAAACCAAGAAGCCAAAACTCAAGTGTTTCATTATTCCAGGGGATATCTGTTAATGGCCATATACTCATGTCTGGAAGCACAAGGTAGCCTCCTCATAGTCATGAACAGTGATGCCTGCTGCCCACACCACCACAGGGCACTGCCTTGCACTAATTAGACACTCTTGGAATCTTAGGCAATGAATAATAAAGCCTTCAATGCTTCAACCTCCGTGCATCTTTACTGGTAAGGTTCAGTTTTGTGCTTAGAGTGACCGACTCAAAATGTAAACTGCTGGGACATATCACGTTTCTCTCACTTTCCAAGTCTGGCTGGAAGGAAAGTGAATCAAACCGCACGTTTCAGATGATCGATGAAACTCAAACTCCAAATGTTCCACATATATAGGACTCTTCGATACAGAGAGACTACACTCGACAGTTGAACCAACCTTACTCCACCTACTTGATGTTGTCCGCTTCTCAAATCATTTAGTTGTTAAGCCAAATTCTCTCTAAGTAAGCACTTCCAAAAATAGAGTCTTGTCTGAAGGTTTTGAAGATGAAGACATTTACAAAAATTTTAAGAACGGCAAGAAAGAGAAATCAAGAACACTGCTCATCCTCGATAAAGAAAATTTCCGGGAACAATTTGCCACCTTACTACTGTAAGCAGATAGTGCTTTTGAACCAATGCTTACTCTGTTTTCTCCTCCACCGTACCTTTGTTGGCTATGGTGTTGGGGTAAGTTAAAAGGGTTAATGTGCAACCGACATATATGCATCATCTAGCTAGTAAGAACAATTCACCACCTAGGGTGGTGCACTGGAATTAAGTTTGCAAGTTGCTAAGCGTGGAATTCAAAGTCAATTTGTGAGTTTAACTAAGTGAGCTCACAAATTGACCCAATTTGACGTGTTTTGAACGTTTTTTTGGGGGGACCAAACAAGCCACAGCGCGAACACACTAGCTTCAGATGCCACATACTAGGTCACGCTTTTAGGTCACATCTGCTCTGGAAAGACTAGGCAAAATCGAACCCGTATACATACAATCGTAAAAGTATGCACCTGCAACTAAATAGACTAGCCATTAAGTGTTTCATAGATGATTTATGCAAATTACGAATTTGTTATGCCCAAAAGTACATTCATATCATATTCATGTTTTTCTTTGATTGCATAACCTTATATGAAGTGTTATATAACTGAATCTGGATACCTATGTTTATTAAACTTCACGTGCACTTAAACACACATACTAAAGTATATTTCGATTGTATACATTTATCCAACTTCACTCACGCACTTGAATCCTTCGGTAAGATGGGTTAGGCTCACACAATCACTAGGTGGTATGTGGTTGGGCGCTGCACCATCCCTATAGAGCTTTCTGCTATGGGGTTGGCCTCTCAGCTTCACTGGGTGGTATGTGGTTGGAGGTTGCACCATCGCTATATAGCTTTCTGCTATAGAGTCCTACCATTTCTGGACAATTCTCTTTTGCTCAACTTTATGGTGCTTCCACGAGTTGTAGCCCACCCAACTCTCATCATCTGTGGGAACTTGAATTCAAAGCAGTTCACCAAAAGCATTGCTAACGAGTTCAACTCAATACAATGATGAGCATGGTCTTGAGAAATTTAGGAGTACCTAGTAGCTGATTTAAGCAAAGAACGAAAGCGAAGTAGGTACTCAACTGACAAGCGGGTGCTAATTATTCTCCTTCCTTAACTCTTTCGCTTTTGTCCTCCTCTAAATGGTCAACTCTCTCCCCTAAATCACTGATAGAGAACAAAGAGATCATTCAATAATGAGGCCAGACCAATGTAGCTCAAGTGCATCTATTACAGCACCTCATTTCATAGGTTTTAGGACGTTAGATAAATCAATAAAGTCTCCTAAACTAATATGACAAAAAATGATTCTCCAAAACTTCTCAAACTGACTAAAAAATATATAACATACTCTCTGAACTTTGAAGCATCGTAACCAACTGTTAGACACTTGAAACCAAGACAGCTTTGAAGCACAAACTGATTCCCACTCCAGATCGAGATGCTAAGACACACAACTCAGCCTGGAAGAGTCAGCTTGGCCCATTTCTTGACCTCTCACATGTATCCCATAATCCCTACAACTTCTTAAGCTCATAAACTGGACACTTGCACAGATTCTTTAGACTAATGTGATTCATTTTATTATCTATTAGTTTCGCGTCGAGTTTGGCTTTACAACCCATAATTATGATCTGCGCTCTCCACCTTCCAAAACAAAAGAGGCTCAGAACATGGTGCCAAATTGGAAATATCTCAAGGAGAATAGTTGAACATTACCAAAGGGCTAAAGCTAACTTATGCAAGCCTCCAGGTTCCACGTAAAAGCATTCACAAATTAAATACTCCTTCCGTTCCAAAATTGATAGAACTCAAATACTTAAACCTTCAATTAGGCTCATAGTAGTTAAAAATATCTAAAAGCTGGTGATTTGGCCAACTTTTAGGCGTTCAAATTCTACCTAGGAATTCACTAAAATGTCAAACATAATCGACTAGATATGGAGAAAACAACTAAGGAGTCTTACCTCAGCTTGCATCCCAGCATGCCGCCGCACCCCAATCGCATCATACATGACAATCAAGCTGAACCCCAAACAAACCGGAAACAACGAGTCCGCCACTCCGTGGCATATGGCCACCGTTGTCGTCAGGGCCGTGCAAAGCGCCGAGTGCGACGAGGGCATCCCACCCGAGGCGCAAATAATCCTGAGGTCCCACTTCTTCTCAAAACAGAAGTGCAAAAATACCTTCATCGACTGTGCAATCAACCACGCGAAAAAACCGGAGACAAACGTTGGGTTCGCCGCCAATGTCGCCACGAACGGGCTGATTCGGACTTTCGCCGTCGACGTTACGCTTAGCAAAGCCATCCCGAACCCTCCATTTTGGAGGTAATTGCCATTGAGCTCGTCTGTTGCAGCGTCAAATTCGGCGTACTTTTGTCGAAAAACAGAGACCCATTTGGTGATAGAGGCTTTGGATGGTACAAACGAGGCAAAATACCAAAAGGGTTTGTCCTGCGGGGTGTGATTTTGCCATTGTGAAGTGGGGCTTGAAAGATTTGGATTAGAATGGCAGTTGCAAGAAACAGAGAGTGAAGAAGTTCTCTGCTTCTTGATGAAACAGTTAAGTTTGGTGTACAAGAAGGAACGGCAGCGGATTGTAGGGGCGTAGAGGCTGAAACTGAAAGGATTCAACGATGAGTTTATTGAGAGAGAGTCCATGAGAAAGCGAGTGCGTGAGGGAGTTCAGTCTGCATCGAAACATAGGCGATAGAGATAGGGAGTGAGACTGTGAGCTGAGGGACAGAGATTCGAGAGAGTGTGGGATTTGTGGAGAACAAGGAGTAGGCAGTGCAGTTGGGTATCCCCTATTGGCTGCTTTATGAGCAGGTGAATGCGAGGGTGCCCCTTGTTTTGGCAGCCATTAGCTAAAAAGGATATGCCTTTGAACTTCGCTCGGTACCCCCTACTTTGAATATTGTGGGAAGTATACAAAAGGCATGAAAGATTTCTTTGTGTTGGTAAAGATCTGGAGCTTTTGAACCATGTGGCTGTTTGAAACTTGTGCAGTATTGTATTTTGAAACAACACTTTTTTCGACTATGAAATCTTAATTGGAAATTATGTTTATAAAAAAAATCATATATTAATGTACCTAATATTTGTGTCTAAATTTTGAAAAAATCACGCTTTGGTAAGCAGCACTCGTAAAAGGAATCGAGCTGGTCTTGAATTAGAACCCATATAGAATGACTTGGTTACAATATTTCTTAAGAATAAAGCCAAGTTTTTCCATAATCTAACTTGTTTTGCGAATGTTCATGCATAACTCGTTTTATCTCACAGTCTCATTGGCTTTACATGAAAGAGCTTCTTAAGCTCTCTTTCACTTTATTGCCCTAAGCGTTGTTGTTCTTACGTTTTTGCTAAAAGAACGTGAATATTGTAAGGATTGATTACTAATTTGTACTCTAAAGTATATACTAAAGTCAGCTCGAGTAACTAATGTTTAAAACGTGCAAAATAAGTTCCTAGTTTCAGTTTTCTTATCTAATTGAGTTTACTGTGCTAATAATCATTTGAAAATTCAGGGATACGTCTGAAATTTATGAGAAAAAAAAATCTCCTAAACACGAACGTAACTGTGTTTTTTTTCCTCTTTGACCAAGACCACTAGCTTATCTCACCATAGCCACAGCCACGGCCCTCACGTCAGTCCAGTACCACCATAAACTCACCACAGCACCACCCATCACCATAACCCTACCACAACCCCGTCACTACTATAACCCCGCCACATCCCTGCCTACCATAACAACCCTGCCAAGGCCACATCACCACTACAACCTTGCCACAAGTACGACATAACCATAACCTCGCCACCAGCGGTCAACTCATCACTGCATAATTTACCACTACATCATTGGCCAATTCCTCTACATATTGCCACCACCATTGTATTGAATGGTGATTCTGACCGGTGGTGGACTTGTGGTGTGTCAGGACGGGATGGTGATTTTCTCTAATCTAAAGCAGTCACACCACAACCGCAGCTACCACCTCGATTATGGGCACCATAGGACCCAACCACCATATACATATAACCAAACTATAACCACACCGTTATGATGCCATTGCCACCTACGCCACTGTCGTTGCCATCATGCTAATCAGCCACCACATGCCTTGAAGTTGAAGGCAATTACAATGGTCATGACGCGGCAAATATGCTACAACACTGGCATCTACGGACTCGGAATGAGGCAATAATGAAGTGGCAAATAAAGCAAACCCAGACCATTTGTTGCTAGTGTCGTCGCTCCGTTCTTCACCATCTCATCGAACTGAACATGGATTTGGGTTTGGATTGTGATTTGGTGTGAATTATGAACAATTCAGATTATAATAAAAAGTTTGTTTTTTTAGGTTAATGATTTGGGTGGTGGGGAAGAGGTGTTCATGATGGATGTTATTGGAGGTTTTTTTAGTTGTGGTGTTAATGATGGTGGATTTAGATGTAGAGGATAGGAGACCTTGGGAGTGGTGGTGATGAGGAGGTATAATGGACAAGAAGGCGGTGGTGGATATATATATAGAGAGAGAGTATGATAAAAAGTAGGGATAATCACTCAACTCTAATAGTCAATTCATCGACGCTTTTAAAAATTTACATATCATAACCTCAAAGATTAGTAACACATATATCATTCATTTATAATAACGTTTGTATTCAATATACTTTAATGCTTATGATAGTACTTGACCTTTATCCCATGTCCCCCATCTTCCCTTCAATTTCTTCTAATCTTCTACACGTAACTCACGGAAAAACTCCCACACACACAAATCTACACACATACACTACACAAATTCGATATTTGTATATGGGTGTGCGCGTTCGGACTTGTTGTATGTGGGTGTATGGTTATGGGTGAATTCAATCAATCATTGTGTGCATACAGGCGCTTGTAATTGTGGGTGAATTCTAGCAGTGCGCGCGAGCATGTTACTATGGGTGAATCCAATCGATTAACACGATTTTGTGTGCATGCACTCATGCGTGTGATTGTGGGGTGGAGCCGTAGTTATATTTGGTGGTTGGTGGTGGCACGTTGATGGTGGTATTGGACTTAAACTTGGACTTGCACTTTAAGGGGGAGGACCAAGATGGGTTGGAGGGGGGAGGGGGTGTTAAGTTAGAAAGGAAAAAGAATGAAAATGGAGGATAGCATATGAAATATAATTCAACATAACCAAAGGGTTAAATTGGTCTATTTACAAAGCCTGTTACCTTTTCTTGTATACCTTCTCGTCAAATGACATATTTAAGCATGTAATTATACCTTAACTTTAAGGAGTTCAACTGATATTGTCCTTATAAAGTATCCTCGTATTTCTAGATTATAGATTTTTTTCACTAAAATAATAGATTTGTCCCTAAATTATATAAGAGTCCCTTTTTATACGGTGGACTCGATGCAGTAAGGAAAATAAAGCTAGGTGATCATTTTGGTATACTTTAAACATTAGGTACCCAAAACATATTTGGTATATATTATAGAGTATAAATTTTAAATTAGCCCATTTTGAATTAGCAACTAGTTAACATACTGCCATACTTGTGGGATACCTTACTCCAAGTTTGTCTTTACCAATAGGTAACTCATAATACCCTAACAAACTATTGGTGTTCTTCCCATTGCCTGTGACACACCAGATACAAGAAATTTTGACTATTTTTTCTTCAACATAGAATTAATGTCAATATTTTAAATCATTGCTCTGCTCCCACCGAGTAGCTTTATTCTCTTTGGGAGTTGCATTAAAGTCAATATTTTAGTGATCCTGAGGTAGAGGACACCATACTCTATTGATACTTCCGGTTGGTTTCTTAATAATCTAGACTTCATCGAGATTGGTTTAGTACGTGGTTGCACCAATGTAAGGTTCTAATGCAACCCTTTGCACCCCCTTGCACATGTTCTCGCTTCTATTCTGCCAAAGAAGCCCTCATACGTCCAAAAGAAGTTTGAACTCATCGGGCTCAACCCGTCTCGTAACTCGTCCTACCATCACGAAACTTGCTCATTACATTGGCTACATATATAATGGATTTGATAAGAGCATGAAATATGTAACTTATACACCAACCTAGCAAAATGACAACGACGAAACATCTCACGTAACGTCTCACCAAACAACACCGACAGTATCATCGTGAAATCAATGGTAACTCGGTTGCAATACTTCTTATCCTTGTGTTCCTACACGGCACCTCTCCGGTCCAAAATTTAGAAGCCAATTAGAATCTAACCTTACACACATCACCCAAACCGGAATCTAATCACAAAACTCTCCGAATTCCCATTGTTAACACTTCCCTTTCCAGCTTTTGAATGAAAAATGCGCTTACGACTGGCGTAAGTTCTCGAAACAAACCAAAAAAGGGGCCACCGCACCGACGCGCACGCGGCTTTGCGTTTGAAATCCATTTTAGGTCCGTTGGGCTATCCATCGCCCCCATTAAGATCTTTCTTCACGCTCCCTTCAGCTCTCCCGTTCTCCTCTGATCTGCAAATCCCCAAATCGCAGATCGTACTCGCCCTAACGAATCCAATCGCCGATCCAGCTCTCCGATCCCCCCCGACTCGGACACATGGAGAACCTCATCTCCCTGGTCAACCGGCTGCAGCGAGCGTGCACGGCGCTCGGCGATCACGGCGACGAGAGCGCGTTGCCCACTCTCTGGGACTCCCTCCCTTCCATCGCCGTCGTCGGCGGCCAGGTCAGATTCCGACTCCTCCGCCGTCAATCTCTCTGCGTACATGTTTGATTTTCTTGGCCGATTGTTTTGTTAATTCCAAGTCCCTAAATTGCCGGCCATAGTGTTGCTATTTGTTTTCATATTTGTCTTGTGTATAAGCTTTCTATAGGTCGTCGCTGATACTTGATGGTTAAGTTTCTTGCTTTTGCTTTTGTAAGTCTTTGATTCATTGACGGATTTGTTTGTTTATTCGTGTTAACTTGTAATCTGAGCGGAAAGATCTGCTTTGTGTCATTCTCTTCTACGTTTGGCAGGAGAAGGTTTTACTTCTTTTTTTGTTATTATTACACTTATCTGTAACAAGCTGATCTGTAGTAGTCCTCGTATGTATATTTGTACAAGTCCTACTTTCGGTCGCTTTATTTTTTACAGTTCTTTTTTTTGTAGTAGTTATTGCCATTTGGGTTAGTGGGTTATTTTCTGATAAACTAGATACCATAAAATATCAATGCTGCCTTTTCTGTTTCCAAGTGTCGGTGTTTGTTTTAGAATGAGTTTGCTGTCTCTGCTTTTCACATATCCTGTCCGAAGATAAATTTTCTTTCTGGTAATTCAGCACTTCACGTCTTTCGTAGTCCTTTGGCAAGTAAAATTAGTGTATTAATACGTGCCAAAATGGGCAAAATCCGGAGAATGCAAAACTATGAAAGAAACCAAAAAGAAGCCTGCATCTTATGTAATTCTACCATCTGAATACAAACTTGTTTGCTTGTCTGCCTGTTATTCTATGCTTCAATGCAATATACTTTGGGAAGATGGTAAACGATGCAAAATTGTTAGACTCCGTCTCTCTTTCTCCTCCACAATCACCCACTTATCCAACAGCCTAATAAAAGGACAGAAATTTGGGAGGAAATGCCTTGTATAAAGACTAACAATAATGATTCAAATATATCTCAAGGTGTTCTACATCTGTCCGCAGTTTACTGGGTCATAGTAGTGTATTAGATGATTTAGTGCTTAGTTATGTACTCATCTATTCTGGAACCATACAACATTTTTTCTGGGTTGGTGGTTTTACTAATCAAGGTTGCATAATTTCTAATCATATTGTCCTTTGTATGCCACGTGCAATTTTCGTAGTCTTTCTCATCATCCCTCTTTATCTATTATTTCTAGAGCTCTGGCAAGTCTTCTGTGCTCGAGAGCGTTGTTGGAAAAGACTTTTTGCCTCGTGGAGCCGGTAATTAGTGCCACTCAAACTCAAATTTTATATTTCAATTGCTTTGCATGACTTTATTGATGTGAAGTTTGCATGCTCATTAGCCTATAGATCCCATCAACTCCACTGCTGATAATGTGAATACATTCAGGTATTGTTACCCGACGTCCTCTTGTCCTACAGCTTCACAGGATTGATGAAGGAAGAGAATATGCAGAATTTGCGCACCTCCCAAGGAAAAGGTTCACTGACTTTGGTATGTTATTCAGCAACAAACCCTTGCCTAGTTTTGTTTGTCTTGCTGCGCTGCCTACAATCTGTAGCAGAATGGTTAATGTCTAGCACAAGATGTGTGGTGATGCTTTATCCCATTTTCATGTTAGCGGTCAGCTACCAAGTTTTTGATTAATATGTTCAATACCCTTGTTTCATTATTTCTTCTCCTGTACTTTTTTGCAGCCGCTGTGAGGAAGGAAATTGCTGATGAGACTGATCGAGAGACAGGAAGATCCAAACAAATTTCCACTGTACCGATATATCTCAGTATCTATTCTCCTAATGGTAAGATGGCATCTTCTAGCGGTGTAGTTAATGTTCTTTCTCTATGGCAAGTGAATGAACCTTATGAATCATGATGACATCTCTGGTGGATTCTTCGATCTTGGCAGTTGTAAACTTGACGCTAATTGATCTTCCTGGACTCACGAAAGTAGCTGTTGGTGAGTTCAGCATCTCTGTAGACTTCTTCAATTAAAAGAAAATTATTTTTGCTGTATGTCACTACTCATTTTCATGCTAATGTTTATTTTCTTTTGAGCGGATCAATGTAGAGGGTCAGCCTGACAGCATTGTTCATGACATTGAGAATATGGTTAGGTCCTATATTGAGAAGGTAAATATTACTGCTAAAATTTTGATTTTGCTTTCTCTTCTTTATAGATGAAACCATTCGAGTATTTTTAGAAGCATCCGTTGATGTGGTAGAAATATCTGGAAAGTTGGATTTATCTAGTGAGTTTCTTTCAAGTTTTTTGGGGGCAACAGTGCCAGAATTATGTTCAGGGTCGTGTTTGAATCTAGCAAAATGCAATTTTTTCAGAGTACTTGGTTATTCGATTAATTTCCTAAAGTTCCTATATGCTTACGTGCATTTGTTTGTGGAGTTGCTATGAGACTACATGGAAGATATATCACTGGTTTTTCTTGTTTCATCTTGCAGCCCAACTGTATCATTTTGGCAATTTCTCCTGCCAATCAAGATATTGCTACGTCTGATGCAATCAAAATTTCTCGTGAAGTAGATCCTAAAGGTAAGAAACTTATCTTGCTGCATTTCTTATTATAACCCTATGGATTTCATAATCGACTTTTCCTGTTACTAAAGCACTGGATTGGTGGACTTGTTCCATGTTGTTACATTAATTAATGCAGGGACTTATGGCTTTGTTAAACATGATGGAAAAGCTAACATGTAACCAGAAGGCTAAGAAAATGAAAATTTTGAGAAATGAGGAAAGGATATACGTAAATATTTTTCTTGGTCTTGTGAGACAGAAATCGAAATTACCTTGGGAAAGGGACAATAAAATGACCCTTTTGCCGGTGGCACAATCTTGTCTAATTATTTCCTATCCTTTTGCTGGTGGCACAATCTTGTCTAATTATTCCCAATGAAATCAGTTTAATAGGTGTTTTCCTCATTTTAATTATTTTTGTTAGCGACTTTGGGACTTGCGGATTACAGCTAGCTCGTGAAAGCATCTGAGAAATGAAATTTAGGAATTAATTATACAAACTTTTGCTCATACTTCACGAAAATTATTAAACAATTTAGTGCAATTTTTCTGGAGACTGGGTGACTTGCTGGGCACATTTCTGGAGAATGCCTATAACTTTTACTTTTTACCTAGTCAAGCAAACTCATGCACTACAGAAGATCATTGCTTACGTATGAACAGACATTAGGGAATAACCTTGGAGTGTTTAAATTATGAAGTGTCTTCTTTAAGTTCTACCATTTTGCTCTAATTACAGAAAACCTCAATCTCGTTTTCAAAGAGATTTTTTTATAGGGCAGACAGTTTTTGAACATTCAGAGAGCAATTCCATTGAAACCTCTCAGAAGCTGAACTTCCTTTAAAATGGAAAACCTTAGAGTTGCTATTTTTAATAATTCTGATATAGCCCACCATTCTCTTTTTAAAAAATGATACCTTATGTTTAGGTTTTGAGTGATACACTTCTAGTCCATCCAATTCCCTTCGTTTCCAAGCACATTATTATGGTCATCATCTCTTACCCCATTACATTTATCAATGTTATAACATTTCCAGGGGAGAGGACATTTGGAGTTTTGACAAAGATCGACCTTATGGACAAGGGCACAGATGCAGTAGATGTGAGTTGGTTCTTAAGTATAGGAGAGCAAGATAATTTGATGGCAATTTGTTTTTTTGCTTCAGAATCTGATCTTTGTTATATGGAGTTTGTTGTAGTAGAATACTTAACTCTCCATAAGAGAAACATTTTTGCTAGTATATAAAGTAGTTGCGTGCAATTTTGATGAAACATCGAATGCTTTTCATGTTGGACTTATTTGTAACTTAAAACTTAGTGATTTATCTTGTATATCGTAGTTGCTGTTCAATGGTCATGAAGCCAAGAAACATAATTTCTTCTATTTTTGAGCTGCCCCTCCATACTTGCCAATTTGGCTTTGATAGTATCTTACTGATTAGTGAAAGGACTTGCAAGTTGATGATATCATTGAAGTTGAAATCTTTTAATCATATTGAAATTAGTTATTACTTTCTTGACACCTTTAATTGAAAAGCAAACACGTCTCTCTCCCTCTGTGTGTGTGTGTGTGGAAATTCGAGTCTATAATGTCAAAAACTAGTGATTAAGTTGGATCCACACACTTACACACACATATAGCTTTTATGGCCAGCTTCCTAAACTTAATACATCCAACCTGATTAAATTGGCACTGCAAGGTGTTAATGAGATTTCATCCCTACCTACATTATCACTTACTTTTTTATGCTTAAGTTTTAATTAAGTTTCAGCTGGCACAAAAAGGTAAGAGTAGATAAAATTAGGAGACATGCTTTTTAATTAGGGCAAGCTGGCTTCTTCTGCCTTCGGTCAAATGTTGACTCATGTAATAACATAAGCTTTTGTCAGGTGCATATAGTTCTCATGCATTGTTGTAACATTTGGACGCCATTGTGTTTCTTAGTATCCTAGTGAATGCATAGCTCTTTGAGCTTATGAATAAGCATGTGCTGGGACTACTCTTGAAAGTCACAAAGGTAATTGGCCTTGAGCAAAGGGGGCAAAGCAAGGGTTGTTTGTGCCGTAAGATTACATGCCCCTTTTCTTTCTGTGATTCCAATACCTTCTATGTTTTATATTACCTTTCTGAAGTGCCACTTCATCTATGATAAGGTCTGACTGGATTCGACATCATTTTATGTTTGGCATTCTGTTTGTGTTGTAAGACAGTTCTGCAAGCTATCGTATTAAATTTTATCACGAGGATAGAGGCATTTTTTCCTAATTCATTTCCCTGGGTTTTTCAGATGTTGGAAGGAAGGTCTTATAAACTACAGTTCCCTTGGATCGGTGTTGTCAACCGCTCCCAAGCTGATATCAACAAAAGTGTTGACATGATTGCTGCTCGGCGTAGAGAGCGGGAGTATTTTTCTAGTACCCCAGAGTACAAGCATCTCTCTCACAGGATGGGTTCTGAGCATCTAGGAAAAGTGCTATCAAAAGTAGGCCATTCTTTTGCCTAATGATAACCTCTACTACGTTTTCTTCTTCTATTTTTCTTCAGAAAAATGTTTGTACCATAGTAGTCAAAATGCCTAGGCAAACTGAGGTGTTTGGGCTTCCCAACGCCTAGGCGCCCTGGTAAAAATGCTTTTTTTCCTAAAAGTAAAAAAAATCACCTTGGCCGTGCCGGCACCCTTCCGGAAGTAAGGGCGTGTGGGTGTTTGAAATGTTTTGATCATAAAAATAGATTATTTTCAAAAGTTTGGTTTGGGGGGTGGGGTGGGGTTATTATGAAGTTTTAAAGAAAACCTTGAAAATATTAAGGCAATTCTTATATTCTCTTAAACTTCAGGGTGTAAAGTTGCCAAAGTGCTAGGCTGATAAAGTGATAATGTATACACACTGTTTGTTTTTTGTGAAAGCACAATGCACATTGTTAGACCCACTCATATGAAAATATGTGATACATTGTTTGTCTTACTATCTAAACAGCTTGCTGTATTGAGCTGTAGTCTAACAGTTTCTATTGGTTATGTCTCTGATTGGATTGTATTCTGCTGATTACTTTTGCTCTTTCTGTTGTGATTAATGTGTTAATTGTATATGGTTTATTTTTTCAGCACTTGGAAAGTGTTATCAAATCTAGAATCCCAGGGCTTCAGTCTCTCATTAACAAAACCATTATTGAGCTAGAAACAGAATTGAGCCGCCTTGGGAAGCCCATAGCCACTGATGCTGGTGTAAGTTGACTTTTCGTTTTTCATTCTGCTAATTACTCTTGGATTTAGAAATGAGTGTGAGACCCAAAACAGACATTTTTCATTCACTTATGCAGGGGAAGTTATACATGATTATGGAAATCTGCCGTATTTTTGATCAAATATTCAAAGAACATCTTGATGGCATGTACGTACCTTAATTATATCTGTTTTTTTGTACTAGGTTTTCATGTTAGTTTCCTTTATGACGTGCACTTATTATTTCTAATCAAATTCCACAGACGGCCTGGTGGTGACAAAGTATACAACGTCTTTGATAATCAACTACCTGCTGCGCTTAAAAGGTTGCAATTTGACAAGCAACTTGCAATGGAAAATGTACGAAAACTAATTACTGAAGCTGATGGATATCAACCTCATCTAATAGCTCCTGAACAAGGATATCGGCGTCTGATTGAATCCACTTTAGTTACAATCAAAGGTCCTGCTGAGGCATCCGTTGACGCGGTATGCATTTGAAATTACAGAACTTGTTTATGCCAAAAATGTACTCAAACTTGGTGGTTGAACTTGTGGGAGGCTAGCTGCTATTGAACCTGCCTTGTCAGTGAGTGCGGAGTGGTTCAGTTAAATGCTAGCCTCAGTGCACATTTCTAGACAGTATTTCAAACTGGAGTTCACCACAAGTGGCTCAAAAGTTCATATGCTCATGAGCTCAAGTTCTAGCACTAAGTTTGTTGTGCCCCAGGCGAATGGTGTAACTGAACCACTTATCCTTATGGGCAATTAGCTAATGGATCATATTTAATGCTCAATTGTGAGAATTGTTTGTCTCACAATTAAAACTTTATGGCCCTGGAAATGACTTTGCTTGATACCTTCGTCTGCGGTGATTTCAGGTTCATGCTATACTGAAGGACCTGGTTCACAAATCAATTAATGAGACTTCGGTTAGTCCCTTGACATTTTCCATTAGAGTGTTTATGGATTTGATATGTTCTATGAATGTTGCTCAGCAATTATGGGCTTGACAGTCCTTACAATAGTGATAAAATGTGACTCACTCTCGTATGAGCTCTGCTAGTTACCTTTTTGGGTGTGACATGCCAAAAAACCACCATAAAGCAAGCCTTCTTATGTACAAAAAAAATTTCGTGGACAAATATGGAAATCAATGGGCTTACTAATAAAAATGCTATCCTTTCAGTGCACATATCCCCTAATCCTCTAGGAAATGGATAAAGGGTTCACTCGAAAAGAATTTTGTATTAAATTGGCAGACAGCACGAAAAAGTTTACAGACATCCACCTACTCTATTGCGGCTACAACTTTTGTTTCTATCTTGCTCGTTTTTCTTTCTGTTTCTCTGTTGCTAATACTTGCGCACGTTGCTTGCATGAGAAATTGCATATCACTTCTCTTACCTGTATGAAAGGATTCGAGCATTGTCTCAATTGTAGATGAATGCATCTATTCTGTGCAGGAACTCAAGCAATATCCCTCTCTTAGAGTGGAGGTTGCAAGTGCTGCTTGCGAATCATTGGACAGGATGAGGGATGAAAGCAAAAAAGCTACTTTACAGCTAGTTGAAATGGAGTGTAGTTACCTGACAGTTGATTTCTTCCGCAAGCTTCCTCAAGATATTGAGAAGGGTGGAAACCCAACACACTCTATCTTTGATAGATATAATGATTCGTATCTTCGTCGAATTGGTTAGTAGCCAGGAGTACCTAATATTACTGTTTAGTATGAATGAGTTTGTGCAGACCATATTTTATGCTGTTTTTGATTAATTGGGTTGGTGTTTCTCACGAAAACAGGATCAAATGTTTTGTCTTATGTCCATATGGTGGTTGGAACTCTGAGGAACTCCATTCCCAAGTCCGTCGTTTACTGTCAAGTGCGTGAGGCCAAACGTAGCTTACTCGACCATTTCTTTGCGGAGTTGGGTAAAAAAGAGGTGAGTTCGCGCTCCCATAACCCCCAAACCCAACCCACACACGCTGTCTAAGGGGGAAAGAGAAGAAAAGGTACACAAAAGCATTTCTTAACAACAATGGTTTTGACTCCCATATCATGCTTGCAGGGGAAACAGTTGGGTACATTGTTGGACGAGGATCCGGGGATAATGCAGCGGAGAATCTCCCTTGCAAAGAGGCTGGAGCTGTACAGAGCTGCCCAATCCGAGATTGATACAGTTGCGTGGTCAAAGTAGATGCGATATAGTTTTATCTTTCTATCTCCTTTTTTTTCCCATCATAGTATTAACTGGAGTCTAGGAGGCCGTGATTCTTTCATACGTGAGTTGTGACTCTTATTCTTTATGCCGTCTATGGGAGAGGGCTACTAGTTGCTTATTTTGCCATATGTTTCGTTAGTTGCAACATGTTGGTTGTATCCACGTCTTGATCACACCTTGAGCCCTGACTACACATACTGGAGGTAGACAATCTTTTATATGTTAATAATATAATATAAGCTCTTTTTAGTTCGTTCTTATTGTTGGTTTTGTCCCAACTCTAGTTAAGTGGACCAGAATATGATTTCGGATTTGGATTCTTGAAGTATTTCCTTTTCTTTATCGTTGAGGTTTGATTCTATCAAAATTTTTATGTCAATTAGAAACGTGTAGTCCCTCGATCTAAGCACTAGAAAATTTGTGCTGTGCTTAGATGAAGAAGTATGCTCTTTTATTATTGGCTTGAAAAAAATTCGTATGCTCTTTTATTGTTGGCAGCCCCTTGGAATCAAATCGTAGAGGACAAAATTACCCCTCTTGGTCTAGATTACCCATCCATTTGTTCCCTACCCAGATCCAACCATGGCCCGACTCTTCTACCAAAGCATCCCTTCACATAAAAGAACGCAAACACATGACCCATGTCAACTTAATGTTTATTTCATTCTGGAGTGTTTTTTTTGTTGTTGCGGGGGGAGAGGATGACAATCTGGAATTCTAACCAAAGGGGCATTTATGTCCATGAAGACTGATTTCCAATTGCTTTGCAAGAACTCATACTTCTTTGGTTCAAGGGTTGCCTCGAGCGGAGAACAAATGAAAGGAGTCCAGGTGTGGAGTTGGTTTGGTAACTCTAGAAAATATCAAACTTATCATTTTCCTTATGGTTGAAGTGTTTAAACTTCTGGAAAATTTTGAGCTTTTGAAAAATTTGTACTTGTTATTTATCCTTGAAACATATCCAGACTTGCGATTCGAGTAAAAGTACTACGCAACTATGTCCGAGTGGATACGACACCACCTGTTGTCAAGGGTCCGGTTGTAAAAAATTACGAATGTGTGGTCAGTCCCACAAAAGGAAATAGATCATACTCTAAAGATATCGCAATGATTGAGCCTAGAGTTCGTTAAATTTTTGACCTCTAAGTCACGCTCAAGTTAGATGTGTTTATCTTTAGATACATTTTCAAACCAGTCTTTAAGGAGTATTTACTTGTTATAGTAAATTGAACAAGTAGACGAACGTCAAAAAGTGTTTAAATTGTTCATTTATTAAATGACACGCTTATTTTTAACGAAAGAAATAACAACTTTCTCTTTTAACTTACTCAGGAGATAAAAAAAAAAAAAGGAATGAGAAACGCGAATTTAGCATTTCCTAAAAAGTCTATGGACATTTTCAACAAAAGCCACCAAAACAAGGACAACAGATATATATAATAAGTTGGAGGTGCGGGGAATCGAACCCCGTGCCTCTCGCATGCGAAGCGAGCGCTCTACCATATGAGCTACACCCCCGTTTTGTCTTAATGTATGTAGTCAACATATATAACGCCTCCACTAGCCACCACAAAGCAAATAGTATTTCTATTGACACTCCTAAACTCTTACTGACACCCATGTACTTTTGTTTTTGGAAATAATTTATGCAAGCTATGCAACTGCCATTATCAATTTAGAAAGTGCCAACAGGAACATCCGAATTATGTGATGCCTTTTTCCATTTAGCCCATAAAAATGGTCACAAGACATGAGATTCCCGTTGAAGCTGTGACAGCTAAAAGTTGATGTCCAACGAGGATTTAGAGATCAGGCTGACCTCTCTCTCTCTCTCTCTCATCTTTGAAATGATCGGACAGACGGTTGCTGTACTGTAGCGGTAGAGATTTATGTTCAGGGATGTCACGTTCTTGGGTATGGACAGATCGTGTTGGTATGCATGTTGACCTCAGACCTGCGCACCAGAAAGTCACAACAACGCCTTCATTGCTTCCAACCAGACCATGAGGCGTGATTTGGAAGCACTCTCCTAAAAAATCACCATGACTATCTTAGACCATGTTGGGTATGATTTTGTTTGGATGTGGGATCAGACTGATGGATCATTAAAGCTTCAGTGCTCCATAGTTTGAGCTTGCATTATCAGTCGTACAAGTGCTGGTCTGTGATCTTGTTTGGACGTGGGATCAGACAGATTGATGAGCACAACTTCAGTAATCCATTCATCTAGCCTACACTTTCTGGTTGAGCAGTATGAAGTTGTATACGTACTCAACTGTTGTCATTGTATCACACATTAATGTACATCCTCTCTAAGTGTGTTAACAGGATTAGTACATCATCATGCCACTGTTATCACGGTTATGGCTTCCATCAGTACTTCTATATTTCCCAAAAATAGAGCTTCATTTAATTTGCCAGCCTCTCCCTATATATTAAGCTAGACATAGATGCCCCTTTTCCACACTACAGAGCCCTTGCATTTCTACCTTCTTGTTTTGTCTTGCTAAAATAATTAAGACAAACCCCTTTGAGCTTCTACGATAGTTACGAATTTCTTCTTTTGGGGAGATCAAGTGCAGGCATTATGGAGTCTCTAACAGGCATAAGATGGAGGAAACACGGTCTTAAACCTATTGTAACAAAGAGACAAGCCGGAGAACAAGCAGAGGCTGGGAACGGCGGGGACACGTTGGAGGAGGAGCCGCTAAGTCCGGCGGCGCGTTTGTTTCATGAACCCAACTTCAATGTCCACATCATAGCTATAATGGGCTGCAAGACTCGAATTAACGCTGATATTGTCAAGGACAAGCTGGTCCACACATTGCTTAAGCACCCTCGCTTCTCTAGTCTGCAGGTATGTCAACATGTACAGAAAATTTACACAAGAACCTTATTTTTCTCCGGGAAGTCCGAGTAACGCATCATCATAAGGGTCATATATAACCTAGCGCGGCCATTCAGCGAGATTTACCCAAGGAATGATTTAGTGGTTTTTGTAATCCTCCGACTTCCTCGAAAGAAGTCCGAGCTGGGTTCTTCATTGTGACACTATTCTAGTAAGGAGTGAGTAAACGGACTCCTAGCTCTGCCCTATCTCGTAATAATACGTTTGTGTGGTACTTGAGCAACCTATTACAAGCCGATAATGGTTCCACCGTATGATTCCCAGCAGTCAGTACTCACAAGTGCTAGTCATTTTATAACTAATACTAGTACTAGTACTAGTAACTAGCAATTGAGACGCGCTATTTTTACTTATCAATGTTGTTCTATTTAAAGCCAAAAAAACAATTAGTTCGCGCTAAGGCCAAGTAACGCCATGTTAGTATTACCCATATAATGGTGGTCGGGGGACTAGTCACATACAGCTCTTTCTTTCCCAGTACATGTCCTATATTTCATGCTTGGAAAGCATTGAAGTAAATGTTAACTATGTCCTCTAGGTAGAACTATTACCACTAAAATATCAACTCAACTGCAGGTTGTGGACGAAGAAAATGGAGGAGTAATGAAATGGGTTGGAACAAGGGTAGACTTAGACAAGCATGTTATAGTACCAGACGTAGACCCAAACATGGACTCACCAGACAAGTTTGTGGAAGACTACATTTACAACCTCAGCAAATCCTCTATTGACAGATCAATGCCTCTGTGGGACCTCCACCTCCTCAATGTGAAGACCTCCGACGCCGAGGCCATAGGCGTCTTCCGTATCCACCACTCCCTCGGTGATGGCACCTCCCTTATGTCTCTCCTACTTGCTTGTACTCGCCAAATATCCAATCCAGATGCATTGCCAACCATTCCAGTCAAGAAGAAATTAGGCAACTATTCGGGTCATTCGGGTGGAATATTGTGGCGCTTTTTTAGTACAATTTGGTCGGTTTTTGGGTTGGTTTGGAATACTATAGTAGATGTGGTGATGTTTCTGGTGACGGCGTTGTTCTTAAAGGATACGGAGACACCAATCAAGGGTTTGCCTGGTGCTGAGTTTAATCCTCGGAGATTTGTTTACAGGACAGTTAGTCTGGACGACATTAAGTTGGTGAAGAATGCCATGAACATGGTGAGTTCATCTACTTATCTTGTGCATCGATGCATATATCTGTCCTAACTCCATCACCGACTATCTTCTGCATGTCTCCATGAATTTTAAACATGCATTTACAACTTAAATTAATCTCCACAAACCAGCAATTACTCTTGATAAAAATTTCTTTACAGACTATCAATGATGTTGCATTAGGAGTTACTCAGGCTGGTTTATCTCGGTACCTCAACAGGAGATATGGTGAGTCTCCATCTCTAATGTCAATGATTCAAGTCTCGACATCGATATGACACTAAGCTTGTAACATATCAGCATTCTCATCTAAAAAGAGAAACACAACCTGTCCATAGAGCCATTGCTGAGTCTAGAAAACTGTATCGCATTATGGAAAACAAGTCTAAGAAAATAATGAGTGCAAATACGTGAAGTTAGATCTGTATCCTGTTCTACATATGACAAAGTACACACTTACCCTAATCCATTCTGCATTATCTTGTTAGCTGAAGGTAAGGATGACAAGGGTGCAACAGAGGAGAAAAATAATATTCCAAAGAATATACGACTTCGGTCTACCCTTCTCATAAACATTAGACCAGCTGCAGGGATTCAGGCAAGTCTCCTCCACAATCTAAATTATAAATTCAACACACTGGTGATGGTTTTGTTTGAAATTTGGACCTCATTCGAATTTATGTATTCTGTGTATTCATGAAATAGGCATTAGCTGATATGATGGAGAAGGACACGGAAGCTAAGTGGGGGAACTGGATTGGTTATGTACTCATGCCCTTCACCATTGCATTGCGAGGTGATCCTTTGGATTATGTTCGAGAAGCTAAGGCGACAATCGACAGAAAGAAGAACTCGCTTGAAGCATGGTACACATTTTCCATTGCTGAGCTGGTTCTCAAGCTTTTTGGCATCAAGGTATGTAAATTCTTTGTATCAGTTTTTCTAACACAAGTTCTTTTTCCCTTTTCCTCCAATTGCTTTGCAGTTATCCATGAACTAATGTTACATCTATGTTCATTTGACAAAACGCTAGCTGTTGAAATTTATGAAACACAAAATTAGCAAGAAATTAGCATATTGCCGTCCCTTGATGATGCTCCAGTGATTTACATCGAAGTCATTTTGTGCTGGCGAACAACACTATTTCAAAAGTCTGATCACACACACACACAAACACACAAATCATTCCCAAGCCTGCACCTGCATCAAGTCATATTCGAATGATACGCAGTCCTTTTGGTCGAATCACAAACGAATCGATCTAGACGGTACCAGCAGTTTAACTTCCACTTATGAAATCTTTTCTTCCATTTATTGACAGAGAGCCAGTGCACTATCGCACAGAGTCATTACGCACACAACAATGTGCTTCTCCAATTTAGTTGGACCTCAAGAAGAAATTGGGTTTTATGGCCATCCCATGGCTTTTCTTGCTCCCAGTTCTTATGGCCAACCGCATGTAAGTACACACTCTAGCTGCTTTTGGCTTGAATTACTTGTTTACTACACTACACGAAGGCTGACAGAAATTTGTTTTCCTTGAAGGCGTTGATGATTAACTTCCAAAGCTATATCAACAAGATGACCGTCGTTCTTTCTGCAGACGAAAGCATCATTCCTGATCCTCACCAGCTCTGTGATGATCTTGAAGAATCGCTTAAGCTCATTAAGGATGCTGTTATTAGAAAAGGACTTGTCAAGGATTGAGATTAGGCTATAGGTTTGGCACAGGCCTAACACATTCACAGCAGCAACATTTTTCATGCATCATCATACAAAGTGTTACTGTGGAAATTAGAAAATTAGCAGCTCAGAATTGGCTGATACTATCAATGTGGACTTGTAAGTTTAGACTTTTCATTTCAAGTTTCCGAAGTGGCAAATGACTCTAGTACGCATAGAATCTGCCTATAATCCATGTTAATGTGTTCTTTATGTTTGCGTTAATAAGTAGACTCCTTATAGTTGGATGATTGAAACCAAGGTTCCCGAAACATCCATATCTTACACTCTTTTCGGTTCAATTGCATAAAAGGATTTGATTGTTTGACTGATGTATATAAGTACACTTGTCATAATGTTGCTCTTTTTAAATGGACTTTTCGAAATAATTACTATTTCAAACGACAACAATTATTAGCAGCATTTTTTTAGTGTCACTAAATTAAAGTCACTAGAAATATTTAAAGACAATTGATTGTCGCTATATTTGGCTGATTTTTTTTGCAATAAAAATTGTTCATTTTCAAATTAAGAAAGATTTTGTAAATACTTTAATTTTACATATTTACCCTTTTATATTTTATTTTCCGGTTCTCTCCACATTTAAATCTCCATCAACTCATTTTCTCTCTTCTGATCCATTTTCTTGAATTTTTTTATTCATTTCTCTCTCCACATTTAACACTTCATTAACTCATTTTTTCTCTCCTGACCCACTTTCTTTCCCCGCCTCCTCTTTCTAAAGGGTAGAATGTAAAACACACAATATATCACTTAAATATTTAATCTGCGTGCAAAAAAACGTTGATATAATGAATAAACTTTGGTTCTTACCCGGGTTGTAGGAATCTTCATTCAACCCAATGATAGTGACAATCAATTGTCGCTAATTGTTTCTGGTAACTTTTTTTCTAACACTTTCAGCGACAATTATTAGCAGCATTTTTTTAGCGTCACTAAATAAAAGACACTAAAAATATTTAGAGACGATTGATTGTCGCTATATGGGGAGTTAGGAGGAAGGTTTCTCCAATCGGAGTAGCAGCCAAATTTTTTCCTGATCTAATTACGTGAGACGGAGAGAGTATTATGTTTACGAAAAGAATGTTGAAAATAAGCGACATTACTAGTGTAATAGGTATAAGTATTGGTCATATCAATTTCAACTTTGTGTTCAATCAATATTCTCGTAATATGCATATAGATTTGTGTTATTGACGTTGTTTGAATTCACAGTCAAAGCTTTGGGTCAAACTGTAATCCGTTTGGAGTATCAAATGAACTTTTGGCCAGACCATCGAGCTTATAGGACTGCCATAGAAACTCTTGGTTTTTGAATGTTTTAAGATGCAACAACACAAGACAAGGCTGTCCATTGGAATTTGGAGCTGAAGAATGGAGTCCCCAAGTTCCAAACCCTTAATTCTCATAATCTCCATCCTCTCATCTCTTCTCATTGCCATTGCCACCACCACCACTACAATCAAGCAACACCAACCCATCACAAACGCCGTGCAAAATGCAAAACATCAAGTACACCAACCTATTCAGGTGGGCGTGTCTGAACTTGAGAAACAAGAATTCCTAGCTGCCCACAACAAGATCCGGTTGCAAGAACGCGAACCGCCCCTCGTATGGGACTCCGGCTTGGCCCTCTACGCTCGCCAGTACGCCATCAAACGCAGCGCTGACTGCAACTTGGTCCATTCCAACGGTCCATACGGCGAGAACATATTCTGGGGTGGCGGAAGCCAGTGGACAGCCGCGGACGCTGTCCGCCTTTGGGATGACGAGAAAAAGGACTACGATCGCGCGAGTAATACATGCCAGCCGGGGAAAATGTGCGGTCACTACACGCAGATTGTGTGGAGGAACAGTGTTCGATTAGGCTGTGCTCGCGTTGAATGCCAATGTGGTGATATCTTCGCTATCTGCTCGTACGATCCGCCGGGGAATTACGTTGGTGAGAGTCCTTTTGGTGACAATTCCTGAAGTTTAAAAATGCCTGGAAGAAAGAATGGAGCTATGCGCTGATGTACTGCACCATGCATGCAATATTTTGCTTTCCATATTTCTTTTTTGCAGTAACTATTTGAAGACTCTTTTTCTTTATGAGCAACTATTTTTTTCTGGTTAATATGAGCAACTTTCATATGTTTGATATTGCTTTTATATCGCTTAGTTGCAGAAAAACTTTGTGGTTTACACTTTGTTGTCATAGAAACTCTAAGCGCTAAAAAATAGCTACCAAAACCCGGATCCTTAGAATTTGTTGCAACTTCTCGATCAGTGTGTTAATGGTAGAATTTTTTTGCAATTTCTCGACAGTGTCAATGGTATTGCAATAAAAGCTCGGGAACATCTCATGTATCGATCGCATATTAGACAGTTATAATGGTATGGTTGAGAATTGACATTTTGAAAAAGGTCTGTTTCTATATCTTATTATGTTTGTTACGCTTATTTATCGCTGCGGTATAATTGTATACGCTATGAATCTGTTGCAACAAATTTGGATGCACTTGGTCGTAAAGGTATAAAACTATAAAAACTTTGTTGAGTTATAGATGTTCAACCAGTGCCACCCCCATCAACCCTACAGAAGGCACGCACAAAAGCAGTAGCCAAGTTGCGATTGCATAGAGGACGTAGATCAACAACATGTCATCGATCTACCTACATTTTCTTAACAATATACATGAAAACTCTATAGATATTTGCTCTCAGTTACAAGAGTGGCCAGGCCACTATATATCCAAGGAAGAAGTTCACTTAATTTACAACCCAATCGAAAGAGACATTTATGAGAGTAAGAAGTACTAAGCGCAGAGCGGGGAAAAAAAGAAAAATGGGCAAAACAGGATTCCCTAAACATCAGGATCTGGTAGAGGAAAATCCAGTCGAGGTGGCGATTATACTCCTAGCTTTAGTTTGTTCTTGCTTCGATCGTAGGCTAGCTGGAAGCTGTGATATTGATAGATAGCAAAACTCACTACCTACATTTGAGTCCCAGCAATATTCTATAACTCATTCAGCTCCATCTAAGCAATTTATAAACACTCATTCAACTAAAGCTTATCAAGCTATTGATGCGAATATGTAATCGAATTTTGTGGCGACAGTAAGAAATCCTTGCGAGTTCATAGCTAAGGATGTGATAGTTTGCCTTTGACAATTTTGAAATGTGACTTACTAGTGTTCCAAAGCTCATCTGTGATACCACCACTTTTCAAAATTCGATTAAAGAAAGTAGTACAATCTCAATGAGTCTCAAAATACTCTTTCCTTCACTATGGATTTATGTGTGTCTATACGAGAAATTTTTTTATGCGATCGTTGTAACAACGATGTCGTACAACTACTAGATTAGATTAGAAGTTGACAATTATCTTGATCCCTGTTGTTTCCATGTTAGTGTTTCCAAAAGAATAGATTTCATTTCGTAAAAATGTAAGAATGCCTTTGAAGAACTTTCAGAAAATATCTTTTTAGTTGGCAAATGAATGAAATGATTGGCCCAGAATTCTTAAATAGTTGGCTGAGAAGGTGCTTTTTACTCTCGGCTGACTATTCTAAAAGAGCAATTTTGAATTGACCGCCGAAAGTCTAGGGTGGCATCTGATCCATCAGCCCGAACAAAATGAGGAAATATCAGAAGTTCTAATATTCCCATCCAAACCGCCCAATTTTTCACGGATAAATTCACTACAAGAAAATTGGGCAATACCCACAATTCACGTGGAACCGTGGGACAAGCACATACTGTTCATGTGCACGTATTGAGTTGCTGAATTCAACATCGATTAAGTTTGAAAGATAAGTTATACACATGTACTTGAACGAATGAAGCCTTATTGATTTAAGCTCTGAGGTCGAGTTGAGCTCGTCTTGTATACATGAGCCATCTTTTTAGTGGACACCGAGCTTTTTGTAATCTCCTACCACCATGGGCATAGCCTATACCCATGGTACCAAGCACATATGTTGTATAAGTTTTTCGCTCAAATTAGACCCTCGGCTAAATACGTGCTCATGAACAGTACATAAATTAATTGATTTCCAAATTGAGAATTTATGAAGAATCAATTTTATGAATTTGTTATGGCTAATTGCATGATGAACTTAGCTTCCTTGGCCACATTTTCTTGCTATAACTGATAGTTATTTCAAAGACCCATATATTGTTCTAATGTTTATTGACAGCCACTTTTAGCCACGAAAGTTACTTTGCACGGCTAACATATAAAACCAAAGAGACTGATACAAAGAGGCAGCATTTCAAAACCTAAAGCACGAGAGGTTGATTTATATCTGGATCACCTTACTTTAGGGAACAAATGCCTATCTTAGCCAAAATGGATCCCCTGTTCTCGTGGATGCAAGGATGTTGTTGGTCGTTAAAGGGTTTATAGCGACAAAGGGCTACAAGAATAATCGCTATCAACTAGTTCGCCACTTTTGATGGTAGCAATTTTCAGTTTTTTTGTCGCTGGAAAAACATCTTTTTTGAGACTAACAGCACTCGTCTAGTTATATCCCTGGCCTGAGTTTTCATAAATCTCTCCATTCCTTTTATATTGGAAATACCTAGATGGCTAGATATAAGCTTATGAAAGATCTATCATCTGCAAAGATCGTTTTCCCGTGTATTATCTCCGCGTACATATATATATATATAATTAATAAGCATGCTTTTTTTTTTAAATGGTTCATGGGATGTATGAACTACATAATAAGGGTGGCTCTCCCTTTCTTTTACCCCAAGTATTCCACTAGCTTCCATGAGATCGAATTTGTGACTCTAAACGGAAAAAAGATAGGCCCTTAACACGTACTGGGCTGTCACCTTGACCTCAACTAGGCATGCAATAACATAGCTATTAACAAAAGATCTTTTAACCTATCTTAAGAAACTTAGAAGCAAAATTCATTTGATAGCATTATCGTTATTTTCAACCAATAATTTGTGTCAAAGTAATCAAGGATTGGCTGCGAAAAATAAATTTCTTACAAATTCTTGGTAGTACAAGGGTCAAAGATGACATTCGAGTTGGCACCGGCATATTCGGCCACGGTTTGAACTCGTTTTTGACCTCCATATATTTCTACAAGGGCCAACAAACATTTGTGAATGCCCTTAATTGCCTCCCTTAAGTACTCGAAAGAAAGAGGAAGATAGACATTTGAGAAGACAAAAGAAAAACCCTAAACTTTAGCCCCAAGGACAGGACAGAGCAATCTCCTTCTTGTTCCACCCAGAACAAATCATAGTTGTTCATATATATACATATATATCTAACACCAGGCTTGGTCTTGTAATCTACAGTCTGATGGCGTTGGAGTGGTCTAAAAAATCTGCTACAGATGCCTATCTTGATACCCTCAAATTGGTAGGTTTCTCATTTGATTGTGCCTTATTTTTTCCCCAAATATTACATGCATGCATTCGTACTACTTACATCTTACTATATTTACGTAGATATGCATGGTTTGTTGTTTTTGTGATTAAGGTTCCTAATCAATTCCATACAAATCAGGATCTCTTAATTCCGTAAATCGATGTTTACAATTTTGAGATATCTGCCTGAGCAGATGTGTTTGAATTTTGATACAATATGCATAAAGTACAACAACATTCTAAAAAGAGGCCACAAAGAATCATGTTCACCTTCTGGCTATACGATCATGTTTCTCTTTACATATTATTTAACGTACTTCGTTCGGGCACTTATGCCTAGGCTTTATTTGTATCAATAAATTTCCTTTTGCGTATCGAAACATGTTTTAAGGTAAGATCCGCTCAAAAACTTGTTGGTAATCAAGATTAGGAACATGAAAATTTTGCAACAATAGCGAACGCGTTATGTCTGGTTTGTATACATGTCAATATTGAAGCAGCTGTGTTTAGAATTTAGCCCATAATCGCGATGTGTTGATATTTTAATATGCAGCTATCGTTTGTTGGAAATTTCTCAATATTGAAATTTGGATTACAACGTCACGTCAAGGTGTGATGTCCAAAGAAAGAATCACTCAATTTCATTGATCGAGTGATTAAGAAGATATAGCATCTCAAAGATTGGAATAACTAAGGAATGAAAGGTTTAAAATGTGGATTCCCACATTACTCGGAAAATAGAAAAGTTAGATGTATATAAGTGGTCAAGTTGTAAGCCATATTCTTCTAGAAATACAAAGTATGTATGGTCATGCATTTGCACATGCGCGGTGCATCACACGCGCTGGTGGCGGCAGCCTAAAGGCACTTTCAGGCGCACATTTGCTGGTACGGAGTAAAAGGATGTGACGTTGGGATTTCAAAATTTCTGTTTAAATTTAAATGGTACATTTTCATGGTGTCTCTCAGTTTTGTGACTTGTTAAATGCAGACAGGTTTTCACTTCAATTGTTTTTCACTTCAGTTTTAAGTTTTGCTTTTACATGTGCAACTTAGATAAGGGGGCAAATGAAGTCTTAAGAAAAGAGTGTGTTGCATTCGACTGCATTGTCCACCCTATTTGCAATGTTTATACAATCCCCACCGTTCATTCTTGAATATATGTACCTAAAGTAGGGTTGTGGTGACGAACAAACTTTGGCTCCTACTCGGGTTATAGGAATCTTCATTCAACCCCGTGTATAGTGACAATTAATAGTCGCTAAATATTTCAAGCGACTTTTCTTCTAACACTTTTAGCAACAATTATTAGCAACACTTTTTTAGCGTCACTAAATAAAAGTCACTATAAACATTTAGAGAAACAATTGATTGTCGCTATATAAGGGGTACGAGGAAGATTCCTCCAACCGGTGTAGCAGCCAATTTTTTTCCTGTGGTGACCACTTTAATCAATACCCACGTACACATAAGGTTATCTCCATAGTTTCCCATTTGAATCATAAATGATGCTCAAAAGTTTATGTGTATATTATGGTCAGGGTACTCAACTGGATCTATGTTAGCATTACCTTGAAGAATGAAGACCAGTCTAAGACCACTGAGTTTGCCCGATTGTGTTACGTATTACTTATTCTTGGAGGCTTGCTAACCCTACTTCTACTTTCCCTTATCCTTACAGTGCGGTAAACAGAAGGAAGAATGCAGTTCAGCTGAAACACCAGAGCCTGAAAGCAACGAGTTCTTGTCAGCCTTAGCAGCGGGCATGAGCGCAAAACTCATCGTCGAGGTCACCTCCGAGGTGTCCCCTTCCACTGTGGCCTTAGCGGCCGCAGCGCGACAAACCGGAGGCAAGGTAGTATGCATCCTCCCGAAGCCAGACCTAGACACGTCCCAAAAGGCAATAGATGATTCGGGCCTCAACGACATGGTAGAATTCAGAACCGAAGACCCCGTGGACGTGCTGCCAAATTACGAAAACATAGACTTTTCGCTCGTGGATTGCAAGACGGAGGGATACCCGAGGTTGTTGAACATGCTGGACGTCAATCCGAGGAGGTCGGTGGTGGTGGCGAACAATTTGGTGGAAGGAAGGAAGGGATTGGGAGGGAATGTGAAAGGGGGTGGGAAAAAGCTAAAGGTAAGGTCCATGAAGCACCCTATAGGGAAAGGAATGGAGGTCACCATGATTGGGAAGGGTGGTAATGGTGAATGTGGGAAGAAGGATCGCGACGGCAGAGGGCTTTCAAGGTCAGAGAGGAAGGGAAGTTTGGCGAAGAGGAGTGATAAGAGCAAGTGGGTTTTTGGTGTTGATGAGAAGAGTGGGGAGGAACATATTTTTAGGGTGCCTAGGTCTCTATGAAACTTTGTTTGTTCAAGTGAAGATGAATGTGTAACTACATGTGGCTTGAATTTTGGTAACTAAAGAATGGAAGGGCATTTCTTGAAGTCAAAGGAGCTCTTAAATAGTTTGGATGGCCATGTTACATAGACTCATACTTGTATATACATATTAGCCTATTAGGCATCTTTTTCACCCATTAATTGTACTTTTTTTGGTGGTTGTTTTTTTATCCAAGGCACCCTATCGCAATTTTAACGGCCTGGTATTGTCTTTTGAAGAAACTAAGAAAATACACCGACAACATATGACGAATTGGCATGACTTATAACAGATGAGGGAAATGCATAAAAAAAACACTACAGTAAATCAAATCCTAGAACGGGACTCACCCTAACGCAATTTTACCGGTCTCGTGTCGTCTTTTGAAGAAACTAAGAAAAAACACTTTTAACATATGACGAATTGGCATGACTAAACAGATGAGAGAAATGCATACAAAAGCAAATTAAATCAAATCCTAGAACGGGACTCACAATCGCTTACATGTCTGACGAACTATTGAATTCAGTTTTCACTTAGTGCGATGGATATGATTAGCAGCATTATTTATACACAATATTTCAGCATCAATTAATGTGACTAACTATTTCTAATTTCTGCTGTACATAGGAGGATTGCAACCAAAAAATTTCCAACAACATACAGAATGAAAAACTAGTTTCTCTATAAATAAAAATATTTCACCATAACAGCTGTCACAACACGTATTATAACTCATAGATATAATTTTCAACATAATTAGAACTAAAATTTTCCTATTGGGTTAGTGAAAAATTGTCCCCTATAATTTACACATTTGTACAAGTCTTTCCATGTATTTGCAATTTTTGCGATAGTGTCTCTTCTCTTTTAACAAACCATTGCATGATCTAAAGGCCCGCCCAATAATAATCGTTAAAGTGGTCATGTGCGTTTCTTGTGCCAATTTTATGACCAAAGTGAAAGGTAAATCTGCAACTTAACGTTAATACCCCATAAAAACTATTGTGCTCGGGCAAAAATACCCCTGATATAAAAAAGATTTTAGTACAACTAAAAGGGCAAACTAAAAATTTCGACATCGCCGCCCTCACAAATCTGGACGCCGCAGCCGCCACCGCTCTCACACATCTGGTCGTCACTGGCCTCACGCAACGACCACCACACACACTCATGCACCCCTACCACCATCACGCAGACACACACACACACACAATTTTGATGATTTTTTCGGTTGTAACTGCAAATGTAACTTTGATTTAATTTTAATTGTGGGGTGTGTTGGAGAAGAATAGGAAGGTGGGCGGGGCTTGGTGTGGGCAGTGAGGTTTAGTATGTGGCAGTGGTGAAGATGTGATTGGGTCGGTCGGTCATTATGATGCAGGTGGTAATTGGCTTTTGAGTCGATGGAGGGTAAGAGAGTAAGAGAGGGAAAATTGATCGGTGGTCGTTAATGGTGGGTAAAGTGGTTGCAATTGGTGGTGGTGAGCAGTGTGTAGTGGTGGTGAGCAGTGGATAGTGGTGGTGGCGGTGAATGGACCAAATTTCCCGTGAGGGCATATTGTGCACGTCCTCACTTAATTTCCGAAATTGGACTAGCGTCAGTTCTTGGAGTGATTTGTAATGCTTTTTTTAACACATAAAATATTATTTTAAAATCAATATCAATATAACTATATAAAAGCCGATGGAATTCTCAGCTCTGAAGTTACCTTGAATCTGGATTCCTAATCCACTTATTATCCATTGAATTTGGACTTCTAATATGAAGTTCTTATTATTGTTACAACCAATCTGAACTTCTAAGTGCTAATTTTTTTTTTTTTTTTTTGACATTTAGATTCTATTTCATTATGCAAAAGTGTATATATGATTAGCAATAACACCTAATTGCATACAATCCCGTGCATTTGCACGGGTACATTAGCTAGTATTATTGTAAAAATTATAAATGTAGAGATAATCACAGTTGGACACTTTTTGGATTAATCCTTTGTTAATGATCCCGCGCCACGGTTACATGTATTGCATTGATAGTCTTCTCTGTCCCCAGCCTATATATGTTTCCTGTGCTCATGACCGTTAACCTTATAAGTTCTAAAAACTCCATCGTTTGACCCATTCACACGCAAAGCCCTTTCCCAAAAACATCAAAATAAAGTAATAACACACAGAAAATTAGCTGGAATGGGGTCGTTTTTGTTGGTTGAGGAGTTTGGCGGGAATGATGATGATCACCCGCCACCTCTAACCAACACCAACATCACCATCACCACCACCATCATCTTCTGTCACAATATATACCTTCAAACCCAAGAAACCCCTTAATCATTACCTCTCAACAACCACCACCTTTCCCTTCTTGTCTTGACAAATTTTTGTTACCTGACTCTCCACTACATGATCTGATTCTCTCTCACAAAACCCTAATATTTCATCCTTTTTCCTGGATATGGAATCAAGATTTAAGGTCTCGCCGCGGCTGAGGTTGGTACTGTTAGTGTTTGTCTTTGGAACTGTTTTGTGGGAGCCCAATATCGTGTTGGCGGAGCAGAGCGGTGATGGTGCTATCGAGGGGATGGCGGAGCTTTGCAGCGTCGATCTCAGGGCATTTCTTCCTCCTCCGTACGGTACTTTGGAAAACACGGTCTGCAGACCTGTTTGGAATACGCATCTCCTGAGAGTAAGTTTGGCCTAACCCTCGTATTGTCCAACGTGTGTATATGTTCACGTAACTGGCTTCTGGTGACGTGCTCTAAGGGCACGGGTTATGCACAAATCACGAAAAATCGTTTACGGTCTCGTCTAAAATAATAACGCGATTTTAGTATGTTTACTTTGTTTACAATGCATCAATCGTCTGTTTACGAAAGAGCAGAAGTTAGCATTAGCTATCGTATAAAAATGGTCTATTTTTTTATCGTTCAGTCGTTTTTATGGGTGCTGCCTACTGCATATGTTTTTGTGATTTGACTTGTTAAGTTGTAGATTTAAATCTCCAAAACTTGGTTGAGATGTGTATGTGCATTACATTTAATGGTTTGATAACTGTTTTTTCCTTTTGTGCATATGTTCCTCTCTCATTCTTAGCTCTATTTCTTCGGTTGGTTATCTCTTGACTTGGATATGGTCATCAGGTTGTGATTCTTGGTGAGGGTTTGTGTATGTGCTAATTTTGGGGTCTTAATCGCTTCTTAAGAGGTTAAAACTATATGATATCATTCTCCAAAGCCATGAATTGATCGAGCAGAAATTACCGGAAGTATGGAATTGGATCTCCATCTTGGGTGACCTTTCTAAGTATAGACATTTCTTTTTGCAGTACTCCCAGACAAATGACCATGTTGTGACCATTGTGTTATCTGCTATATACACAACTGGATGGGTAGGAATAGGATTTTCGAAGGACGGGATGATGATCAATTCCAGTGCTATGGTTGGATGGATTGGCGAGGGAGGTCACGCCAGAATCAAGCAATACTACGTGGGAGGCTTTAATTCCTCGGAGATCATACAGGATAAAGGCGAGTTGCCACTCACCAGTGTTCCCCCATATGTTGGGACTCAAGGGGCAACAATTTACTTGGCGTTTCAGCTGAAGTTTGCAGCCCGTTTAAAAACTCAGCCTATTTTGTTAGCTTTTTCAAGTCGTCTTCCACGGTACCATCACCACAGCCACCGCCACCTCCTGACTCATCATGATGATAAAACAACAATTCTGTTTGACTTCTCAAAAGGTTTGTGCATTTCTGCCAAGGCTATTTCAAAAGGAATTAATTAGTTTCACTTCCACCCAAGAAGCATTTGAACAACCTATAATGCGTCTCTCTACAAAGGGGTGATTAAGCTTTCACCAAGGTGTTGACTTGTCGATATACTTCCTTCCCTCAGGTACTATTGGTTCTTTTGCTATGTCAAAAGACAGTGGCTCCGCTGGTCGTATCAGGAGAACTCACGGGATATTGAGTATGCTGGGATGGGGTCTTATTCTGCCTTATGGTGCGATTGTCGCTAGATACTTAAGGCATCGCGATCCCCTCTGGTTTTATCTCCATACGGTCATTCAATTCATGGGATTCATAATTGCAGTTGCCGCTGTGGTTGTGGGAGTTTCACTCTATGGGACACTAAATGCCCACTTTCCAGCACACAGAGGCATTGGAATTTTTGCTCTTGTGCTTAGCATTCTCCAGGTAAACAGCCTATTCGATCATTAGTTAAATAGCTCAACTGGAGAACTGTATATAACCTCTCATACATAGGATAACCTTCTGGTAAAATTCTTGGAAACTAATCACGTACTTAAGTCGGTCTTCAGGTTCTGGCGTTCTTCCTACGGCCTAGCAAAGACAGCAAGAATCGCAGGTATTGGAATTGGTACCACCACTGGGTCGGAAGGATTGCCCTTTTCTTTGGAGCTGTGAACATCGTTCTGGGGATCCATGCTGGAGAAGCTGGCAACGGATGGAAGATAACTTATGGATTTCTTCTTGGTATAGCGTTGGTTCTTTGTTCTGCTCTCGAAGCATTGGCGATGTTAAGAAGGTCAGAGACGTCAGCTAACCATCCCGCCTTCCAAATGGATCCGGTCGAGAGTAGTGTCCAAAAATTATGAGAGCAGAGGTATGCTCCTACTATCTTTCTTCATTTTATGTGTATAAAACCTCACTCTTGCAAATTTCTGTTCCATATGAAAACTAGCACTAAACAACAGGTGACTGAGATTGTTGATAGAGTTTGCATCTTCAAGCAAGTATCGTTGGTGATTGAAAGAGGTTAAGCCTCGCATTGAAGTGTCCCCTTAAAAGAAGGCGTGAGTTTTGACACATTCTGAACTGCCATGAGAACGGGTCTGAGCTTGACATCTACCAACATTTCTGTATTCGAAGCCTGTTAAAAAACAGAAGCTCCGAAAGTGAACTCCCCATTCTCTACCTCCTTTTTAAGAGATTTCTCGCACTATACTTTTTGTGGCTTTGCGTGGAAACATTGGCTTGTATGTTTGGTTTTGGCTTGAGGTTAGGGATTCTGTATATATGTAGATTCTCAAAATCCATCTGATAAGCTTGATGTGAATGTGCATATTCAGTGCCTCTGCTTTCTCTCGCTTTCTATTTCTTTCTGTCATGTAGACGATCCTAACCGGTTTGGAAAAAAGGTTTAGATGACAATGATGGACGTTGCGCTAGAAAATTAAGAGGACTTGCATGAACGTGCGCCTTATTGATGGGAATATATTTCGAAATTTTGGAGAAGAGAGAGTAGAAAGAGTCTTCCTTTTTCCCTTTTGTAGGAATATACATGTTCAAAATTGGTCACTCCCTTGTTTTTCTACCACATCATTCCTATAGGAACAAATGCAGCTCAAAAGCAAGTTGGCACTTGGCATGTCCAAAGAGTAAGTTAGTCAGTCAAAGCAGCGACTTGTATCTCCTACCAATGAGCAACTGCAGTTCATCATGTTTGGCTTTAAGAGTTAATTGGATTGCTCACTGAGCAACTCCCTGGCTAAATACAACCTAGTGCCAAGCATACATTGCTTTCAAGAATTTACAGAATTATTTTGTTGGACACCCCAGGTGTCATAATGTTTGGACTGAAATGGCAGATTTTGTAGTCGACTTACTAATACAATCAGCCGCTTATATGTGGTTCAAAGGACGGTGAGCAAAATTCGAAAAATCATCTGCTTACAGGGGACACAGAAGTGTTCAGTTTTACTATGTTATGCTTCAACCGTAAAAAGAGGTTTTGCAGGCATATTTTTTTTTAAATCTACGGGATAAACCTTTCAAGTATATGCAAATGTTTCAGTCGTGCTTTTCTAAACATAAAAGCAAGAAGTGCTTCATAGTCAAACTTGGACGTTTTACTCTCAATGATGAGCAAAAAACGAGAGGATATCATATATGATTAAATCAGATTTTTTAACTGTCAATGTCAATGCTTATGGATGTCAAATTCATTGCTACAGGAATTAGGAAAACCAACCTTTAGGCTTCTATTGTTGTGTACCAAAAACTGTTTCTGACTAAACTCTGCGATGACCAAAAATAAAAAAAAAAGAACTCCTCTCAAGTCCCAATAATTGGAATTTCCTGTTGTAAGCATCTGCATTTTTCCGGATGCTTGATGAACTATTCTTCTATGTATACTTCATTTGATGATCCCTGAAAAGCCACGTCTCTCTCCAGTAAGAATCGGATTTGCAGCATTAAAGGGGCGCGTCTGGAAGACCGTTCACCAAAAGGTTGTCCTGAAGCACATGGATATGAAGCAAGTTACAAATGAGAGCACGAGGAAGTATACAAGTAAATTTACACGACTCATAGGCCTCCGAGTTCCATTCACCAAAAGTTTTTATCTGGAGACACATACTCCGTATGTAAAAGGTTGGTCGCTTGGGTATAGTAGCTTGAAAAAACAGTATGCAACAAGCTCATAGTTTTAATCCTCTCCTAGCTTAATATAATTTCAAACCTTTTAGGCTTTTACTAAATAGATTTCTGGGAAAGAAAAATAACACGTGAAATTTCATAAAGAAAGAGAGAACAAGTTAAAAAGAATTGGAAAAGAGTTAAACATATTGACTCTAAAAACAAGGAACTAACCTGCAAGTTTATTGGAGCCCCGTAAATCAGATTGAACTCCATAAGCACCAAACCTGGAAGATTCACGATACTCTCGTTGGCTTTGTATATGACAAAAAGGAAGGAACTCATGTTCTTCTTCTCAACCATTCTGATATAATTCTGGTAAGAGCACAAAAAACGCCTCACGTAGCACTAGCTGTACTATTTTGATCTGCAGAAAAATCAGTAGACTTGGGAGCTTCGTTCCCTCTGATTACTCTGCTATATATAACTTTGAAGGACTGTGAATTGTATGGTCTGTTTAGCAAACTTATGGGCATTCTTAAAGTCTGCTTCCGGTTTTTCCTCCCCCTAATCAGAATGTTGAAGGTTTTCTCATCATCAACCTTACAAGGGAGTTGCGGCACATGATTATCACCGCCGTTTCCAGCGTTTCCTGTCGGAACAGCATTTTCTTCTAGTTGGTTTGCAGGGCTCAGAACATCATGCGAGTTTGAATCACTAGTTTCTCTAACATTTTCTGCTTGAACCTCAGCCACCTTATTCAAGTTCTCAATAGCCTCTGATGCTTGAACACTCACTTCTTTCTTTTCTATGTCCCTATCATCAATATCCACCAGATTTGGATCCGAACTCAAGTTTCCCGAATTCTCAGATGGCTCCTTGGGCTCCGATTTGGGTTCAGATATTTGCTCAACCACAGTTGGCGAGACAGAGAACTCCATAGGGTGGCAGCTGGGCCAAACTGTCCCATGAATGTACTCTGGTGCATTAGGGTTTACATTGCACTGCCATGCAAAATGATTCGGGTGAAAAGGGCTGCTAGGAACAGGAAAAGTACTGTTTGGAAGTGATTGGGGTTGAGAATATGGAGGGTAAATAAATCGCAAAGAGTGGATCATGTTTGGGGTTGGCGGAGGTGATGGGTATGGGTGGTGAGGAGAGGTGCACATTGGATTTACTGTCGGTACGATTTGCCCAGGATGAAGAGTCATGTTCATTGGCCAAGGGGCAACGGCTGGAACAGAACCAGGGCCAGGAGGGAGAGTAAGGTTCATGGCTAATGGTGCTACACGAGTAGCAACAGCTGAAGGATTAAATGGAGCTGCTGATGCAGACAACTTCTTGTTTAAAAATTCTCGAGTATCATTCGGGCAAGAAACTGAAGATTTGTCCTTCAAATCCTCCACTCCTTCCACATTTAAATTCGTACCATTCTCAGCATCCAAATTGCTAGATGAGTTCTTCTCACAGCAGTCTACTATGGGAGAATCAACTGAATCCGGACGGGCATGACTAACCTCCGAATCGCTAGATTGAACCATTTTCTCACTACTATTATCTGAATGAGTTCCTTCTTCCTTCTCAATGGCAAGTGTTTCATCTTTCAAGTGCTCTGTGGAATCAACAACCAAATTCTGAATTCTCTCATCCTTCAAGTAATCTTTGGAATCAACAACCAAATTCTGAATTTCTTCATCCTTCAGATTTTCTGCCTCTGATGTGACAGGAACAGCCTTAGCTATTGCTTCATGTGTTTCCTCTTCATGTTTTTTATCATCAAGCTCTTTGTTCTCATTAATATCATTCTGGGACATCCTGACCTGCAACATAGAAATAGTACCAGGGGGAGCCAATGCTACCTCCTTGTAAGAAGGAGATTTTCCAAGGCTCACGATCGAACTTTTATGTGTTTTAGGTCCAACTTCTCTTAGTGCAGAAACTGGCCCAGCTTCTAATGAAGAACTAAATGCCTCATTTCCATTTCTAGATATCTCCGTTAAAGAATCTTTGACAGATGAAGGCACAGACTTAACCCTATATGTTACAGCTTTTACTACTCTCCGCCCGAATTTAGTACCTGGGGAAGGACTCTTTGCTGTGTGGTACTCTACATAAGTTCCTGGGGTCATCATCCGCTTCTTTAAGATGTGATACCTACTGTTTTGATAAGTATTCTTCACCCTAGAATGATCTGATTCAGAAAGCACATCCTTCTTCTGGTAACTATAGAACTTGTTCATAGTCGATCGTCGCTGTCTTAATCGCCGCGCGTACAAGCCAGCTGATCTTGGTCTCTGAACCGCGTGCCATCCATCTTCTACTTCAATGTGTGGTTCAAGTATAGCATTGTCAACAACTGTCTTTTCTGTAGCAGTTTCCTCCAGCAGAGGTTTCCCAGACTGAATTGGCTTTTCCTCAATGGTTTCCTCCTCGACAGGTTGTCTGGACTCGGGTGGTGGATATGTGGATTCATGATTCACGTCCGTATCAACTTCAGGTTCAGGAATATATTTCTCTTCATCTGAAGCCTCCACCAAAATACCCTTAGGAGATCCCTCTGAACTTGCCAAGCTGAAGTTTTGGTAAGATTTGTCCTTCAACTGAATAATATATTTCACATAATTAAGACATGAAGAAAACAGATATGAATGCACTAAAGGAATAAACAGTATCGAGAAAGAATAAACTACTTTCAGTTTCTTATTAATGAAGTACACAGAATTACAAAAACCTTTGAAAGATAGGTTTTCCTCTTCATTCCCACTGCATCTCTCCCTTTAGCATCATGACTTGGATTTATGTAGTCAAGCAAATCCGACACACTGCCAAATAAAATAAACAGCACTCACTTTTACAACTTTGATTTTTCAGCATAACGCAAGAAGAGATTGATATGAACCTCAATATTTTATGTCCGCGCACATAGGTGTGTGTGTGTGTGTGTGCTCGCGCGTGTATCTAAGCAAATATTTGGACCAGTTGGGAATGTTGAAGCAGTTCGTCTAGGAGTAGCATCATAACAAATAAAAAAGGTGGGTGCGTGGTGGAAAAAGGGGATCACCTGCACCATATTTGTCTATCTTTAAATTTAAGAGAATAACCATACAAAAACTGCAAAGGATTGAGAATGAGAGATCCCAAGCTCAGGAAAGGCTTTGCGCCATACACCCCAAATCCCAATACTAGAAGAACAAAAAAAGAAACAATAGCCTCATCCTGTCGGATGACTCGACAGCTCACCACAACAAATTTCAAGAGCCAGAGAAGTGACTCCTGACTGCGGCCATCATTTTAATCATGCACCTCAGTAACTACATGATTAACTGCATACTGAGAATTCTCAGAGGAAGTGCTGACATACCTCAGATGGCCTTTGCTAGCGATGGATGCATCAGGCTTTCGAGTTCCATTTCGTGCAGCTTCTTGCTGTTCAAAAGCCTTGGATTCAAAGTACTCGAGCCAAGCAGCAGCATCCTGGAGGATTAAGTTACCAAGGTCGCAACCACAGGGTCAGCCAAACATTGAACATGATAGTTCTAAACATGTTTTAACTTTGTGGCCTTTGAAACAACACGTGGCATGAAAACTTGTTTATGCAAGTTCACTTGAAACGATCAATGTCAGGAGATGCTCAGATACCAATTTTGATACTCATTTTCCAATGAGTCTTAGTAAAAGGAGGATGAAGATCATGTCTTAGTGCTAGTAAGACAGGAAATACCTGTGTGCGTAGATCATCTGGGCCCAGCTTTGCTCGGAGTATCTGCAAGGTTGTCTGCTCATGTTGTACACTCAAGGGATAAGCTTCCATCAATGAGAGAGCAATTGCTATAGCATGATAACTTGCAGCTGTCTGCAAAACAATGATAGCAGAAAGGAGATTTGATATGAAGGTGTAGGTGTGTAAAAACTATCCTCACACTTATCTTCAAAGACGTTTAACATGGCTAATTTGAGTTCATGTCAAGTGCAAAAACTAACATGGGTGAGTACTTTTTAACAAAACATAAGAAAACTTACAAATCAGGAATTAGGGATGTCAAATACTATCCAACTTCACATAATACGTTGCTTTAAATACATCATTCATGCTGACATGCCCATCTTGGCGTATTTTTATCTGTCTGTCAGGGAGTTAACCAAAGTAAAACCCCCTGCTAAGAATTTGGTGGTATCTTGAAAAGCAGGATCCTGCTCCCAAGGATGATTGACGTCACCCAAACAGATGATTTCTTTTCGTTAGACCATCTCAAGCACAAAGCACATTGATCCAAAGTCAGAACATCAATATTATGCTCCACAATTTTTTAACTTTAGCCACTGAAAGGAAAATTCGATGCCGCTATCATTTCTTCCATGACATGCAAGAGACGAAATCAAAACAGTTTTAACTCAGCTGAAACAACTATTTTGCTGTTACATGGGTAATTGTCAATTACTGCTTAACATGTTTTCTGACATATCTGACCAGACAAGCACAGGCTCACAAGAATAACAGCACCTTCAAAAATAGTCCACTTTCCACTAATGAATGATTGGAGTGTTAATGGTCTTACTTAAGCCTGTTATATGCAAACATGAAACAGACTAAAGTTCACATAAAACAAGAAGGAACCTGAATATGATCCGGGCCAAGCAACCGTTGGTTACACTTTAAAGCTTTATGAAGATATCTGAGTGCGACATGCACATTTCCCAGGCCTTCCTCCATCATAGCTACGTTTATGTATGTTGCAGCAGTGTTTGGATGCGATGGGCCGCATGTGAGATGCAACAGATACAGTGCACGCTTTACGTATCTAAACAATGACCAAAAATTGCAACGGAGGAAATAAGTAAAAGAATGAACATGGAAGTATACTCTTGGTAAAAAGAAAGCTGATGCTGTATAACAGATACAAGAGTGAGTACGATTTCGGAATCTGGAAATTTTATGACAAACCTAATAGCAAGCATTGATAGAAATCAGTTTAGACTGAACACTAATACAGTTCCACCCCTCAAACAACGGTATTTTACAAATACAGTTATCTCTTTGAATATCCAAATTCATAATCAAATGGAATATTCAAATTGTCCGCATAGCTGATTCAAAATTAGCACGACCCACTATTGGCTACTTGAATATGATTATGAAAACACACTCTCTCTGCATTACCATCAAGAATAAGCTAGAGCACATAAAAAGAGTATCAATGTCAAGAAAATCAAAACCATTGCTGGGATACCAACAGCAAGATCAAAAGAAAAAAAATTGTTATGTTGTACAACAGGTGAGGGTTTTGCATATATGCTTAAACTATGTTACCTCCCGTAGATAACCAAACTTTCAGTTAAAAATAAAAGGTTTGTTTATGATGCACCTTAGGTTGTGATGTTTAGATGAGCAAAATTTCTAGAACAAGAAATTTGGTGCCGGGGAAGAAAAGAAACACAAGTACAAAAAGATGGAACACAACTCACTACAAGACCAAAATAGCAATTACTCCTTAATAAACAGAAAAGAATAGAAACCATAAAAGAGCCTTCTTAGGTGAAGGTCCCTAGAGAATCTAGTACTGTGAATGAAATGAGATTGCTTCAAGAGTCACTGCAGTATGATGTTTTACAGGCAGTAGAAAGTCCTAGAAAGATTCTTCTAAGGGTAATATATTTCCAAATAAAAGCCAGCATAGTTACCAAGGGAGAAATGGAAAAAAGACAAAATCTTGCTTGAAGAGGCAAGATACTTAAGATCTTGCTTGCAAGAGGCAAGATACTTAATCCCAAGGAAGAACTCAACTGAGACAACTGGGGCAGATATAAGCATGATTGCACTCATTGTAGCTATCAGAATACAAGGGAAGTACTCAAGATTGCACCACATGCAAAGAAGGCTAACGATTTTCCTTAAAGAAAACAATTACAAGATTTCCCTTAGAAATAAAGAGCCTATTCGATGGATTGTCAAGATTATCAGTTTTCGCAGACTCAAAGTTGGATATGAAAGTCAAATCACAGCTAAAAAGTAGGAGATGTTCTATTACTCCAAAATTGAAGTTTCTTCACTGCTGCAGCAGCATCAGGTACAATCAGTATATAGAAGACAAAAAATAAATTCCTATTTCTTCTCTTTTTAGTGATACTTGTAAGCATTGAACTATAATTAGCTCCTTAGAGCTGCCACAAAATGAAAAGGAAACATACCATGATCCATACAAACCAACAGAACGACGTCAACAATAGGGTTGAAGATGAATAAATGTCATACGAAATGAAAAGCACATACTTGAGAGCCAGCTCTGTATGTTGAAGTCTGTAATAGAAAACAGCGAGATCTCCATAACTTTTCATTGTATCTGGATGATCTAGGCCTAATTCTCTTTCGTTGATATCCAAAGCTTTTTGCTGATAAATTGTGGCCTGTGATCGAGCTTACTTGTATGAGAACCATATCTTGGAAAAATAAACTTTCAAGGATGCCGACCATAAAAAGGACTACACTTTAGATACTTATACAGGAAGCTGAATCATAAAGCGCAGATCTAGCAGTTGCAGTTTCCAGAACAGGTCAGAAAGAGTTTTGGTGAGGTGGAAGTGATCTTTCTGCTCATGTATATACCAATAGTGGCAAAACCAAAACGGATCACAGACCTGATTGAAGTCTCCAGTGTGGTACAGGACTACGGCGAGAAGGCTGTAAGCTCCTGCTGTCATGCGATGGTAGGGACCACATACCGCAACTAGCTTTGCAAGAGCCTGGAAACACCAGAAAGCATAGCCAAATAACGTACTGTTGACAGATACGATAGGGAAGAAGGAATAGTTATACTGAAACATCAATTCACCATGTTCTTCTTTTCTTTTCTTTTTTTTCCCCCCCTCTTAGTGCTGAGGAAGGTAAGGAAATGAAAAGAAGAGCAGCTATGATTGGCAAACTCACTGGTCAGAAGAGGCCCTAATTGAAAAATGGGTATCTTAACTACTAATTAACCAAAAATAGTAAACAAAATACAATTTTGAGCATCAGCTACCTTTGTTCCATAGCTGACTGCATCTTCAAGTTTTCCCTTATCTAGAGCTGTTTTTGATGATTCCAGCAGTTGTCGACCATCAGCAGACGAGCATGCGGCTTGCTGCATGGAAGATTATACCCAGAATTACAGCTTCCGAATATGCAATGATATTTGTCAGTCAAAGCAACCTAAAGAATATGGAATAATTCATCACCTTATGCACCGGTACCAGGCTCACAATATCTACTTTCTGGAAAGGTTGTGGAGAATTCATATTAAAGTCTCTTGGAACCAGCTCAATACCCACCTGGGTTAAGAAAAAGCAAATTTTCATTTTCAAGTTCTCTATCACTGCATGATGTAAGATCGTGAATCATAATAACCTTTGCCTGAAGAAGATCAAAGGATTAGGTCCAATCATGCGAACATAGTTTGTTTCCTTGTTATAAATTAAAGTCAAGCAAGGCAACCATTTGATTTTATTAGCATATGGTTAAATTTGCTCGCACCTGATAGAATGACTCTGAAATTATTCACGTATCATGAGACATCATGTGCATTATCAATGCTGCTAGATAGCCAAATATGACTAGATTGAATTAACTAAGCACTCAGATTTCATCTATACGTTTTTCAAAACTTTAACACCCTATACAAAAGGCTTCATAAGTGAAAAACAGCAAAACTCTCAGGCTTGACCGGCTGAACATAAACTGTCCCATGGGCCACGACTAAGACTGATTGTTTAAGTGTGATATATAAACTTCCTTAGAGAAATACTAACATCATAAAGAACAGGAGTGAAATATATACAACTAACTTGGAGAAATAGTTGAATTGAAGAATAAATACATGGAGATGTATATCCAATACTGTAGAATGCAGGTATTTTTACAAGCCTCAAGTACCTTATGGCACAAACCACGAAGAACTGCAAACTTCCTCACATCTTTGTAATTTGCGCTCTTAAGATCCCATCCATATCGCTTCTTTAAGAAGACCTCAAGCCATTTCCAAACAAGAGAATCAACCCTGCAAGACTGATTTGGTTGCTCCGTTTCAGGAACTCCAAGCATCAGATTCAGTGCAGCAGCAATCACCACAGCCATTTCCTCGGTATTAGCAACAGTAGCAATCACTGCCTGCAGAATGTGCTTAAAAGCTCGCACTACCATCTCATGAATACAGAGAGATTGCACGTGTGATAACTTCTCAGAAAGCTTAACCTGGTTGAGAAGAGAAAAAAAACAGCAATATTATTCAACTTGGAATATGCTAACATACAGCAGCACTTTCATTTTCTTTCTTTTCCACTAGATTTGAGGTTCATGATATTCTGCTGGAACCACTGGAAATATATATTTTACATTGAACCTGAATGTGCCAATAGAATTAACTTAAACTGATGTGGCATTGACAATGCTGATAAAGCTTAGCGTGTCTGTAACACATTAAAAGATCTCGATGGAAATCTGCTGAGAGGAAAAGGAAAAACTTAAAGTAGGTGATCAGAAGAATAATCTGATCATATAACTAAGTAATTTTACTGGTTCATGAAGCATATGACAAATATGTTGAACTGGGTAAAGGTGACTAAGTCATGTGGCAGAAAGAAAACCTGGGTGACAAATAGCATTTTTAGTAATCGAATATGGATAGAGGATCTTAACACTGATGCCAGTAAACCAAAATGGATTACCGCAGTGAAACGACTACAATTGTCAAAGTTTGTTTACATGAGCTTGAAGCTAACAAAGGGTAGGTCTAGCTTTATAAGATAGGAGAAAAGATTGATAAGCCTATATCCACTCACCACTTGTCCTAGAGAACGCATCCGAAGACCTCGGGTATGCATGAAATCAGTTAGCGTCCGCCCGTCAACAGGTGAGAGTTCCAAGGAACCGAAATCTGCAACCTATACGGAAATGGCGATGCTAGAAGGGATCAAGATGATAGTTTCACACATTGATCATAATATCAGTCATATAGTATACTGTAGTTACCAGTTTTGGGAGAGCCACTTCATTGTAATATTTCTGAGACGACTCAATCAGCTCTTGCAATGACTAACAGTGAAAAAGAGTAGGTTAGTACGTGCTACACTTTACAAACAATAAAAATATGAAACTCATATAATATATGTCAACACTACCTTGCGATGAAGTCCAGTTTCTGACTCTTTTAGCCGAGTGAAAGCAGCATCAGACAACAACCTCCTCAGTGCAAGCTCATTTTCGTCGGCATTCACCTCAAGCTGAGATTCTGCAGAAGGCGACACAGAATTTTCCACTTCCCCATTGCCAACATCTGTAGATTTCAAGTTCTGGGTTTGCAGTTTTATATTACCCCCATCCGAATTCTTCTTTCTGTTCTTGAGAGATCGAAGAGGTGTCCCAAGTCCCTCGACCTTCATCTCATTTTTGGCCTTTTCACTAGACAGCTTCTTTTCTTTTTCTGTTTTGTTCTGATCTTGCAAATGTTGTATCCAGCAGGCTCCAAGTTCCCATCTCGTGAAAGTGTCCCCTTCTACTTCCTCTTCCTGAAGCTTATTAAGGCTCTCGCTTAACAGTCTCTCAACAAACTCTCGGGCAGAACTGAGCTCTTCACGCTCCACAGTTAGTGAATGTGGTGTCATTTTATTGTGCTCTGAAGCTGCTCTTTTGTGAAGAAGCAATCTCAAACTGTAAAAACAAGGCTCTAATAAGAACTGGGACTAAGTGAACACATAGCGACTACCTTGCAAAAGAGCATAATTTGTGATAAATTTTCATGATACCTTAGGTGCAAATATAACATATTGGAAAATGTATACAAACCTGCATAAGAATAATATATTTAATAAATTTGCTCTACTGTGGAGTACATGATAACAAGACATTACCCAAACTTTGCTAACACAATAGAAAGAGAATGGGTAACTGGTAGATTTGTTCAGAAAGTAAAATTTCTTCCAAGTAAGAACCTCATTTTTCAGTTCCATTTTCAGCAAAATCCTTAGTTGAAATTGTTGGAAAATATTAGTCAATTAGATTATCAAAGGTTTCTTCAGTTACTGGTCACATATCAGACTGAAATATAACGGATAAGAAAGAGAAGGTTATTCGCGGAGTCATATAAGCAAAAAGCTAAGTCGCATCTGAAGTTCAGAACATCATCAACAGACAAGCATTATCATACTGTATGCATTCTACATTTAATTTCGTCAATTATCTTATTGGCAACATGTACCACTTAAAAGTGCATAGCAACAAGAGTTCCTCAGTAACAAGTAGATCTACAAGTTCACAAACCAAAATGCTATATTTCCACTTTTTTCGTGATAATTTCCTTTAGTTTATAGAGCTAAATCTCCGGCTATAGCCGCATTACACAAAAATAGAAAAAAGAAAACCTCTAAGGTGGTTTACTAACATACTTGTGTGACAATAACTTGTCAACAACTATAATGATCAACAGAAACCTGTTAATATTGAGGGCATTGGCTCCACCATCAGGCTGATCAAGAACTTCATGGCTTTGCAGTGGATGACCAGCTTTGCTAATCTCTGACCCCTCAACTTTCACCAGAGCAATATATCCACAATACCTTAGGTTCACTACTCCTAAAGTGGCAATGTCCTGCAATGAAATGCAACTTCAGTCAACTATACTCCTTTACAAATATACAGAAAAAGAAACAACTCTGGTGTATAAACCACACATCTACAAAGTTCTTACATGGGCAGCAGTATTTTCATCAGCAGTGATCCCTTTAAGTAGGTTTCTTTCAACCAGGTTCTTTTGGTCCACTCCGGTTGCTTGAGTTCCATCAATCTTAGTATCTACTCTGCAGCTAGCATTTGAAGCATCTTTGATCACAGATATGCTCAAGTCCCCTACTCTCTCAGTATAAATCGACTCACACTTCACAGCGGGATGTTCCAAATCTGCTTTTCCCATTACATGTTGCATTGCTGAAATGGCTCTAAAAATGGCAACATCTACAAATAGGCTATGAAGAAGGAAAGCTTTTCTATCTCTAATTTGCCTATCCTCAGCTGTCTTGCAAGGCATAGATGAGACAGACAAAAATTCATTAGCCCAAGGTAACAAATCACTTTTGCCATCTCTGCCCAGACCACCCCCATTTCCTCCCCAAGATTCATCCTCCACAGGCAGAGGATTGAAAACTGTTGGTAACTGTGCTGCAACAGGAGGGATGAGCCACGTGTTGGCTCTGAAACCATAGGGAAGATTCCCAAACTACAGTAGAAGCAAAAGAATTGATTACAACCTCTAGGTGTTTAGATGTTAGGATTTCCAATGTCAAATCAGGTTTCGAGAAAGTAAATAAACATATCCTGGGAAACGTTTTTACCTTGTTACGTTCTGAGAAAGCTTTTATGAGATCATCATAAGCCTAAAAGCAAGAGGTGAAAAGTGTCAAAACTTCAACAAGACTCTTGACAAACGAGGAAGGTAAAGCAAGAAGTAAGAACCACCAAAAACAAAATTTTACGTTGTCAAAAACGAAAGCAAGTGAACAAACTCTCAACTCCTTTTTATAAACAGAAGGCACGTGTAATGAAGAAACAGTGTGAAGTCAAAGTGAGAAAAGTCGGGCACAAGTCGACAATTTAACCGGTGAAAGAGCCAGAGCCTTTCGGAATCTGAATTAGGAATAAAATCAACCTCAAGCAAGTGCCAGCATTCTCACGATTGTTTCGCGAATGTCCAATTGTTGGGACTTGAAACTAAGCCAAATTGTGCTGACGTATTATAGCGTTTAGAGTAACGGTTATTCACTTTTTCCATCTCAGATAAAAAGGAGACACTATGGTATCAATGCTAAAGTTAGCCTCAAAAGGTTTTAAAACAAAAATCATCAGGGTTTATCCTCATTCCAGCTAGCTACCAAGAACCATAATTTAGGAATATGACTAATGACACAATACTTACAACAGCAATGACATTATCAGGACATGAAAGAGTTAATAATCACAAGAAAGAACTGCAATCATATTAATTAAGTTCAACATGATTATAAAACTGACATTGTCAAAAGCTCTACTAAGTTGTCGTAACAAATCCACGAGGCTGTGGCACAGAATCTGCTGCTTTCCAACACTGTAGAATCCTTTTCTACAAGCTTCAATGTGAACCAGCTTTCCGTTGCAAAGCTTCACCTGCGCATCAGTTATTGCAGTTTATTATAACTTTGAGGATAACAACGTATCGTGGTGGCACACAAGGTAAAAGCTGCTTCGTAATGTCGTACTTCAAGGGAGAAAAGACGGTCCTCAACTAAAATCTCATCGTCCGGTTGTCTTGTTGACCTCCTTATAACTGCAATAATAAGACTACAACCAATAAGCACGCACGTCATTCTGTACATGAAAGGTTAACATTTTGTCTCTCATGCATTTACATTAACTTATCGAACGCAAACTGTGCAAAATGTAACTCCCTCCATTGCGTGAATTTTCTTTATTTTGACTTTTTGCAAAATTCAGATAGATTTTGATACATGTAAACGTTAAATCGAACCATAAATTGAGTGAGTATTGTTTGATCAGTAAAGAACAATGAATATAGCAAACGTTTACGAATATGCAAGAAGTCAGTTCAATGAATTCAATGGAGTACGTAACATGTGTGAAGCGGGCGCTGGCACGGGTTGAGAGAGGACATACACTGCAGCGGGGGAGTGAGGTGAGAGAGAGAGAAGAACTCGTAAAAGCTGCCGAGCGTAGGGCACGAGTTGCTGAACTCTCCCTCTCCGTCCACCGCCGCGTCTTTCGAATCCCCCGACAGCGACGGCGGCGGCGAAAGCGGCGGCGAAGATTGCTTATTGGACTTGCTCGACTTCTTGCCGCCCTTGCTATCCTGCGCACCCCGCGCATTCTTCCCGGCGTCGGACTTGGGCTCCTTCGTCGCCGACGGACCGAAAGACGTCGTGCAGGCGACGATGTCCAGCAGCCTCTTAACGTGCGCCGTCGCGCTATCTTCAACATAGTCCTCTGTTGGAAATAACGGAAAAAAGTGAGGACATGACTGACAATTGGCAAAGAGGGAAGATATGAACGGCGTCGTTTTCTACCTTCTACTAAAGTGAGGACACATGGCTTCAGTGCTGCAACATCAACGGTCTCTTTTAATCGCGGGCCTCTTATCTGTGAAAAATAAATTTAATAGAACAAAAAGTACTATTTAAGGGTAAAAAAAACTTTATTTGATATAGTAAATTTTTGCTACAGTGGTAACTTTGGCTTTTTACCTCGTGTGACAATGAAAAGTTCGTGATGTGGCAAGCTGTTGTATTCACTGATAATAGTCGTCGAACGTCTATGATTCTGTCCGTTGATATTCCCTGAGAAAAATTGTAACATTTTTTAATTGATAAAACAGTTATTGAGAAAAAAAAAGAAACAAATGAGTAGAAAGGATATGACTTCAAAAGTATTATATAAATTAGTAATAATGGCAAGGTCCCTGGGAAGAAAAATGATTTAAATGCAATTACACGGCACACTTGATTGAATTTGTCACCACCTTGGATGCATTTCAACTTCATATTTTTATTTCTTTCGGAGGGGGTTGGGACACATTGACGTTTATACAGTCCACAAATATAACATTTTTAGATTTTAGTGATTACTTAATTATGCACGTAATGAGTAGAAGACAATTTCGTAGATAACGATGGTGATAAGAGCAAAAGTCATTCAAGTAGGCGATGTTAATTTGACAAGTTAATATTGCTTTGACAATAGTTTTTCAGTTTCATAAACCAACTAATTACGATGATTAGCAAACAAAATTTAGCGTATAAAGATATCCTAGTCTAACGCTAAACTCAAATTTGCAGCAAGTTCACACCTTAAGCAGAAAATTGTTTGGACAATTAAGAAAAGGTAGAAGTTCTAGTGGGAGGAAGATGGCTTGAGCAACATTAGACAAAAGTATTACAACCAACACTTGCTCAATAAGTGCCACAGACTTGGCTAAGATAAAAGATGTGAACACCAGACCTTCAAGATAACATGAGTCTCGTCCGGAAGGTTTACTGTTATGTCCATCACAACAGGAAGAACTGCAAAAAGCTTAGAACTTAAGCATTTGATTAAGGAATGCGATTATAAGATAAGGCTGTTTGTGAATTCAAGGAAATAGAGATACCCTTCTCTTCTTTCTTCTTCTTATCCCCTTTGGTCTTGCCACGGCCATTCTTGGGCGCCATTTCCAAGAGGCTAATGAGATGAAACTTTCAAGCTTTCGCTTTCACTGTTTGCACCCAAAATTACTGGCTTAAACTTCACTAAAACAACGTAACAGAGGCCATATACGTCACAAAAACATCAAAATGACAGCAAGACTGAGCCTCAGAAACGAATTACCAGATAGCAGAAAAGAAGAGCTTGGTCTGAACCCTTCAGAATTAAAGGATTTGATGGAGAAGGGTCTTTAATGCTGCAGTAACTGTCCAAGAAAAACAAAAGGGAGCACCAAAGCAGAGTAGCTTCCTGCTTCTATGCTATATATGGACATGAATATATATAAGCAGCTGCTTGTACATATATGTCTGCAGAAACAGAGATATAATGAAAGGGTTTCTTGAGGGTTTTTGAGAGGGTTTCAGAGCCTGGATAATGAAGAGGAGTGCACCATTAAAGGAGTACTAGGAAGAGGGAAGGGGTATAGATATAGAGGAGAATGGTGTGATAAGGAAGGAAGGGTGGAGATTAAACAGTCAGATATGTGGCATCTTATGGCAGCTTCTGCCCATTACAGTAATTATCAATTTTCAGGATATTTGTAATGTAAATTACGTTGTGTAGAATTATTATTAGATACATGAATATTCATCTGTGTATGTATATATATAAAATATTTATTTATGCTTATAATGGTAAAGAGACACACGACTGACCCTGTAGCCTTTGGCTGTTACAGCTGCAGCGGTCAAGAGATTATAAGGGACAGAAAAGGAGGACCACTAGTTTTCATTTTTCAATGGGGTGCATCTGAGAAAAGGTTTTGAACTTTGAATATCACAATTTTGTGAAATCTTATCAGAATTTGCCATTTGCGTATGAAATGACTAATTGAGTTATCCTGTGAAACTGCCATTTCAGGCAGACTCTGCAGTGCTGCCCATTTTGTACAAGATTGTTCAATTGAGCTAACCTAGTTGTATTTCATTTTCACTTTTTCTTCACTTCCATTGTTTGTCTCTGGAGTAGTTTTTGTAGCTAAATCGTGCTCTCTATTTCCTAACTAAAAAGAGATGCTTGGAGGATATCTTAAGAAGTTAGAAATTTAATATAAAAATAAGAATTGTTGTACGAGTCAAAAGCATCGGCTTTTCATACATTGATTTCTATTAGAGGTGCTTCTTATTTCTAGTCCGCTCACCTATGGCCTTGGGTAGGTATGGCGATGGAGTAGGTCGGATGCGGATTCCCCCCCCCCCCCCCCCCCACCCTCACGTTAACATAAATTTGTGACTCTGTCCCGCCATAGGGATGGGAATACCATCCCGATCCGATGGACTATAAAATAACATGCCCCCGCCCCGATCGTCCCGAAGCAACGAAGATTGACAAATCCGGCAATGTTTGACTTGACATAGGACTGTGGGTTTTGTATAGCATAGCGCGCGCGCTTGCTTGAGCGGCGAGATGGAGAACTTGTGTGAGAGGCACAATATCGAACAGCTTTGAAAGCAAATATGAGTCGTTGATGTCAGCGTCGATGAAATCTCGTGCTTTTGCAGAAGATTTTGGCGGGCACATTTTTAGGAGAGGTCATAGGAGTTGAAGTTGTCGAGGCGGAGAACGCCGTTGTTGCGCTCCTTGAGGTCAAGGGAGTAGTGGGTGCCAAAGAAGCTGGTGGCGCCGCTGCCATAGAAGGCGGAGGAGATGAAGTGGGCGGTGGTGTGGAGGTGGTGGGAGTTGCCGGAGATTGGAGGGTAGTTTATGGTGAGAAGAGAGAAGAAGAGAAAAGGGAGAAAAGTGTGTTAAGGCTTTGTACACACCTTTTATGTATTTGGAGATGAACAGCTAAGATTGCGTAGGATTATATGTATGGTCAGGATCAAAGCTACCATATAATATGTCGGGCGGGTACAGGGCGGGTTAGTTCAAAAATTTTATTACCATACCCGCCCCACGACCAGATCGAAGTCAAAAAAAATCCGCTCCTATAGGACCAGAGCGGGGCGGATATCCGGTGGATGCGGATCAAATTGTCATCCCTGGCCTTGGGGGGACACCGGTTTTATGTGGAAAACATTAAGTCCAAAACAATATCGGAAAGATAATGTTGTGGTAAGATCGAATACTTGCGCTTGTGCAATCAGATCCTTTTTCGTTGCAAAAGACAAAACAATCCCTGCACTCTTCTCGAATCTTTTGTCCGCGCTAGCCACTTCACTGTCCATTTCTTCTTTCTCGTGTCTCTATCGCCTCCCTAACATTATTCCATAATCTTTGCTCCCTGTAACGACCTGGTCTATGATCCCACAAAACAATATCTCACTCAAAAGAGTTGGTCAGGTAAGTACTTCTAAGATTATAGAAATTATCTTATAATGGTAATTTCATATTATCCATATCCGGTGTGAGATATCACGCTCCCATCCTTCCTCCTCTCTTGCTCTCACTAGCATGTTGTAACTCACAAATTGAGAGCGTGGCAGTTAGAGGGCCAAGGTTTGGTATCCGTGCAAATTGTTGTCGTCTTTCCGATAAGAGCTCGATCCGTTTCGACAATTAAAGGACCGAACTCAACAAGATGTTGCCAAGATCTTTGCCAGATTTGTCAAAGTTTAGGCTGAAACGAAGCAGGGAGAAGTGGGCAGCAACACATTTCAATGTCAAGCAATGGACACTTAGTCGTCCCTAAGGAATTTCGTAAGGTACTTGAATTTGTCACAGGTGCACGACAATTTGCATAAATGTTCACAATTTCATGATTGTGATTTGTGAAGAAACCTTGATTTGCGGTACTTGTGGGTAGATAACCCACCACTGTATTCCTTGATAATGATATGTGATGGTAGAAGTACATGCTACACCGCCCATTTATTTCCAACTCCCTAAATTATTCTTCCACCCATTTCGCATTTTTCTTACGTCTCTACATCATTTTCATGGTTATTTAACTTAAAAAAGATGCACGTATGCATGATAAATGATAGACTCGTGTAATATGTTTCTCTTTGTTAGTTACTCCGTATGATATACGAGTGAGAAAACATGTCGCTCAAAAGATTTATATGTGTCATTAATATTGTTTTTTTTAGCGATAATATGATAATGTGAAACAGCGGTAAGGCATGAAACTGGTGCTCTCTTTGAGAAATTTTGTTTACCATTTCTTGTTTAATTGAACAACAAGATTTTTGCTTAACGTTTTCATTTTATTTCTTTCTCAAATTAGAAACACTCATCCACAGAAAACAACTATATTAGACTCTGGTACCCTCTTACTGTTAGACTATCCAATATATTCAGACTTCAACTTTATGAAAGCTCAAAGCCTCCTCTAGAGTGATGCAAAAGTAGGTCAGCTGGAACTCGAAGGGCACAAATATCCCAAGGGCATCTTACCTGTGAGTTGTTGTGCTCGACCAGTTCTCGACAGAATCTGCTATGCAAAACTCTTTCGTTCAACCTGAATTAGCAAGTGTATTTGCATGAATACGCACTTGGTTGATTTCATGAAGGCACAGAGCATAGCACTTAAGTCAACTAGAGGCCACTCATGACATGCATGAATATTCTAGGACTATCTACCATTCTCAACCGTGGCCATACAAGTGGGGCGGTATCCAAATGTGTTTTTAGCTTATACTCAACACCAATGATGTCTCTTTTTTTATTTATTTATTGTTGTTGATTTGTTTCTTCGGGTTTGATGTATAAATTGTTTACTGTTTAGTATACCATTAGGTACTTTTGGGACGGGGTTACTGTTCTTATTTATAGTTAGCTTTTTAATTAGGGTAAGAGCATATTAATCTTCTATGCAGGTAACTTTCGGTATGGACTAATTGATGATGAGACTATTATTCGTTTGGCACTCTTGCTTGTACAAAGAGACTGGACTTTGTATGGCTCGTTGTCTGCCGTTACGCCTCTAAACATGAAAAAATGTATTTATATTCTTTTTCGGTGCACTCTATTTGGTACTACAAAAGATTTTTATAAACTATGGGGTAAACTAATGTGCATTTCAAGCATATTGCCCTACATCGGGACACTCCTGTGGTGCTACTCCACGTGTCAGCTAGCTGTTTCTCAAAATCTATCAATCAATAAAAAGGGCCATGATTGGTCTACTGCACACTAATCACAAGCCAGTAGAGGAGTGTCATTGTATCTTTATGTTGTTTTTATGGTCGAAATTCAAGTAATCTGATTGGCAACAGCCCACTTTGTACAGCTTTTAACGTACTGAATGTGTGGAAGAGCATATCAACCTATAAGAATTTCTCATGTCGGACCTTTTTCTATGCGTTCGTGTAAGTGGAATGGACCGACCCAAAAGCAACTAGTTTAGAGGGAATCGTTGAAAAACTTGGCATAAATTTTACAGGGTTGAAGTAAACTTCCACCGTAAAAAATAATCATCTGAATTTCGTAAAAAGAGAAAACAAATGTCGTACGATTGGAACATGAAAGAAAACCAAGGAGAGCAAGAGAACAACCAAGCATGGAATCAAGAGGAGAAACTGATACAAAATCAAGCATAAGCAACGTGGTATTCATTGGTTAAACTGGCATACCTTGTGTGGATCGAAGGAGGTGGGTGATCTTGGTTTTAAAGACTCCCGTCTAGTCAGGCCCTCCTCTTTAAAGTCACCTGGCGTCTTTGGACTGAACCTGATAGCCTCATATCCCATGTTCTTCAAGGGAAATATTGTGTCCGATGACCATTCCTTGTTTCCCTAGCTACAAGAAATTTCTTACGTGGTTGGCGTGGTGTCCTTACAGAACGACAGGCAATTATCAATGGGCTGAGATGGCAGGTTGGGAATGATCAAGCCTTATCAATCTGGAATGACTATTGGGTTCCAGGTTATACTCAATTACAGGATGCCCTACTCCCTCACTTGAGGAACAGTTATACTGAAGTTAGTGATCTAATATTCAATGGCAAATGGGACCATCACACTCCTGGCCGACTATTTCCAACCTCCATTGCACATTTTGCACACACAATCAAGGTTATTCATGTCCCTGTCCATGATTTTCAAGATTAGCAAGTATAGGAACAGAAGCGACATGGAGATCTGACAGTTGCATCCGCATATAATATGTTATATCTGACTAATTAATCGAATTGAGATCAAGGGGAAACCTCCTTATACCCCCAATACATGATAGCCTGACGATCTGGCGGACATTATGAAAGATGTCTATAGCGCTCAAAATGTGCTTCTTGGTCTGGCAAATTCTTTGGGATAGATTGCCTTTATCTACAAATCTCTGCAGGTTTAGTATTATCCAAAGTAATTTATGCGCATTCTGTCAAATCCACGATGAAGAAGTCACGCACCACTTTCTGAAAATGCCCAAGAGTGCATCATGTCTGGTTCGGTACACCTCTCAGGATCCGCACGGATGAAGTGGTATAATCTGGAAGAGAATGACTTATTGCTTGGATCAAAACCCCACATTCTAATCTCCAGAAGCTATGTGCTTATTTATATTTTTTTGTGACCCTTTGGTCCATTTGGGTCCACTTAAATAACCTTATTTTTCGACAAATTCCTTTTAACCCTTGGATTATCATCCCTCAAATAAATTCTACTACTAACTCTCTCCTTAACCATATACAAAAACTTACTAGCTCCCCAAAACTCTTACCCCAACCTAACTGCACACCGAATACAATCTACCATTCACCCAACGGAACTAATAGTCTTAAATTAATCCACTTGATTCAAGCCTTATGTCCATGTATAAACCAAAATCCTCTTTCTATTTTTATCATTACATGTCTTGACCCCGTCCTACTTCGAGTAGGAATTGGGTTAACATGCTTTTATAACACTTACAGATATGGTTCCGCTGCGTTTTCCTCTATGTCATCTGACACTTTATACTGCACCCACTCATGGATTGCTTATAGCATCCACATGGGCCCTCGAACAAAAATTTCGTAATATCTATATACAAACTGAGTTTTTTATTTCTCCTTAACCAAATGACGGGGATGAGAATATCTTAGATTAGATACGACAGCATCCATTCTATGACTTTTGTTGTATGATAAATGATTTCCATCACTTTAGTATTAACAGGACGGATAAAAGGCTCATGAAGGAAGCACGGAGTTTGACTCATTTTGCTTGTCATGCCAACTCCCTTTTTACCAGGATTGGGTAAATTTCCAAGTCCGGTTATAAGTTCCTCCGCTAGTGATGGTTTGTAATGGTAATGTAGGGTGCCCCGTTGATTTAAGTACTTATGTTGGTTGTTATCCTGTTAGGTTTCTATCTTTGGCAGTTGTATCAGCTTATATGGTCCTATGACCAAAACTTCGCCTTTTGTATCTGTTTAATTTCAATGCAATTTTTTTATTAAAAAAAAAAAGAGCAAGAAAATCAAGGAAACGGTCAGGAAAATGGACAGGAGTCATAAGCGTCTTCAGACAGACCACAAATGGGGCTTGGTAAGGTATGGAATCTGAACATACCAGAAGAAACAGAGTATTCATCTGGAAAATAACCAACGATGCCTTACTAGCAACAGCAGCAAATCTCTTAAAAAGAAAACTAAGCATTGACCCAATACGCAAATTGTGATCAAGTAGAGGAGGATACATCTCATCTATTCTTGAAATATGTAGTTTAAATCACATCTAGCTTGCTAGTGGACTGGCCGTCGAACCCAAAAAGTCTAATCTGGAGCCGATGGGGAAATGGCTAGACTATTGGATAACTCAAAAACAACTGAGTTGGATTAAAAAAGAGCAGGTTTTGACTTTATCAGCAGCTACATCTAGATCAATCTGGAAGGTCAAAAACGAAGTTATTTTCAAATAAGAGCAAACCTGACCCAACAACAATGGAGGAAGGAAGTAAAAAAGAAGGTAGTGGAGGAAGATGGAGACATTTCAGGAAGATCAACAAACCACCAAGCTTTCTTCTGCAGTTCTTCTAGGAACAGAAACACATCCCAGGCCAGACAAATACATTTTGCAGATACAAGATGCAGCATGGAAAGCAACAGCGATAAAGGCAGGAATTGGAGTATATCTCAAGCCGGAATTCAAGCTACAGAAGTTTGCGCCTCCTGACTGTCAAAATGCTGTGAAAAACTTGGCATTAGATAGAGAATGTAGGAGCAGTTTATTTACTTTTCTAATGGACATAAGAAACTATAGTAGCATGTTTTTGTGGGCTAATATAAAAAATGGTAACCAGGTTGCGAACCGAGAGAGCTCATTTTGGCGCAGTCTGCCTTGAAGTATGGATGTGATTTTGCAGGTAGAATGAAATACATTTTCTTGTTTGTTTCACAAAAAATTAGAAAAAAAAATTCCTCTCCTTGTCCACAGAGAAAGTTTCTGTCACTTCTGCAATTTTTGGCTATCGTACTAACAACTCAAAAAGAATCGCAATTAGCCAAATCTTCAATGTCTAATACTTTGCAGCTAGGTGGAAAGCCTAAACATTTCAATTCAGGAGAGATGTCAAAAGCTGCTGCCTCATCTGATTCACGTCCCAGCAGCCAAACAAAACGTTTGCCTCGTCTGATGCACATTCCTGCAGCCAAACAAAAGGTTTGCTATCATGCCATAACAACTACCATGTGCATTAGCACTCCAAACTTTAATGATCTTATCAGCTCTAACCGAAATCCTCAACATACCTTTGCAAGAGCCAGTGAAATTCAAGTGACAAAAACATAAAAAAAATTCAAATCACGGGAGTACATAGAATACAAAACAATGGTGAAAGTTCATCATGTCGTGCATTCATGCATCGTGTGGCTCAGGGATTCGGGCGCTCCCCCAGGCTCATTGACCATGACACTATAAATGAGCATATCAGCATACCTTTGGTGATCCGTGATTGTACAAAGTACGATGGCCACCAAGGTATGTCCAATGTTGAGATGAAAGCACAGTGCTGGGCGAAGTGTGTATAAGAATTTAATCCAATGTAAACTAAGCTGTATCATTAGAGCTCACTTGACGACGTGTATTTATAGACGGGGCAGCTCACCACTCAGCTTAGCTCCTAATTACGGTATGCCAGCCACCTCACTGAAGCCAACAAATCCATGCTTTGGTTAGCATCACAACAGGGTACCACATTTTGTTTTAAGAAAAAAAAATCTGAAGCCCCTACCATCTTGGATATGTAAATAGTTCGATACATCCTGTACTTATTGACCAGTGCTTGAAAAGTATAACAAAGGTGTATAGCTATACATCCATCACGTGCGAAAGGCAACGACGACAAAAAGGCTTGGCTCTAAGAAAGTAAAACAGAAGACCATGACCTTTTTGCAAAAAAAATCTTGAGCTTCTGTCCCTTGTGTGATTATAAAAAGCACAGAGACAATGTTTAGTCAGAACCTTCACCTGAAATTTTTTCATAGACACGATTACACGTGTGTGTATATGGATAAACACACGCGCACACTACACATACACAAGCACAGATGAATGCATATTTATACTCGCACATACGCGCCCCCGCGCGCGCACATACACAGAAAGAGAGGAGAGAGGATCAGCATGAAGGTTTGATCAATGCAGCAAGGATGATAATAGTTGAGATATGTTGGAGATAAAAGATGTAGGGATAAGTCTAAGTTAGCATTCAATGCTAGAATGCAACCACGCCTTTTTTTACAACCCAGCACCAAGCATGGTCTTGTTATTGTAGAAGAGGTTGCGAAAGTCACAATGTTATAACTTCAACAAGGACAAGGGCCCTCTTCCTTTTTCTCCACCCATATTTCACCTCTTCTGGAACTCCATCCTGCTCAGACCTTTTACATTTTGACCATTATATCCATTTCCACTTGAAAAGGCACACAAACAAGGTTTGTTTAGAAGTTGGCAAGTTGCACTTGAAATTGTTTAAGATACATATTTAGATGTGTATATACATGTATACGCACAAACACACAGAGGAATATATATGCATACACACACATATAGAGAGAGATAAAGAGAGGTGAAAGGATCAGCATGAAGCTTTGATCAATGCAGGAAGTATGATAACAGCCGAGATACTCTGGTGGATATGCAAGATGTAGGGAGAAGTCTAAGTTAACATTCAATACTAGAATGCAACCCACGCCTTTTTCTTAAAACCCATCACCAAGCTTAAGCATGGTCTTATAATATAGAAGAGGTTGCGAAAGTCGCAATGTTATGACTTCAACAAGGACAGGGGCCCTCTTCCTTTTTCTCCACCAATATCTCGCCTCTACCAACACTTCATCCTGCTCAGACCTTTTACTTTGTAACCATCATATCCATTTCCACTAAAGAAACCATGAAGCACATAACAGTAACTAGAGTAACAAAGTAGTGATGATTGCAGATCAAATAAGTATTGTTTAGCTAGTCAAAAACCAAAAACAAATAAGTACAGTTAATATTCACGTCATTTCTTACAAAACTGCAAAAAGTCAGAGCACGATGCATACCCTAAACTCTAAACTTGTGAAATATACTAGAAAAATGCAGCACCACGATGTCTAGATATTTAAGCCATAAGCGTGCTGTAAACGCACATAAAGGAAGTACTCCTGCGTACTAGAGTAATGGTAGTTTCATACCTGTAAAAGATAGGACTTAGGAGGTAAATAGGCTGTATGGCCGTACGTTGAGATGCAGGCTATTGAGACTGAAAGTGAAGCTGGTAGCATTTTCGCCTGAGAAAGTAGCCGTGGTTCGAGAGGGACTAAGTATTAGGGATCAATTGCATATAAAACCCCATTATTTGAGGTCGTGTGCGCAAAGACCACACCGCGTCCACGTTACAGGCTACACAGCTCCTCCTCCACCAAACCTACACCAGTCCCCTGCGACCGCCACCAACACCATACCGACCAGCACACCCTGTTGTAGGGAGTCTGTAATGGCAGACCGATCTCCCAACCACCACCGTTTCGAACCCTCATCTCCCAACCACCTAATCGACCACGAAAAAGTACGGATTTGAGGCACCAGAATGGAAGTGGTGTTGGCGGGATCGGGAAAAGGGGGCGGCGGCAGTGGGTTAGATGGCTGGGAAGTAGTGGTGACTGGTGGGGAAAGGAGCCTGGCGGCTGGGAAATGGCGGTAGCTAGAGGGAAAAGGGGGCGGCAGGTGATTTGGGGAAAGGGTTAGTTAGGTCAGAAGGAGGAGGAGAGAAAAAATGGAGTGCGTTGGGTGGCTGATTACTTTTATTTAAGTGTTTCATCGTTCGCTACACAATGTAGCGGATTTATGAACGAAAATTTTAATCAAAACGTCTGGAGAAATTTTATAAGTTTAAGGGATTATTAGGCAAATAGGGAGGGCCACTGTGGTAACCTTTATTATCCGTTACATAAATCTACAACGCAAAATTTTGAAAAAAAAAAAAGTAAATTTGGATCCATGGATGGATGGACGGCCAGATTTCACTGTATTAAGTTGATAGTGCTTTTATTTTATTAGCTCTCAGGAGAATACACTAAAGTAATTAAAAAAAAACATGCAAACAAAGCATGTTACGTGAAAAAACTATACGAACTAGGCATTTTAAGTGGACTCTGTGTTACACTCTCAGAAGTTTAATGAATGTTATAAATTATCGTCAATGGTTTACGATAAAATGGTTACCGGTGTATTCAAACAGAAGTTTAAGATGACATCTTGACAACAATAGAGTAAATAGTGTTTCACAGAAACAGTTCGAAATTATGAATTTTTATACGCAATCAATTCAAATGTTATGGCATACCGTAACTTTTGATAAAATTTGGGCTCAATTCTAAGAAGATGATGCCCCTGATTCAAAATTAAATAAGAACCGATTCAAAAGCATGTGGCCTCAGTGCCCAAATCATTAGAGTTTCAAAATACAAGGATTTGGAAGTCTAGCCCAAATACCAAGCTATATATATTTGTATTATTTTTAAAACAGGTGATACTACTATTTCAAAGTAAATATATTTTGTTGGAACCAGGTTATAGCGTCTTTGCTATATCTTCGTCCTCACTTTGATATAAAAAGTTGTATACTAATGCCCTTCGTCTCATTGCACGGATGTCAGGGCCAGAGGTTATTAGTGTTGCAGCAGCACCACTTTTGCATTATATTTGTCATATCAGCTCATATTTTCATTTCTGCAAAATATCAAAAGGATTAAAGGAAGCTGACAGTTACTAATTGAACCAACCGAACTTGTCACTTTTGTTTGCAGAGCGAGATCTCGTATCTCTATGATCCGGACCACATTAGGTGAAGATACCATCGGATTTGGCTATGTATAGGTGAAAAATGTTTTAAGCTTCCTCCTTTCGGTTTCATTTCCGTTTATTTCATATTGTAAAAACTACGTAACACTCTCATAGTTGGGCCGGCTTATGACGTATTAATATAAATTTCTCACCTTAACCAAAAAAAAATTGCACACTAGCAAATGCTTCCAGCGACGCATCTTAGGAGCGAATTGTCATCATCCTCGGATTATTTACCCATATTTAGCGGCCAAAAATTGGTACTAAGTACTGTCTTATCGCTTGCAATGAGGGGATTTCAAACTACTTAGGGCTATTTGTTTAGGCTTTCAATTTTTATTTTTAAATGACGAAGAAAAAATATTGATTTTCCTTGTTCGTTTACAATTTATTTGAAAAAGATTGATTCAAACTGTAGAATGATGTATAGGCTTTTCACAATGTTTCCACCACACTATATGTTTTAACAGGAAAAGACCAAGGAAAAGAAACATGTTCATGTTTTTTTAAACAACTTATGACACAGTCTCTAGGAGGGTGTTTGGGATTGATTCTATATTAGTCAAACCTGATTAAATCAGTTCTGCAGTGTTTGGCAAAAAAAAAAAAAAAAACTGATTAAATATGTTCCAATGTGCTCAAAACTGATTAAATCCATAATCCTCATTTTCTTTGATTAAGATTTAATCAGTTTTTGGAGAATCAGGTTTGTCCAAGAAATTTACCAAAATATCCTTACATATAAATATCATTAAATGCTCAATTTCAGTTTGACTTTGAATACACTATAAAGTAATTTTGTTATACTAAACCTACTTTAATCTCTTTTATCCAAACACCATCAACAATTTTTAATTTGTTATGCTTAAAATGGATTAAAGCTGATTTTAGAAAATTGATTCTGATTTAATCAAAATTTACTTTTAAGAATCAATCTCAAACGGCCTCTAACTCTCTCTCTCTCTCTCCCAGTTTTTCTTTGTATCAGCACCACCATGGCACATCATCGACCATCTTTGTGCCACCACGAAAAACCATGCCCCACCACCATGTCACCATAAAGAACAGAAGCACTGCACCACAGTCACCGTTAACCACCTCCGATCTCGTTTATCTCCAGCCCTATCATGACCCACACATCCACCATTAAACCATTAAAGCCTCGCCCACCACTGCCAGATCTGATCTCCATAACCGTTGGGTTTTCCCTTCACCATAATATGCAACCCACCACCGCTGCGGAACCACCACACCATCACCTTCAACCACCAACATATAGTCGCCCACACCAGAATATCACCATTTAAGAACCATGATTGCCATCAAACGACAATCCTCAAGTTACATTATGGCACTGTTTTATGGATTTAGTAACTAAAAACCCTTAATTCAATAGCACATTCGACCTCCATCCAATGGCAACCACACCCTCTGCACCACTGCTGCTATTCCAAACTTACCAGATTCCATCACCTCCTCATCCTCTACATCTTCCTCATATTTTAGGGAGATTGTGGTAACTTGGCACATCAATAATAAGAATAGATTGAGAAAATACGGTGAAAAAACATATGTAAAAAGTATAAACATACAAGATTACGTTAAAAAGGGTACATTGAATACTTCTTGAAAGGTGTAAGCGGAAAAAATGGTGTTTTTGTTTTGGTTCATTCTTAAAACAAAAATTAATGGTACAAAAAATGAAAAAATGAGAAGTTTGAACCCTCCACACTCCAAAAAAACTATCCAAGCATACTCTAGGTCCTATTCTAGTTTTTTTCTTTTTCTTTTTCCTGTTTTGCTTTTTATTTCTTGAAAATTTAGAAAAACTCGAATTTGAGATATTTTGTTTTTGGCTCTCATGCACACGGTGCCTTTCGAAATCATGTTGTCTTTAACGACATTTTGCCAACAATTAGCTTGTCTATGTTCCAATACAATGTATAGAGCCGTTCGGCAACTCGTGAAGCATGGTGGAAACGTGCTTTTGTATTTGTCCTTCTATTGTACCGTTGCATAACATCTTTTGTGCCTAATATTAAGCATAAAAGTGTGCTACTTGAGGAGTATTTAATTGAACTGGGTTTGTAGAGATGTGTGAGTGTGAGGCCTCAATCCTAGAAGCTAAACACTTGAATTTGATTGAAATGTCATATTTGTTTTGCATTAGTTGTCTACATAAAATAAGGTGTGTTTACAGCTTTCGTGATTTAGCACAGCTTAAAGAGGTATTAACTGTTAACTAAGTATAAGAAGATCACTTTTGGGCTCCACTAATATTGTCTAAAGTATACTCAAGTTAAAAAGCTCGACTAGACGTGTCCAACGCAATTTGAATCAGCTCAATCGGATATTGGACAAAACCTCTACGCGCGTTTAAAGTCTAGCGGCGAACTTTGTGCATGCACCCGGACGAGCCATTTGACAGCTTTGTAGCGCCACATGACATACAGCCAGCTTTTGTCTCTTCAACAATTGCAATCTTTTCACTAATTTATATGAACCCTCAATCGTCTCTTGGATTGATCTTAACCATTAAATTTATGTATTTTGGTGTGAGTGTACATGTTCCTCCATCCTTTCCATTCTACGACATTTCCTTACCCTCTCGTATTTTTCTCTTCTATTCACACTCACGTGTTCTCCTTCGTTCTTTTATCAAAATTTCCCCATCTCTCCCTCTCTTCTGTTAATGGAAGCTCTTTCCCTTAATTACTCATTATCTATAAGTTTTTTGATTTTATGGAAGTTGTGTACTCCTCTGACATGTAATTCTAGGGATATTTCGCTAATTGCTTCCAAGTACATTTTTTTAATTTCAATCGGGTGAATTTATGTAGTTAGGTGTGAAATATATACCTCAACTGGATGCGCATGTCTCTATGTTATTATATTTATTTGTTTGTAATATGAGTTTACGTGTTATTTGTTAAATGTATGACATATGATATTTTTACCTCAATTACTTAGTAATAGTAACACGATTATTCACATGGGTTATATCTAATTGATGTATGATTAGCATGAAATTGGATTAGTTATGCATGTCTTGCTTAGTTACGTCTTTATGGTAATATTTTTATACATTATTGTATTCTATCTATATTGAGGACGCATGTTTAATGTGTAAATTGTGACTATATATTTGGATGCTGAAAATGTAAGTATTTTTATATGAAAATAATTGTAGTTAATAACTCACGTGCTAAAGTGATTGTTTGCTAGTTACATTGGTGCTTAAAGGATCTGAATGCATTTGAAATATGTTTAGTTGGACTTTGTATCCTTATTTGCATACTAAAAAATGTATATATAATTGGATGGCATGCTATATATATGAACGGTTTGAATCGGTTTAATATGTTTTTGTCGTGATGTGTGTTAATTTGCGTTATATGATTTGACATGACAAATATGCATCCATATGTATTCATGCAAGCGAGTGACTAGAAGTAGCATAAGGGGATGAAGGCCAACAAATTGGGGTATATAGATCGGGATGTATGTTGAGTTTAATTAGCAGATCAATCTCCCAGTGGTATAAGTTGCACGTGAGGTGTACTGACACCCCTCGACATATGTTGGTGTACTTTGTGAGGTTTAGACTTTGATCATTTATCAGTTGGGTTTGATTAGACTTTTAATGACCGGTCTCATACCTCGTTGGGGAAAAGATAACAGGTGAGGGAATTTATAGTTATTGATGGTTGGAAAAACGAGGGTTGTGACTGGTCTATCCCATAACAACAACACACGATATAATTTATGATGTGATTTGTCTTGCTTACGATATGATCACATGCTAACAAAAGTAGTTTTTGAACCTATGACTCTATGCAACACTTCATTATGATTGCAAAATTAAATGCTTAGATCATACATTTATGCTTAGTTGGTATGGAACAATTAAGGATGAATGGTTGATCAACAAGTAATATGTTAACATGTTCCTCGTGCAATATTCAAGACGTGTTATGCGTTTGGCTAAGTTAATCACGAGTTCTTATTAGCTTAGCTTATAGTAATATTTTTCATGTGTTACACATTCAGTATCTGCACTCGTTCATGATGTGATTGAATACTTTGTGATTGTATAAAAATTCAGCTGAGTTGGTGAAAACTCACTTTACACCGTTCGGTGTGAGGAATTGACAAGTTCTTGTCACGAAGCATGACATTTGGACATAGCATCACTTAACAATCGTTCAAATTGAAGCGTATTGATTTGTATAAGTTTGTCCATAGATAAATGTTTGGCTGTATTGGTTGATTATGAAACCCCGCTGATTAAGAAGTGTACTTTGAGTGAGGCATGCAGATTTACCTCTTTCAGATATATCTAAAGAATAATAGTAACGCTTTGCTTGGTTCAAAGTTACTGAGCTATTGTTCGGCTTAGTTAGTCAAGTTCAACATGGGGCGTGACGAAGAGTGAGAGTGAGTCAAACATCTCGTAATATTTGGATTGATAGTGAAACTTCATTAATCTTTGCTCGTAATTATAAGTACTGCCAAACCATGTTAGACATCTTTTTTATGTTTTACTGCATCAATTTGTATTGATTCTACTATTGACTTGCTAATTGAGTACAAAACCTTTTGGGGTTGCTCGTGACATGCATGAAATACAATTTTTGAATAACACAACGTGTTCTTGAATGGTATTGTTGTGGAATAAAAAACATTCAATTTTTTTTTATTATAAAAGATGAAAGAAAGCAGCGTTGTTGTCCACGTGCAAGGAGTGTTAGTTCGTGTCAAATGAGTGTGAAAACTAAGATAGACATAAATGTGGTGAAATCTCAATCGTCTAAGCTTTAGGTCATGTCGGGTTTGTCCTACATGGATAGGTCATTTTGTTGCACATATCTGTGTTTTATCCTCGAGATCTTTGGTCCGGATCCTCATAATCAAACTACAATTATTTGAAAACCGTCAAAAAGATTTTGATAATCTAACTTTCGGACGACTAGAACAAACGACTTATCACGATAAAACTTTTTAATAGCACGGTATCCGTTGAAATAAAAAAAAAATTGGTAACCAACCCTTTGGACGACACTTTCCAAACAAGGGATGACAGTGCAGTTCTTCTGTAGGAGTCCCACGAGCACAACCAGGCCAGTCCCACCACTCTGACGAACAAGACAAAACCCTTTTTCTAAACAAGTCCAACGGTATCACAGTACTTCCTATACCCCCACTCCAATTTTCGCTTTCGCGCTTCCCTTCGGACACAAGCCTCCTGGAGCCACACGTACCCGTCGTCTCCCTCGCTCCCTCCCAAATTTCACCTCGCCCTTCGAATTTCGCTGCAAAGCCTTCCCCTTTGGAGCCAAACGTCCCCAAATTAACTTCAAACCAGCCCCATAAATAAATCCGCACACTTTATCCTTTATACATTAAACAACCAACACACACATACGAATAAGCTCGTTTTTCTAAACAAGTCGTATGTATAGTCTTCTCTCTCAGCGAACAGATCTCAACTGCTCTGAAGCTGAATCCCGATTCACCGTTTGCTTTTTTTTCCGGTGAAAATTCGTCGATCGATTCGTTAAATTTTCGATTGGAGGACCAGAATTGAAGATTTCTTCTCGATTACTCTATCGGATTTGTTGAACCAAGTTAATCGATGGTCGTTTTACTGTTCCATTCGAAATATTAGGGTTTTGTGCCAAGCATTTTTGAATTGAGTTAAGAGTCGAGGAAAATCTTGGCCAATCAGCCGAAATTGGGATACGGCTGGAGAATTTTGGCGTCGATTGCTCAGTAGATTTGATTCGAAATTAGGGCTTGGTGTATTGGGGAATTCGTTGGTTTATCATGATTGGGTTTCGTGATAGTACAGAATGATACTCAAACGGGCGACGAGACTGGAACTGCCGAGTGCAGAGGCGTGCAAGGCGGAAGGGATTGACCGCCAAAACGACGAGGAAGCGTGTTGTGTGAGCAATAAGAAACAGAGGACAGATGGGTATTACTCGGTTCCTATAAGGGGGGGATCGGATGAAGTTCGTGGCGACAGCATTGAAGTTGAGGTTTGTAGCAGCGTCGCGGATTCGTGGTGCACCGGCGTTGTTCCACCTTACGCCGGTGAAATCGAGTCGAATTCGACAAACCGGAAGGAGAGTAATCGCCCTCCGTTATTAAAATCTTCGCGAGGACGTGTACAGGTACTCCCGAAACGGTATAGAGACTCTGTTATAGATACATGGAAGAAGGATAAGTTAGAAGATGATGATCAAAATCAAGTTGACACTGTATTGGCTAGTAGGAAGAGAATGCAGCACGAAAGCGGTTATTTAAACGGGCAATTGTTTAAGAAACAGCGGATGGAAGAGAAGGAGAATGGTGCAAGCATGTATTCTTCGTTGTCAGGGGTTGATGAGTGTCTGCCGAGGTTGGGGGGTGAGAGATTGGGGAAGGAGAAGGTGGAGAAGAGGAAGGACTATTACAGGCCAGAGGATTTTTTGCTGGGCGATATAGTTTGGGCAAAATGTGGGAAGAAGTACCCGGCTTGGCCAGCTATCGTGATAGACCCGCTATGGCAAGCGCCAGAGTCTGTTCTGAGGGCTTGCATTCCTGGCACAACCTGCGTGATGTTTTATGGTTTTTCCAGAAACAGAAAAAGGGTAAACTCTTTGTGTGTTTTTGTGTGTGTGTGTGGGTCTGCTTAAGTTTCCGTGATTACATATGCATGTGTCCATTTAAAACAGTAAACATGTTCTAATTTAGTGCTTATTGGCAGGACTATGCATGGGTGAAGGAAGGAATGATCTTTCCTTTCCTAGAGTACACAGACAGGTGTGTACTATACGAATTATTATAACTTAAAAGCGCAACTTTACCCGTGCTTACAAGTCCTTTTTCGTCCTCAGATTTCGTGGGCAGACCCAGTTGTATGGCAGCAAGCCAAGTGATTTTAATATGGCGATTGAGGAGGCATTTTTAGCAGAACACGGCTACAATGATACAACCAATGGCACTGGGCAAGGAACTGACCCGGTCACCAAGCAAAGTGAAATTCAAGAGGCAACTGATTCAAATCAGGACCAGGATTGCTGCTATAGTAACCAGGCGAGTTGTTACAGTGCCAATTCAGTTTACATCATTATATTCTAACTTGCCGCTGTCTTTTTTTTGTGAATTTTTTATACAAGAATCCTGCCTGATTAGAAGCAAGGACAAATAATATTTTGTTAGTCATGACATTGTTTGCTGGGACGTTCCCATGTTTCTTTTTGGGACTATCCACCTGATTTTAGATGTAAGACGTAATTGCTTTATACATTTCGTAGTTGGTAGCTGCAATTGATTTTTTTTTTATATTCAACGATGCGTTGGCATTTGTTTAAAAAACCCTGGTGTTTTCTGGTGGTGTCAATCTCCCTTTCTTTGACAAGCTTGTTTACATTGTTACTACTTTTATGGCTTCGTGGTGCTGATATATAGGCCCTGAAGGCTTGGGAATATTTTACCATGCTTCCAAGGCTTTTGGGTGCTGACAGATCGGTGGTAGCCCTTGAAAGGAGATGCATTTACTTTTCTAGTCATGACTGGCAGGGACTAATTTCCCTTGCCCTCTCCAAGATTTGAAACCTTTGCCATTTTAGTCATGCCTTTCCATTTCTTTGCATTTGCTATTTAAGTTTTTGGCTCTGCCGCTTCTAGAACTCCACTTACCCCATGCCTCTTGTTATGACTGAGAAATAATATAGTTTGTTAGTATGCTTATTTTGTGGGATAGTTTGGTAGAGTGATGTTTCTAATGTCGAGTGACTATGCTTTTACGTGTTTTCTTCTAAGCTTACCTTGAAGTGGGCAAGAGTAGACCTAATTTAAACGTCGAAACTCGTTTTTTTTCCCATCCCTATCTAAATTTCACACTTAGTTTAATCAAGATTGTATCCTACTATGAGGAATATTTTAACTTGTTGTGCGCTGACTCTTTCGAGAGAAAAAGGTACCTTTTTTTTGTAATTATGTGTTGCGTTAAGCATGATAACATTTTGGGATCCAATCTCTAATAGTTTAAGCTTTTAGAATAATTAGTAACTCAATATGGTATTAGAGCTCGTGGTTGTGCAAGGTCTTTGGTTCGATTCTTACCATTTGTGTTGAGCTTCGTTTAATATATTTGTTGTTAAACTGCTACTATGTTTGTTTCTGCACTTGGTGGGGTGTACCTTGATTTGTTTCTCATTGATTTCTCTCTCCATGTCCAAATGGGAGGCTTGCATGTTTGGGAGAATGTTAAGCGTGCTATCATTGTTAGGCTCATCCAGCTGTTAGAGTAGATGGCAACTTAACATAGTGAAATTTCAATAAGTTGTTGACTCAATGGAGGTTCAACTCTTAGATGGCCTTTCAACATTTTATGTTTGAAAATGGTACATGAAAGATTATATGTACGTATGTATGCAAGTTTCTATGTATAAAAGCTTAGCTGCACCCTGAACCCCAAGGTTTGCCAAAACTTGAGCTAAAACCCAAGCTTTACAAATAGGCAGCGAAAACCCCGAGGTTTGCCATGTGTTGAAAGGAGATCAAAACACGTGCCATGTTAATTACTAGTTCAGTTGGCACTACTCTGCCTAACAGGTTATGACTTTTGCCAGAATTGTTCTTTTCAGGATGCATTCGATAAGAAAAAGGACGCACGGACCTGTGATAGCTGTGGCTTGACTCGTCCTTGCAAAACAATGAAGAAAATAAAGGGCACAACTTCTGAAACCCAATTCTTGTGTGAACATTGTGTTAAGGTTCAAAACATGCTACTTATTGTTTAGTCCATCTTCTATTTTCCCTTTTTACCCCTCATTTCTAGAATGCAAATTTTGATTGGACAGTTGTCATTTGTCTTGCAGTTACGGAAATCTAAACAATATTGTGGCATATGCTACTTATTGTTTAGTCCATCTTCTATTTTCCCTTTTTACCCCTCTTTTCTAGGATGCAAATTTTGATTGGACAGTTGTCATTTGTTTTGCAGTTACGGAAATCTAAACAATATTGTGGCATATGCAAGAGGATTTGGCATCACGCAGATGGTGGGGATTGGGTAAGGTCTTCTGCAGTTTTCATTACGTCTATGCTTCATTTCTGCAACAAGGTTTCTAGAGTGAAATATATTATAATCATTTGGTCATACTCTTTGGGCTAGGTATGTTGTGATGGCTGTGATGTTTGGGTACATGCAGACTGTGCCAAAATCTCCAGCAATCTTTTCAAGGTCTGCCCCTAGACCATGTTTAATTTGTCCATTTGTGGCTGTCAATTACCCATATGTTGTTCATACCTAATTGTTTTGGTATTTTAGGACCTGGAGGAAGCTGATTATTACTGCCCTGAATGCAAAGCAAAGACTTATAATGACCTGTCGGTTGCACAAAAGTTCCAATCAAAAGTCAGGTATCTCAGCAGCGTATGCTACATTCCATCTGCCTCCTCTCCTTTGAAATCTTTTCCTTTTAGATGTAAACCTAACAATCTGACAGTTGTTCAAACAGGTCCACAGAAAACTGTGAACAGCCTATGCTACCTGACAAGATTGCTGTTGTCTGCACTGGCATGGAAGGAATTTACTATCCCAGTCTTCATCTGTAAGTCATGACATTAACAGATCTGAAATATGTCGATCAGAAAAATGTCAATCTATAACCTACAAATGCTGATTTTTACTCACAGTTGATATTGCATAAAGATCAGCCTTGTTGAACACAATAAACACAATTTTTTTTTCACTTTAGGTAGTTTGTACTTTAGATCTCTCTTCTTGTTGTTTTAGAGGGTGGTTGATGACAGAGACATTTTAGATTCAGTTTGAGCCGAGAGGATGAAACTTTCTGTCATTTTCTTTTCATGCTACTTTGTATAGAGGCTTTTTTTTTGGGGTCTATGTTGTTCCTGGTAAACCTATTAATCGGTCGCATATTATGATGAGGAATTGCCGAAACACCTAGCGTTTATGGGCAGGAACTAAAATCTCATAGCTTGGGTAGATTGCCTGCCTAGGTATGGAGTTGACAACTTCTATGAAACCCAAGCACATTACATGTTGACAGCATTATTAACCTTGTAAAATGAGCTGCAAGTTGCTTTAAGCATGATGCAATCTCAAGGATGGTAAAAGGCTAGTAAGCTGCAGGGTAGAACTCTTTCAACCCTATTGTTGGTTTGTGTCATGAAATATTACTAATCGGTCAAGCTGCTGTCGGTGGTTTATTTTCATCAAAGGAAGTGCTGTTTGTTTCCTTTTAACATAATCAATTCTAATAATATAATGTTTTGGTCCTTGGGTATCATTTCGGTTATTGGTTATCCTTTATTTCTGTTGTAACTCCATCCTTGATGATAAATATCAAGGTGAGAATGATAGAAATTTAGAATTTTTTTGCCGTTTAATAAAAATTAACAGACAAGAACTTCCTTTTGAATATACAAGCAGCAAGTTCATCTTCAGCAAATCAATCGCATTTTTCTGTTTGGGCCAAATTTGGTTAACTTAGGTACTGATAAGTGGTTACTTTTGTATGGCATCTGATATTGTCATTGCTGATAGGAATTGATATATCTCCTTCCTTCCCTATTTCAGAGTCGAGTGTAAGTGTGCTTCATGTGGGACAAAGAAACGGACACTCAGTGAATGGGAACGCCATACAGGTTGCAGAGCTAAAAAGTGGAAGTATAGCGTTAAGGTGAAGCACACAATGCTCCCGCTGGAGAAATGGGTTCGTACCTAAACTAGTCATTTTGGAAGTCTTACTTGTAATGGTGTTTTACTTGTTTAGATAGCTTAGTGTCTTGTTCTCGCGTGTTGTTATTGCTTCTGAGTTCTATCCTTTAAATGCTGATTGTTTTGTCTGGCGTTAATTGGGATTTATTAACTGTTCTTGTGACTTTGGTGATAATAGTTTATGTCATGGCTGATACTTTCCTGTTAAGAATATAGTAGTGGTTCATGGTCTTTGTGATGGCTTTGCAGCATCATGTACAACTGCACAATTGGTCTGTACAATCTATGGCAATTATGTTTGCCTTTATACGGGCCTATTTTACTTTGGTAAAAGTCCCACGCTACTATTTTGGTGTTCTGTTATGTATTTCCTTTCCCTGTTCACAGACGAATTAGATGTTGTACACATTAATATCTCAGAGTAGGAAGTAAAGAAATTCCATGTCAAGTACTGCCAACTAAAGTAATTAGGAGCTTGGTATAGTTAAAATAAGGAAGTTCCTTGTGTAACTATTTTGATGAATAATACTCCTCCCTTCCAAAATTATCTATCATATCTCCTTTTTTGGACAGTCATTAAATATTGCTCACTTTCCAAATTTAGAAAGTAAAAATTGTTCATTTCCTAAATTGTCCTTACACTTATCTCTCTCTCTCTCTCCCCCCTCCTCCTCCCCCCACCAAAAGACCAGATAACCAACATGAACGACTCACCCTCCTTCAAGGCTCAAGCCCACTTCTCTTTCTTTTCTTTCTCACTTCATCTATTGACCACAACCACTGTCACGTACAGTCACTTGTCACCGAGCGTCCTTGATCGCCACCACGCCTCCATTCAACAGCCACTCCTTTGGCTTGAAGATGGAAAATAGTCAACGAATATGATTCTAGCTTTAGATCTGAATTTCATTAATGATTATGGAAGATCTTAAAGTTTGAAATCGATTTTATCAATTCGATTTAATTTTTGATATGAAAATAAAAAGCATTCACTCAGTTTCCAAGCGTGGTTGTCGGTGATATATAATCATCTTTGGCATGGTCTTCAGTTTCCATTAGTAATTGGGTGGTGACGGTGATGGTTGCCGGTGGTGGTTTGAGACAGCTGTGTTTACTGCCTATGCGTGCCACTGCAGTCACCTGTGCAAATGACTAGGCGGAGTTGCTGTTAGGTAGAAACGACTAATTAAGTGGTGGACGCCTAGGCGTGGTAGGGCAAAAGCTAATTTGGGTAAAGAAAAGAAGAATAACTGGATAAAGATACAAAGAGAAAAGGACTTGGGAGGAAGATGATGAAATAAGGGTTAGGTTTTACGGTCATACAGGGCATAAATTTGTATAGAGATTTAAAAAGAAAAACTAGAAGTTGAATTGGGATTGCTGGGTAATTCAGTTGGAAGACGCAACTTTTGTTACGACTTTCAGATAAAAAATTGCATCATTAGGTTCATTATAATAAATTCATGAACCAATTGGTAGACTTTAAAAACTTTGAGGTGTGATTTTTAAGCGAGAGACAGAGAGCAGTGAAGGATGAAGAAACAGAAAAATATGGTGGCCCAGCGAAGGACATAAAATGATCTGATAAATAGGTAGAAGACATTTGGGGATGGAATGAAGAATATACAACAAGTGAGTGAAGTGACTAAATTCCTTGATATGCGCGCAAGTCAAATGCGATCAATAATTTTGAGATGGATGGAGTATGTTTTAACTTGATTTTTTCTTTTTGATTATTCTCTGCTAAAATTGATGATGCTTCAGATTGCTGAGTACAGTGCACATGGAATCGATCCTCTGAAGTTTGATAAGGAACAATTATTTGCCTTCTTGCAAGGTAATTGTGTATGTCTCAGCTAGTACTGAGTTTTGTGTTTGAGTTTTAGTTTCTTTTGCTGTATTGCATTGAGGCATCTGTGTGGAATTCAAAAGAAATTAACTAGTTTCACTGTGACAGAGAAATATGAACCTGTTAATGCAAAGTGGACGACAGAACGCTGTGCTGTTTGTAGATGGGTTGAAGATTGGGACTATAACAAAATCATTATATGCAACAGGTGTTCATATTATCTGCAATTTTCTGTTGAACTAGATCCTTAGTGCTATGCAATTTAAGTAACGAGGTTTGCTGGGATGAGATCGGATTTTAGCATTCAACTAGAGTCATCTAATTGTTTTTTACTCTTGTTCCAGATGTCAAATAGCTGTCCATCAAGAATGCTATGGAGTGAGCAATGTTGTGGACCTTACTTCATGGGTTTGCAGAGTATGTGAAACTCCTGATGTTGAGAGGGAGTGTTGCCTATGCCCTGTGAAAGGCATGTTATTCGACATACTTAACAGTCTCTTTGTTAAAAGCTCTGGCATCATTATAGTTGTTTTAAACCATTTTACAAATTGAATCCTGCTTTTATAGGGGGTGCTTTGAAGCCAACAGATGTTGATAACTTGTGGGTTCATGTTACATGTGCATGGTGTAGGCCGGAAGTTTCTATCTCAAATTTTGAGAAAATGGAGCCTGCCACTGGACTTTTTAGGATTCCATCATATACTTTTGTAAAGGTACAGGCGTTTTTTGAATGTTTTACGATGCTGCTTAGTTATAAGTGTTTCATCAATGCTTTAAGAAGATAAAGTCTTGTAAACTTGAGTAAGCGTGCAAAATAGTTTGGAATATGTATTCCTTGAGTTAATTAACATTATTAGTTAGTGGGCTAAACTGTTCAAGTTATTTTGGATTTCTTTGATATTGAGTATGTTGAAATTTTACATTTGCATAAACCTACAGGCATGTGTAATTTGCAAGCAGATCCACGGTTCTTGCGTGCAGTGTTGTAAGTGCGCCACTTCTTTTCATGCAATGTGTGCTTTGAGAGCAGGATATCGCATTGAAGTAAGTTTCTGCAACTTTGTCACTTGCAATACATGATTTTCCGAAATTATGATTTGAGTGACTTCATCACTTCGCGTAGTGATCCATTCTGGAATTTAAGAACGTAATAGCGGGATTAGGTTCATGATGGGGTAGGAAGTAAGCAAATGCTGCTAGTTCTGCACTGCAATGATTATTAATTACAAACCTTATGTTTGACTTTTGCCATGCATAGTATAGTAGTCTCCACACGATATGCCACCCCATCTCGCTACTATGTCAGACTTTCAGTTACGAGCTCCTCCCCCCCCCCCCCCCCCCCCCCGGCGGCGTGTCTCCCTCTCTCTGTTAAGTCTCTCGCACATTTGCAATTTTGAGTTGTTCTCCTGATCTGGCTCCTCTCCATTAGCCCCTTTCCGCTAATTTCCCTCAATGGCCATCCAGAAGAATTTAAATGTTCCAAAGGTTCCTGAATGTTACCTCATAGTTAATGCCGGTCGACAAGTTCTGTCCCACCCACTCCGTTCTCTCCCACATCCATTTGTGCCGCTAATATGCATCAAGCCTGCAAAACCATTCACCTGAAAACCGCCATCTAATAGAGAACCTCACCTATCTCTTCTTTCTCTGCCAGTGGGATCGAGTTCTTGTCATTACCTATTGTTGCGTGGATTACCTAAGTTGATGCTTATGTCCAGAATTTTAGATCTTCAACGAAGTAAACCAATGATCCAAGATCACAAATAATCAGTGCATTTTTATGGCAGATTCATAGAGTACATGACTGGATGTCTGATGTACCGATTCTCTATACTTGTGGGGAGACGAGCATCTTTAAATATGAGAAAGTTCAACAGCCAATGGCTTCATTTTAAGTCAGGCAGCCATAGTCTCCATCTGGTTCTTTTGTTTGTATATTCTTTTATCATCACTTAATTTCAGAATAAATTATGGTTAAAAGGACTTACTTTGATAGTAAATTATGGTTAAAAGGTTTAGTTGTGTAGAAGTAATCGGCCCTTAAGTACAATTTGCATGGAGAGGAACCAAATTTTGTGATCCTCCGTCCCATGACTGAAGGTAGCTAGAAGATTCATTGTTTATTTCTCCAACCTGAGTCTGGGTAGTGATGGATGCAAGTGGGTCCACTGTTCTGTGATCATTTTTTGCAGTTGGATCTGGGAATAATGTTTTCTGTCGGAATTTAGAATCACTGGTTTTGTCTATGATCTCTGTGCCATTCATTCTAATTGTGTTTACGGTATGATGGTAGCTATTAGTGATTGGGTGGGTGGGATGAGAATGCTCAGACAGGGTTGGAGTTGTGTGAACTGTGAATCATAAACTATTGTGGGGAGAGGTTGCAGTGGGCTTCATCCTTGGTAATGTGGGAAGTGGGAAGAGGCCCCCATTTCAAACTGACCTGGTTGTCATTCGTGTTTTAACACGGTTTGTATACAAAACTTCGAGGAGTACAATGTTTCTAAGCTCGACACGCGAATGTTAATATGCTATTAGTTGTCTCGTAGAGTGGTGACTAATTTGGGATTGTAGGGGATCTCAGGAAAGGGAGGACCATTTGGAATATTGAATGTGGTTCATGCTAAGAGTAATTATAAGTGTTTCTCTAATACTTAAATTACTTAAGACTTGAAAGTTGTTTTTTGTGGAAGCACACACCATGCAAATTCTTTCGGCTAAACTTTTACCTGGTTCTGCATTTCTATTTTCAGTTGCATTGCTCGGAGAAGTTTGGAGCACAGACAACGAAATGGGTATCTTATTGTTCTGTGCATAGGTAAGGATCACATTCCTTTTATTCTTTCTCTTTTGTGTTTTTTCTGGAGAATTTGCTTCTAGGTAAAGAGGCCTCTTCCTTGTTCCTAGAAATGAAGAATGATGCATATGCATGCATGAACCTGTGGGCTTGGTATCAGGTTGTTGTTGCCACTGACATAATGGGTATATTCTTGATAAATAGGCCTGTAAAACATATGAGTTTGGACAGGATAGGGTTTAGTTTAGTATGACTGCACAGATCTGATACAGTCAAAGGAGATTCTTACCTCAGCTCAAGGTTTGACTGGATATCTTTCCCTTTGATTGGGAAAAAAAACAAAAATAAAAACAGAATGTTCACCGATTTACAGACCAAATGGTGGCTAGTGTTATTCAATCATAATTCAGCTTTAGTTAATCCGAATGTCTGGCTTAGCGGATAAGCCTTTCTTCTGACATACCTGACACAGATTGCTGCCAGTTAAGCCCTTCTAAACTGCCATTCTTAAACAGGTTTCTGTCACAAAATTTTGGATCTTGATTAGCCTTGCAGCTTTCTAGTTACTATATTACATACTTTTTACCAGTGCCTGTGCCCCTAATGTCACCATTTCATATTGAATTTTGTTCGATTTCTCATTTTCGGCCTATTGGTGCAACTTTCTGATACTTGATGCCCTTTTGGGAAATCCATTCTACCCTTTAGTGATCTAAACCAAGGATCACAAATTAGATATTTATGATTGGCGGTGAAGCCTTGAACGTGGTCCTACTTTAGCTTCAAGATGTGTCTTTAACCATAATTACTTTGAGCTTGAGAAACTTCTAGTCCTATGGGCATTCAAAATCAATGGGACAACATCTAAGAAGTTTGATAACAACTTTTCTCAGGAACATTTTCAAATTGTTTTCCTTCAGTTTCAGTTTCATGTTCTGTTTTCTGTTTACTTTTATTCAACAATGAATTTTTAAATATGTTATGTACATTTGACTGTTGGGCATAAACTAAGCGTAACTGAAATGTGAATGCTTAGGGAAAGAGTGGTTTGGGATGGAATGAGAAATGAGAATAATTACAAGGGTGGGTGGCACCAACTGAAAAAAAGTGAGGGGCATTGCTTTAGATGGTTTTTTAATATATTGCGTAGGCCTTTAAATGTCCCAGTAAGAATTAGTAGTTCGTGTCAAGTTGATAGGGTAAGACGAGGTATGGGTAGACCTAGAATAACGTGGGAGAGCAAATGATTCACGTTGCGGACCCAACTAGCTTGGAATTACTACTTAGGTGATGATGATAATGATGATTTATCTTTTGCCTTTGGAAATAGAAATCCAGGGTTTTTTAGAATTTAAGACTGCATTTCTGTTGTCTTTCTTCACTTGAAAATTTTTACGCACTTGAATTTGTTTTAGGACATTAAGGAATTACGATTTGATAGGAGTTACATACTGGTAACCACCTTTCTGCTGATTCGTGTTCATTTCTTCATTTATTGCTTTTAATACAGGGAGCCGAACGCAGATAATGTCTTAGTCATGCAGACTCCTTCTGGTGTATTTTCTAGCAGAAGCTTGCTTGAAAATCATAATGAAATACAGTCCTTCAACGGTGCAAGGCTTGTTTCATGTAATAAATCAGAGATCACTGATTTATTAACCTTAGATGCTACTGCGTTTGAGCCCCTTTCTGCTGCTAGGTGCCGCATCTTTAAAAGATCAAACAGCAAGGTACTAAAGGAATGCAACCTTGAATGCACCTTCCCTTTTATCTTCTCTGTTGTCACAAAAGCGCGCGCACAGTCACACGCGCGCGAGCTTGAATGTGTGTCTGCGTGCACGCGCGTAGGTATGCCTAGATGCATTGCATATGTACTGCAATGTGTTTCATGACACACTTTGGACGTCTGTAGTAACTATTTTTTTGGATAGGCTCAAAAACTTATCCTACAGTGCTTGCTCTCCTTGTATCTTGTCTCATGTTTGTTTTTTTTCCCTGTTTCTTAGAGGGCTGGAAAGGAGCCAGTATTTCACCGACCGAGGGGTCCAAGCCATCATTCCTTGGATGCAATAGATTGCTTAAGCTTGCATAGAGTAATTTAATGTTTTTGTTATTTTTTTATTTTCGTAGAAGTACTTACTGTTTCTTATGTGTAGGATCATTTGGTTTGTTATTTCATTTGTTCAACTTATTCCGCTTTTACAGGAAATTGGAGACTTGAATTCTTTTTCTACATTCAAGGAACGGCTTGAGCGTTTGCAGGTGAATTGCCTTTTCTTGTTTTCTCTATGAGCACTAGCTATTGTTTTACCCAGTTCAGTCTTCTTACTTGTTGATTTTCTCATTGTTTCAGGAAATGGAGAATCTTCGGGTTGGTTTTGGAAAATCTGGAATACACGGATGGGGGCTTTTTGCGAGGAGGAACATTCAAGAAGGAGAAATGGTATACATTTGTTGTTTTTTGATGTATTTTACAGGCTTTTGGTGTCGATATTTGTTTTTACTATCCACCTGCCACACATCAGAAGTAGATTGACAAACAAATTCTTCATCATTTATATGACATGATATTTCGTGCCACATTGTGATGAATTTTTACAGTTTTTCCATTGCTTTTGAGTGATACGGTTCTCGGTGCCGGGTGCATTTATCTCCAGGTTCTTGAATATCGTGGTGAGCAGGTGAGGCGCAGTGTCGCTGACTTGAGGGAGGCACGCTACCGGTCAGAAGGCAAAGATTGCTATGTGAGTCCATCCTTACTGATTCCTTTGTTTAGAACTTGAAACTTTAGTTCTGGAACTGGCTCAAATGTTTGGCTACAAACCACAGTTCTCTCTCTTGTAGGTAGCCAAAGCTTATGCTTTGGCAGATTTTTCCTTCATTTGGTCTACCACTTGAGTGTCGTGTTCATGATCATATTTGTGTTAGAGCCTTCATGTACCCCTAATTGTCTGAGGCCTCTGTCTCTGCTTTCCCTTGTTATTTGATAAACTTTGTCCTCGAGACGTCTTACTTATAGGCTGGTGTACTTGCGATGATCACCTCTGGAAGTCTTCTCTGTTGGGGCTTAAACCTTTGTTGTGATTTTTAATGTTACTAAGTAATTCCATTTGCAGCTCTTTAAGATCAGCGAGGAAGTCGTCATAGATGCCACATATAAAGGGAACATAGCGCGCTTGATCAACCACTCCGTAAGTTTTTAACTGTTGGGCTTTCGATGAGATAAATTGTGGATTCACTATTTGAATGTAATATGTCAAGTGCCACTACTTGGGTTGATGGATTAGGATAAACGTATTCTGAAACACGGAAAAAAATAACATTAAAGTGTGTACACAGTCTCTTATCCAACTTTTAGTTGGATTGTGTTCCAGTTGTAGAGTTATGCACTCTTTGCTGCTTGTCTGGTTACTGTGGTGACAACACAAGCAAAATCTTTGTTAGGTGACTAATCGGCTACATGAATTACTACCTGACAGATGCATGGAGTTGGAGAACTATAATGTGAAGGAAACTGGTTTAAAATGACACATGCACTTTTGATTAGGTTCTACTCACGCTAGTTGCATATTTACTGCTCAGAAATTCTCTTGGGTTTATAAAGCAGTTTATTACTGTTATTGGAGTCCTCCTTAAATGTACTCGCAGTCTGGAATATATAGCTTAATCTTGCATATTATGCCTGTGCTGCAGTGCATGCCCAACTGCTATGCCAGAATCATCAGCGTGACTGAGGAGAAGAGCTGGATAGTGCTTATAGCTAAATCTAATGTATCTGCTGGTGACGAGTTAACGTATGAATATGCGACTCTCTGTCTCTCTCTCTCTCTCACACACACACAAAACACACCCACATGCACGTGCGCGAGCGCGCCAACTTGAAATTTAACCAGTCTTGCCCATTTTCAGTTCTAAGTGGGCTTTGGTGCTTACCGCTAGTTTCTTGCATTACAGGTATGATTACTTGTTTGATCCCGACGAGCGTGATGAATTCAGAGTTCCCTGCCTATGTAGAACTCCCAATTGTCGGAAATACATGAATTAGGTTATAGAAGATAGTAGATAGCCATTTTTTCCTCGGCATTGAGTACAATCCTCTCTCACTGCACGAGAAGTTCTCACATTCGGCTTGAAATATCTTTTAGCCACCCCCATTGTAATTCAGTTGCAAACAGAATGTAAATAGAACATCTGTTTGACTGGTAACTTTTGTATTTTTTTTTTGCATTTCTAGTTATATTCAAATCTTTATTCTTACAGAAGATCTTTTGTTTTGAGCGATGTTAAGGGAAATGATAAATCCAAAGAATCATCCAACCCATTCCATCCCCACATGAATTACACTAAAAGGAGGATGGAGCCTTTTTTTTTTTTGATAATCATGAGAATTGCATTGTTAATAAGAGGTTACAAAAGGTTATCAGTGACGACTTTAAAGGTTTTACGTAGCAGTTTTATGACGGTATTCGTTGTATAAGTACCTAGTGGTGGCACGTTATAAAGGTAAAGTTCTTGCAATAATACATAATAATAAAGGATGGTGATAAAAAGAGAGAGATGTCATTGCAGTAAAATCTTATTAACCTAGTCTTGATATACGGCAGTACAGAGGATCAAGCATTAAGACACGGCTTAAAAGGGCTAAACCAATTTCTGGTTGAACTAATTTTTCTGCACCGGAGGGACTTGGGACATGGCTGAGTTATGCATCGATTCGGAGTGGAGCTGTCTGGAGGTGTTGGTCGCTTTCTGAGGTGTTTGGTTCACCCGTGCCTCTTTTGGTGGAGGGGAAAGGAATAAGAGAGCTTTGCAGGGCCTTTCACCGTGTTAAAAGGCTTCCATTTTTGTTGGGCTGAGGAGTTTTTCAGTCTCCCATGATGCCCTTTTAGCCTTTCTGGAAGACGAGAGCTTCCTAAAAGTAAAATAACTGTTTTTTTTTTCAAAGTTAAATAAACCCTCCTGCATCATCTGCGAACACACGTTGAACTTCGCAAGAACTGTGCTCGGAGAGCTATTCTTTCAAGGAGATCGGTTACCAGTACACTAGGTTCCGGTTCTTCCGAATTTCATTAGTTTCTGTCGCTGATCAAAGGACAAAGGTTGAAGCGTTTATCTTTTTGCTACAAAAAGAAATATGATACTCTGTATTTAGCTGGTTCACTGTCTTATCACATAACAATATCATCTTCAAAATAGCTAGTCAACTACGTACTTATGACACCGAGGTATTGACGGTGATTTTCAAATCTCCTTCGTAACTCCTGAAACTTCTTCGTAGTGGCTCCCTGTGGTGCCACAAATAAATTCATCCGATTTGCTTAAGATGCTACAATCGTATTGTCGATACTCGAGATAATGGAATCAAACTCAAGTATATCCCATATCAAGAGGAAAAGAAGTGTGAGCCAAGGTGCATTTCACATTGTCAGGAGAGGAAGATTGTATATAATGTGTGATGAATCCGAGGACGTTAAAGCATAATAATGAAAGATTTTGAACTATGTGTGATTGAGTCTCAGTGACCGATACTTGGGAACCGAAATCAAGCTCAAGTATATCCCCATCAAGAAAGAACCTGGTGCATCTCACATCGTCAAGAGAAAATATTTTAAATTACGTGTGATTGAACTTTGACGTGACGATAAAGTATAACGAGAGAAGATTCTGAATTACGTGCAATTGAATATCAGTAAGAATGCTAAGACATCCTCATAAAATGACGAAATAAACGTGAAGAGGTAATGCAAGAGCAATAAAGTAAAAAAGACATTCCCATATAAGAGCTCTGCTTGATGCGTGCAACCGAGCAAGTCACGTTATATTAGCATTAACGGAGTGCACACATTGTTGGGCAAAATTTGAACGGGGTGGCCTTCCCGCGCCTATAAAGAACAGTTTGAGAGTTGAGTGAGGTTTGTACGTCTTCCGCATCAAAGAAACTCGAAAGGTTTGCGTAGCGCAGAGGAGAACAGAAAATGGGGAAACGACTTCGTAGAGAGAAATCCATCAGCTGCTGCGTCTCTCCCAAGTTCTCCTTTCTCGCTCCTCACTCCATCTTCTCCTGGTCACACCTCTTCTCTCTCTCTCTCTCTCTCTCACGCACGCACACACATACACAAGCAAAACTGTTGACCTAGCTAATTTGGAGGTCTGAAGCTCTAAAATGAAAACATAAAAGTACTGTTAAGATTATTTGATCTGTTCGACAAGTTGACGCTTCATTTCATCTGGTGATTAAATTGAATTTGCGATGAACTGTAATATATGTGAAATTTTGACTGTGATGCCATTGAAATGAATGATCCCAATGCTTGAATTTCGGCTGATTTTGAAATATGAGAGCAAATGAAGGTTTTATACTTCGTATTTGAATCAAATGTAGTTGCGTGTGCTCGAGATTAAAATCGGTGAAGCTTCATTTGAGTCTCATAAGCTTTGCTAATCAATCCCTTCGTGTTCGTATGGATCTAAGTACAGTTACGAGTCTGTGATCCGTTCAGTTCAGTGAGTAGAAGCTTAAATGATCTTGTGATTTACTCGAAATTGCACTAACTGTATTTGATGCGAGGTTTTGAATTGTAATGCAACTGATATGCATGATCGCAGTACTTGAATATTAGCTTATTTTGAAATACGATAGCAAATGAATGTTTTATACTCCGTTTGAATCATACTTTGCTCTATGAGGTTTCAATTTATACAGAAAATGGCATTATATCCGTCGCGTCAAGTTTAAAGTGCAGAATATGTGAAGTTTCATTTTAATTTCCTAAGATTGTTAGTGTTATGATTCTGTGACCGGTTCAGTCAGTAGGAGCTTAATTCAATATAAGATTGATACATTTGAAATAGCACGAACTGTTAGTAAGATGTGGTTTGGAAGTTGTAATGCAACTGATGCTGTATTAGTCCATGTAGATAACATTAGATTGACCTGGAAGCGTGTCATGTGCAAACTTATGATAGATAAAGAAAAACGTGTTTGTTTAGCTAGTTGAAATTTGAAGGTCAAAAACTTTGCAGCTGATTTAAAATTGTTGTCCCTTCACACCTAAAACTGCTTCTTTTTTCTTTTCTACTTCTGAGAAACAGAATAGACTTATCATGTAAAGAAGAAAGCACGAGGGTTTCAGCAGTAAGCATAAGTAAATTGCAGACATCTGACTCATAACTGTCATGTGTGCATTAACAACTATAAGATCTGTGTTTGCTATAAAAACTTGTTAGTCAATCTGCTAATACTTTCTACGTATGATTTCAATGCAAAGGTATGAAGTGGATCTGTGGACGCACATCGCCAAATTCTTGGATGGGAAATCTTTGGTGATGCTTGCAGCTACAAACCGGTGGTTCAAGCGTATTTTCCTGGAGGAAAGTATATGGAAGTTTGCCTGTCTGCGTGATCTCGAGGTTCCTGATCCTAAGAATGTGGGGTTCAAGTGGATCAACCTTTATGCTTCAGCTTTCGGTAAAACATCAGAGCCTTATCATTTTCCTTGAATAGAACTTTTAGTTGTTCTGAACTTAACTAGGATAGCTGATAAGCTGATCAACAATTTTTAATTACTTGCAGGTGGAAGTCACTCTTTCATGTTCCGTCAGATAGAAAAGCATATTGGTGACTTCTCTTTCCTGTCCATTTTCACCTGTCGAGTTAAACTTGTAGGTAGTCAGGTGGCACTCTCAACTGGTTGAGTCCATGATGTGTCAACTAACAAATTACACATTCACATGCCACGATATACGATACAGAGTGGAGGGTTAGAGTGACTTGATGACCATGTATTACTTCCATTTGCCTCTCAGTATTGTATAGCTTCCAGTGGTACCTGCACTATATGCCAAAAAGAACAATATCTGCCCCAGCAGTTCTAGATAATTACCAGTGCATAAATGACAGTTCCAAATTTAAGATGACAATGAGCGAAATTCTACATAACCTGTTCGAAAGCAATCCTATATCCATCTTTATCAAAAGTTTTAACTGGTATGAGCAGTGCACACCATCTTGGATACTTACAACTTTCATCCCAAAATTATGCGGAATTAAGCATTATTCTTAGATGTACATATGGTCAGAATTCTGAACGTTGGTCTGTTTTCTATCTTGGTGGAAAATCAGATTGGATGCGAGTTGGTGCATTTTTCTTTGACTCACCGTTCGCACTCCTGACGGAGAAGCTGATGTGTCCCTTGAAACTTCCACAAGAAGAGAACACAGACAATATGTTGGAGTCATGTGGCTCTTGCGTTGTAAAGAATGTCAGAACTGGAATCTGGATAGCAGGTAATTTATTGCAGACTACTATCATGCGAGTTGGTGGAGTTTAAAAGGTTAATCTCATTTATACTCGCTCTAAGAATGTCTACTGATGCTGGGATGTGGTTTCAGATCTACAGCTTGTTCGATGCCCTGTCTGTGACCTTGAGACATGCGATGGTGAGCAAGAAATCTGCTTTTCTTTCCATGAATTGCGAGATAAGAAGTTCCCTTTAACTAACCTAGGTAAGTAAGAAATATAAACTGCTGAAGATATGCAAAGTAGATAGCAGTCCTTTGTTGCGCGTGAGTGGAGGGAAGAATATATAGACTTAATAGCAGGTCCCAAATTTTGCTGAAGTTTTGAGTCAGTGGCAGTATACTTAGGCTGGGAGGCATGTTATCTCCAGCCTCCACGAACATATCACTCTAGTTGGGAGTAAAGATCCACATTTCTTATTTGCATTTCTTTTTCATCTCCTTTGAGTGTGTTGGGTGGAGGGTAGGGTGGGGGTTGTTGGGAAAACTTTGAAGTCATGGCTGTATTCATGAGTAATCTTCTACTGTACATAAAGTTGTGTAGCACCGTATATAGCAAATTGAGGAGGGTAACACATCCTATGTCTTTACTTCTGATAATTAACACAATATAGTTAGTTTATCAGGCATAGTTTATGGGAATTGAACACTTCATAGTGCACATAACCTCTCTCATACCGTGACAAAGAAAATATTTCCAAGTTGTAACAAATGTTCACTTATATTCACGTTCCCATCATAGAAAAATACGACCGAGGAAAGTTGAGCCTTCGAGGCTGAGGGAACATTCAGGACTGCGAAGTAAGACAATTTGCCTAATTTTTTTGCAGGAACAATGCAGATGCTGGATGCAAGGCATATAGAGCTGTTCCTAAATGACGGATATCAGGATGGGAGCTGGGAGTACGAGATGATAGGATCTCATGATATCAGAAAACATCAAGATGGAGCTTCTGGTGCCATTTTTGACCTAAAACATCTCAACGATAAGTCGAGCTCTGGTAACTCTCTAAGATGCCTGTATGACGCATCATCATACTGAAATTGTCTATACAGAGACATGTTGAAAAAAATATTGAGCACACTGGGAATCGTAACATGATGTTTCCAGTAAAAGTCATTAAAAGTTCTGATTTAGAAACCAAAATCTGGTATTCTATGAAGCTTGAAAATGTGGTGGGCTGGTTGGTTAGTTTAGAACTTCTTCTGCTCTACTCCATTGATAACTTGTACAGATTTTGTTCAATACGATCATATTTAAACGTTTTAAACTTGTAGGCTTGTTGCTTGTCCTGAATGCATAGGAGACATTCTGAAAATTCTATGTAAAAATTAACCTGTAATTGTTTTATAGAAAGTGGATATAATGATTAATCATTGTGATTGCAACAAGCTGCAAAGTTTGTGAGAAATCACTGGTGAAAGTGGTATATGGATACATATCTCAGTTTCCAAAGTTAACGCTGTCTATCATCTTAAGAAAATGAGGGAAGTACTGTGACAACAGCAATCTTATTATGTTTTTTGCAGGTATTTTGAAATCCTAATTCCAGGCCGTGTCTAAGTAATGTTTGTGAAAAAGTGAATTACTTCCTAATACTGATGATTTGCCCTAATTTTCAAATATGTTGACAGATGTCTTCAATCTCAAGTCATGGGCGGGGAAACCCAAGGACTGGCAACCAAGAGTTATGGTAACTCCCCATGCAGTTGCAATCAACACCAATCTACAAGAAAATGAAGGTACAATTGTTCACAATCTCTGAATAACCGCAGCATTGTGACTCTGACACTTGGTTACTCATGTTCATATTTACACACATTGCACTTGCCTGAATTGTTTGTAAACGGCGTGGACAGAATTGATCTGTTATGAAGCTCAATAGAGAAAGACTACGCAGATGAGAAATCCACACTTTGTTTCTTTTCTTTTGGAAACAGGACTCAACTTGAAATTTCAGGCAATGACAGCTGGAGCCGGTGGTGAAGTTGTTTCAATTCGAATCTCACAGCAGCTCCTGTAATTCTGCCCGTTACCCCAGAACTTATAGCAGGATCTTTCTCACTCTCCAGGAAGGAAAGATTTTTTCTTTTTGAATGTTCAAAATGCAAATAGTATAGTTCATTGAACAGGTTATATAATGACCAGTCATATATTTTACAAGAATTACTTGTGTCTAACGAGAAAGGACCAAAACAATCATATAATCATCTATGCTGGTTTATTTTAAATAGTTCTGTTACATACAGCAGAATTTTTTTCGCTTTATTGTAGTTGGATGATTAGCTAGCAGCAACAGAACAGTGAGTAGGAATGTAATATATAGATTTGAGTAGCTATAGTATGAGATTTCTTGCCTTGTCTATGATTAGTTAGCGTAGGCTGCTGATGCTTATCTCAGAACCTTATCATTAAAGATGGATTCTCCTTGACCCAAAGAAAGGAAGGAGGGAGACAGATTCTGATTTCTTAGTTGTGGGAATAGGAGGATTGCTTCGCTTTCTCCAGCGACCATAGCTATGGATCCTGACATGCTAATTAACCCAATGAAGTCCTTCGCTTCAATTATTGAGAATAGCTACGGTGTCTGATCACTCGAGAAACCATATTCTTCCTTCACACACACAACCCAACACCCCCCCCACAACCACGACGGAACTGATGGAAGAACAGATGAAGTTAGTATAGTTTGAACATGTCAATAGTTCTGCATGAATTGCTCGTCTGTGCTGAAATATGCTGCCTAGTTTGAAATTCTTGTTAGCAGCATGTTTTTAGTTGTTAGATGATTTTGCTGGCGCCAACAGCACTGGATATTAATGTTAGATTTTCAAGATGGCCTCTTTAATTAGTTACTGTAGGCTGCCGATGCATAGGCTCATAGCACCTTTTGTGTAACCTTTTGACTTTCCCAAAAGGGATTATGGATTGTTTAATCAAGCCTAAGCAAAACCTATTCCAAATATAGGGAAAGGCCTTTCTTTCCATCTCATCTTTTGTGTAACCTTTTGACTTTCCCAAAAGGGATTATGGATTGTTTAATCAAGCCTAAGCAAAACCTATTCCAAATATAGGGAAAGGCCTTTCTTTCCATCTATGGAAATTCAACTCTTTTGAGCATATGGGTGTCTTAAAAGTCTTCTACTTCTCCTCTTTCCTCTTCTCTGCTGTTTATGCAGCACAGGAATGTTCAACTTCCGTCTGTGGCACCAGCGGCTTCGCCATTCGATTTCCTTTCCGACTACAAGGCACCCAACCGGAAAATTGCGGTTATCCTGGGTTTAACTTGCGTTGCAACAGTCAGGGCGTAATAATTCTAAGTCTTCCTTATTCCGGGGAGTTTTTCGTACGCAGTATCAACTACGGTGCACAAGTCATAAATCTATACGATCCATTTGACTGCCTCCCTAGCAGGCTTCTGGACTTCAATCTTTCAGGCTCGCCTTTCATGCCTTCCTACTATCAAAACTTCACGTTCCTCAGCTGTCCATCTGCACTCACGAGGTCTCGCTTTACCCCCATCGATTGCCTCAGCAATTCTACACACACTACTTTAGCTACTTCTTCAATCACCCTCGTCGCATCAATGACCATGTGCAAGATCGTTGCTACTTTGCCAATCCCTGTTTCCTGGCCACTCCAATATGATGAAGGGTTCTCTTCTGACCTTAATGGTGATCTGCATTTGACTTGGGATGTACCTAACTGTGTAGATTGCGAAGCGAATGGTGGTATGTGTAGATTCCAGAGTAGCTCAAGCCAAGAAATTTCATGTTTCAATGATCCTCAAGCAGGTAAGATTATCTTCTTTACAACGTCGACGCCACAGATATTCTTGATCAAAGTATAATTAGCTACCATTGACTGGCTCAAAATATTCTTCATAAAGCAAGTGGCAGTTGATGTTAACTTGATATATGATTGGTATGGTCATCGAGGAATAGAAAATAGGACATCTGACATAAAATAGTATTGATTTTGTGTAACTTAATTAGATATGATGCTTAGTCTACTATCCATATTTGACAAACATAAGAATGTCAACTCCCTTTTGCACAAACGACGAACCAAAAATTAGTGTGTGGATTATGCTCTCAAAGGCATACATCATAGTCCATGGAAATAGTTGTTTCTCCGACTTCAGGCTCAAAGTTTTCATATTGACAAGCTTTATACCATCAACAGGGGTGATGAGTTTAATCAGGGTTTTCCTCTTATATAGGCAAAAACAAAGGTCGCACAAACTTCAGGATCATGTCCTTTTTTATTACCATACCAGCAGTTGTATGTGTTATCACTCTAGCCATTTTCATATGCTTCGCTTGCCCGAGACCACGCTGGGGCCGGACAAATGCAGCGTGGCAAAACCCGACTCCAGCTGCAGTGACACCAGAGACCGCAACCGTGACACAGGGCCTAGACGAGTCCACGATTGAATCTTACGCAAAAGTCGTCTTCGGTGAGAGCCGACGCCTTCCGGGGCCTAATGATATCACTTGCCCCATATGCTTATCGGAGTACAATGTCAAAGACACACTCAGGTGCATACCCGAGTGCCAACACTGCTTCCATGCCGATTGCATTGACGAGTGGCTACGGATGAATGGTACATGTCCAGTTTGCCGGAATTCGCCATCCCCGGCCCATGCTTAATTCCTAGCATGTTTACAATTTGTGTTAATTCATATAAGATGCTCTTTCTTCTTCTTTTTTGGTGTGGTTTTTACCCTCATAGACTTAGAACAGATTCTACAGAATTCCTTTCTTCGTACATTCTGTAAAATAGCATTTCCCAGAATACAGTTTAACCACCTATTCCTGTGTACATGACAACCTCCATAAAATAAAGTCCTGCAACATGCAAAACATTCGGATGAACTGGCTTGTATGTCTGTTTCAAATGATACCAATATCACTACAGATGAAAGAGAGAAAAAAGATGTCACAGGTGATCCACAGATTTTAAGCGTACAGATGATGCTTGTCATTTCTTAGCAAGTAGCTTCTTTGGAAGCATCTCGACTCGACAGACGTGGTCTTTAGCAGGAAAAGCCTAGCCGCACGCTCTTGCAGAGTACCCCCACATTTCGACCCACGTGCCTGAAGCTCAGATTTTAACCTTTCCATGCCCAGAACCTATATCAGAAATAAACAGTAATATTAATTGCTGCTAATTCAAGACTGAAATCACAGCACAGTTAAGAAATTCACAGCACCGAACTTGGTCATTTGTTATTAATAATCTCATAAGTACTGATTTTTTTTATTAAAAAAAGGCTCAAAGAAAGCAAAACGAGAAGGGCCAAAGCACCGAAGAGGGTTATAATCCGCGAACAAGACCCACCAATTTCGATCTTCATCCGAAAATTTGTAGGCAGCAGAAATTCTACTGAATGCAGGAGTAATTACCTACGGATAAGACGTTTTTCTTTTTTGTGTGTGTGTAATTATAGCTAGCAGATGTTTATTCCATGTCAACCTGGGTGCTGGAAAACAAACTGGGGCTTTTGAAAAAGGGGTTGAAGAGGAAGGTATTCATGGGTAATAAAACACTTAGCAGATCAGTGAGGATATACTAGCTAACGATCCCGTGCAAATACACGGGTCTAAATGTAACTTGATTCTCGTTGATTATATATTTCATCATAGTCGATTACGTCTCGAATAAAAAATTAACAATAATACTGTTATCATGACGACCACCACCACTACTGTCCCTACCACAAGCACCATTATTGTCACCATAACCATCGATCATCACTGCAATTACCGTCACTACCACTTGGTTATTGTTATCATGACGACCACTACTGTTACTGTCTCCACCACCACCACTTGTCACACCAGCAATTACTATAATTACCACTATCACGTGTGAAGCATCACTGCCACCTTTAACATCACCACCACCCCCGCCGACACTATTGCATGTACCATACCTTTTACATCGCCACCGTTCCTGTCGAAACTACCATTACATAACTGTTAATCTATTACCATTGACCTCATACGTTGCAAAAACTACACCAGAACAACTATCAGTGTTTGAATCATCTAAGTTTGAATCATCCAATGAAGGTTAAGACTTATTTTAAAACTCATTTACCTTTTCATTTATTTTATAGCCCACTCTCAGCTTTTTAGAATTTATCTACTAAACATTCCCAAAACCTTTTTAAAGTTCAGTTTGGAAAGATTTGGTCTAAATTGAGTATAACATGTTAGTCTCAGAGGATTGATGCATAAGACTTGTAAACTCACGATAAAGGTCGGAAGATAAGACTCTTTAAAAATTTAACTTGTGCTATGTGAGATGCAAATGAGGGCATTTCTCAGCCTCAAATTAAGAAGCCAAAAACCGCCTAATCTGCTTCTTTCTCAACTGCCTACGGTTGTTCTCAACTTTTTATAATGTTTTCAAAAGTATAATCACACTGAAAAGAGATCTTAAAACTGATGCATAAGACTTGTAAACTCACGATAAAGTTTGGAAGATAAGATTCCTTAAAAACTTACCTTATGCTATGTGAGATGCAAATGAGGGCGTTTTTCAGCCTTCGAGAAAAGCATAAACGGTTACTCAAACATATTTCAATTAATTAACGGAATCAATAATGTAATGCCTGACATATGGTGATTTAAACTGGAACCAAATGCATGGCATAAACAATATCCTTTGAGTAGTCCGATCTCTAGAATAGATTCTTATAAGTTGCCTAATAGTTCCTTTTCATTCTTTTATCTCGTCAACCAAAGGATTTGGAAAAGAATATTTGTTTGCCTATAAGAGAATGTATTAGCTAAAAAGTCACCATAATCCATTAGCTACAAGAAGAATGTACTTTGTTAGCACAATCCCATTAGACACTTTTTTGCTAATACCAAGCTCATTTATATACACCGTGACTAAAGATGTGTTTTGATTTTGTATTTCAACACACAACTTGCTATTGCTAGCAGTAAAAGTGCAATGGTTTAGTTCAAAATTAGGGCACCTATATACAATGTGCAAAAAATTACAATTCAAAGATCTCTTTTTTAGTGTGATTTTAATTTTGAAAGCATCGTAAAAAGTTGAGAACAACCGTAGACAGTTGAGAAGGAAGCTAATTAGGCAGTTTTTGGTTTATTAATTTGAATAGTAATAATAAAACGATATTAGAAGTCAAAAAGTAGTGGATTATAAGTTTAGATTAATTGTAACAATAATAATGCACTAATTATTCTCGCTTTGTTTTCCGCTTCTTAATTGCAATAGCAATAATGAGAACACATAGGGAGTCAAAATTGTAACAATAATAAGTGAAGTAGAAGTCCAGATTCAAGGTAACCTCTTGTAACATTAATAAGTGAAATAAAAGTTGTTTAGAAAGAAAAAAAAAAGTGAAATAAAAGTTCAGATTCAATGTAACCTCACATTAATAAGTGAAGTAAAAGTTCAGATTCAATGTAACCTCAGAGCTAACCAGAAAGCAGAGAATTCCAATGAAAACTCGGCTTTTATGTCAGTTGAGAAGGAAGCTAATTAGGTAGTTTTTGGCTTATTAATTTGAATAGTAATAATAAAACGATATTAGAAGTTAAAATGTAGTGGATTAGAAATTTAGATTAATTGTAACAATAATAATGCACTAATTATTCTCGCTTTGTTTTTCGCTTCTTAATTGCAATATCAATAATGAGAACACATAGGAAGTCAAAATTGTAACAATAATAAATGAAGCAAAAATTCAGATTCAAGGTAATCTCTTGTAACATTAATAAGTGAAATAGAAGTTCAGATTCAATGTAACCTCACATTAATAAATGAAGTAGAAGTTCAGATTCAATGTAACCTCAGAGCTAACCCAGAAAGCAGAGAATTTCAGTGAAAAACTTGACTTTTATATATTTATATTGATATTGATATGAAAACTATTAGTGATTCCTAAGGGAAAATTGTGTTTTATGACGTGCATGGTCTTAAGTAAGAACTTGTCTCATCTCAAACTAATAACGTACTCAGGATTCCTAGTGGCATAACCTATTAAATGTGTTGGACACAGATCTCATACATATATCCAAGTGTCGAGTGTCCGACATGGATACTTCAGACATTCTGAAGAGTCCATGTAACATAGTCTAGGTCTATGATTTGGGAAATTAGAAGCAATTTACAAAGAAAAAAAGACCTGACCATCATTGGATGACTTGAATTTCTAACTTTTTAAGCGTGGACAACAGAGTTTAGAGAGGCGAGAAGGCCCCTGGCCCCAACGAGCTTTCTCTGACCTTTTTCCAGTAGTGCTAAGGGTTTTAGGACAGGGGTTGTGGAGGTGGATGAAGAATTTTTTAGGCACGGTTCATTTGGACTCGGCCTTACTAGTAATTTTTGTCATTTCTAGGTGGTCATCTACGGTTCAACTGAAGAAGGTAATAAGCACTGATATTTCCAAATCTGCACAGGCCGATTAAATCCTTTTTCTTGGGGGGGGGGTGGTAATTGCAAAAAATGCCTTTGTAGTTTAAAGTAGTTGCAAAAAGACCCATATTATTACAAAAGTTGGCAAAGGCCTCTCTCCAGTGCTTATTTTGTTGCAACTGTTAGAAAAGTCATCTAAATTAACGGGGAGTCGTCTTCACGCTCTTGAAAAATGCGTGTAGTAAAAAATTTATACATAAAAAAGAGTAAAGTACCCTCCCTCTTTTTATCTCTCCCAAACAAGTCCTAATTCCACCAAACCCTAGCCGCCACCCTCACCACCACCGCCCTAGTCTGCCACCTGTGCCACCCATAATCGGCGCTACCTCCATGCCAACCTTGTGCGCCTAGCAGCCGCTAGCCCCGTCATCGTGTGCCACCAGTGTAACCCCCTTCACAATCCCGCCTATACCACCCAATCTGCCTCTTGCGCCACCCACAATTGGCGCCACCATATGCCTCATCCAATCCCGCCGCCTCCAACTGATGCACACAATCCCATCATTGCCAACAACCCACCCAATTTCGCCGTCACCATCACTGCCAAATGGCGCAGCTGTCATCACCGCTTAGTCCCACTGCAGCCATCACCCCCAAACCAATCACACAATTATTCGAACCTTAATCGAACCCCCAAACTTAGATTGAACCCTAATCCCGCTGCGGCCACCAACAATTCGAACCCAGATCGCACAAACTAAAATCTAGGGTTTCAAATCGCAATGTGCAATTGAAACCCTAGATTTGAGTTTGTGCACTTCGGGTAAATAATCAACATCTTGTTCCACCACCAGCCCCATCGATCCCGACTTGCACCGCCGCGAGCCTGCCATCGATCCAAGGCAACTGGCCTTCGTGCACTTATTTGATGTCTAGATCTAAGGGATCTCGTGAAGAAGAAGAATCAGATCCTCGTGGCCATTCAAGAAAATAGAAGTGAAAAGAGCGTGCGATTCTTATTTGTATGGAGGGGCAAATTAGACATTTTTACCATTATGTTACGGAAATTCACGGTGCAACACCTTTGCAATTTCATGTGTATTTAAGAAATTTTTGTAACAATAGGGGTCTTTTTGCAACTACCCTAAACTACATGGGTAGGGGGGAGGGTTGGGTTCCAAAGGGGTGCCCCAAAGGCGTTAATTCAGAACACCGACTTACCTGTCAAAATAATTTACCCAAAAAACCACAAAATTAAGATAAACGTGTCAGGTTAGAGTTGATTTGCAAAAAATCCATGTTTAGAAAAATCTATTAAAACGCGTGCATAAAGATATAATATGGTGTTCGAGTAAAAATATCAACTCATGCAAATAAGGGAGCTAATCTGTTGCACACGCTGACAACTTAAGGCAAGTTGTCAGCGCCAACTGGTCGTCCATCCATTATGGATAGATGGGCCAGATCTATTTTCTTAAGTAAACTTCGCCGTCCGCCACATAACGTAGCGGACGGTAAAATTTACAATACTACCCCTCCCCCCTCTATTTGCCTGTGAATCCCTTCAACTCATTAAATACCATCGATGTATTTTGGTAAAAATCATCATCCGCTAGATAATATAGCGGACGGTGGTTTTTTAAAAAAAAACAAAAATTAGATATGGTCCGTCCATCCGCTATGAATGGACGATCAGATCACGTTGACAACTTATTTAAGTTGTCTACGCGAGCAATGGATCACATCGTTGCAAATAAAGGTGAATGGAAAAGGAAAACAAACTGTCATGAGCATACCGCCATTTCTGATGCTGAACTATATTCATCAAATTTAAGTCGCTTCTCCAAATGGGGAACATTAAGGGCATGTACGCTTACGAGATTTTTTCTGTATTCTGTTTTTGTTTTTCAGATTTTATTATTCAGTTCTAAAATTGAATTTTGTACTTTTAGTTTTTTCCGTATTACTTTTTTCAATTTTTCCTGTACGTTTACCATTCTAATTTCTATTTTTACCAACTTTTTTGAATCCATTCTTGTATGTTTTTAATATTTTCTACAATATTTCTTCGTGTCCCATATCTATGTGTCCCTCTTCCCCTTCACGAGTTCCCTTTCCCTTTCCCCTTCCCTGTTCCCACCTCTGTGTGTCCCCTTTTCCCTTTCCCTTCCCCTTCGTTACCCTCACCGTAATCCCAACATCCTCAATCCCATCAAATACCCCACAAGTCCCTCCATTTCCACCGCCGACCACAGCAGGGCGACAATCCAGCCACCGCCACACCACCACCACATCAAGTCCGTAGCCGCTCCAGCACCACAGCACAACCATTGTTCTGCTGCCACCACATCATCACGGCCACAACCCCACCAACACCACATCACGACCATAACCCCGCGCTGACCCAACAACTCACCAACACAACCAATCACCCCTTCCACCACCACCGTGAACCAACTACCCACCACAATCGCCACAATCAGCAGCACCTCGTGGGTTTAGGTTTAGGTATGCCGATCACTGCAACGACGTCGTTAGGGAGTCCCCATCGAAGTCCATCTCTGATGCAGCACTTGCCACCAACCGTCGTTTGCTTCATACTCCTACCCCGGCTTCCCTGTTATTCATTGGAAAAATGGAGGGGGGAGAGAGAGAGAGCTAGGCGGCAGGCATGTCAGAGAACGTGAACAGTGGAGACAGGATTTGTATTCTCTGACAGAGAATACAAATCGTGAGAAGGTGTTTTCACATTTTTTTGCTACTATTTGGATATTTTACTCAAAACGAATATAGAAAAAGATAAAAGTACGTAAAAAATGCATTTTTTTCATCATCGTTACAAAAAAGAACACAGAATTTTGTAAACGTACGGGCCTTAACATTCTGAAAATCAATATCCCCATTGCCTTCAGCAGCATAAACTACATCCTCTCCCGTAGTTGATATATCTCCATCTTCTAAACAGAATACTTTTTCAATCTCTGATTTCTTAGTTGTGGGAATAGGAGGATTGCTTCGCTTTCTCCAGCGACCATAGCTATGGATCCTGACATGCTAATTAACCCAACGAAGTCCTTCGCTTCAATTATTGAGAATAGCTACGGTGTCTGATCACTCGAGAAACCATATTCTTCCTTCACACACACACTGATGGAAGAACAGATGGAATTAGTATAGTTTGAACATGTCAACAGTTCTGCTGTACTGAAATATCGCTGCTTTGTTTGAAATTGTTGTTAGACATAGCAGCATGTTTTTAGTTGTTAGAGAATTTTGCTGCCGGCAACAGCTCTGGATATTAATGTTAGAATGCTCAGGAACATTTTCCAGATGGCCTCTTTAATTAGTTACTGTAGGCTGCCGATGCATAGGCTCGTAGCACCTTTTGTGTAACCTTTTGGCTTTCCCAAAGGGAATTATGGATTGTTTAATCAAGCCTAAGCACAACCTATTCCAAATATAGGGAAAGGCCGTTCTTTCCATCTATGGAAATTCAACTCTTTCGAGCATATGGGTGTCTTAAAAGTCTTCTACTTCTTCTCTTTCCTCTTCTCTGCTGTTTATGCAGCACAGGAATGTTCAACTTCCGTCTGTGGTACCGGTGGCTTCGTCATTCGATTTCCTTTCCGACTACAAGGCACCCAACCGGAAAACTGCGGTTATCCTGGGTTCAACTTGCGTTGCAACATTCAGGGCGTAAAAATTCTAAGTCTTCCTTATTCCGGGGAGTTTTTCGTACGCAGTATCAACTACGGTGCACAAGTCATAAATCTGTACGATCCATTTAACTGCCTCCCAAGCAGGCTTCTGGACTTCAATCTTTCAGGCTCGCCTTTCATGCCTTCCTACTATCAAAACTTCACGTTCCTCAGCTGTCCATCTGCACTCACGAGGTCTCGCTTTACCCCCATTGATTGCCTCAGCAATTCTACACACACTACTTTAGCTACTTCTTCAATCACCCTTGTCGCATCAATGACCATGTGCAAGATCGTTGATACTTTGCCAATCCCGGTTTCCTGGCCACTCCAAAATGATGAAGGGTTCTCTTCCGACCTTAATGGTGATCTGCATTTGACTTGGGATATACCTAACTGTGAAGATTGCGAAGCGAATGGTGGTATGTGTATGTTCCCAACCTATCTTGGCTACACCTATAGGCCCACTGGGAGTCCCAATTCTCATGACACGTCGTCACATTCAACAGTCAACTTTTCAACGCTCACAGGCCGGTCAAATCGTCACATAATCAAGTCACATACATTTTTCCCTTTGTGAAGCAACCTTGGTGTGCATTCCCCCTTAAGGGGGTCGGCCACCTTGGGGGGTCGGCCACCTACCTTGACGATCAACTACCGTCGTGCGCGGTCGCGCGCCGTAGCCGCGACTCTCGTCGCCCCGCGCGCCGTCTCTGCGACTCTCGTCGCCCGCGTCCGCGCGCCAGCTCCGCGACTCTCGTCGCCCGCGCGCCGTCTCCGCGACCTTCGTCGCCTGCATCCGCGCGACAGCTCCGCGACTATCGTCACCCACGCGCTGTCTTCGCGACCTTCGGCGCCAGTGTCCGCGCGATAGCTACGTGACTCCCGCCGCCCGCGCGCCATCTTCGTAACTCCCGTCGCCTGCGAGCCAGCTCTGCAACTCCCGTCGCCCGCGCGCCGTCTCTGCGACCTTCGTCGCCGGCGGACGCGCACCGCACTCTCACACGCCGCCGCGCCCATGCGCCGCGCCACTGATACAACCATTCCCTCTGGCTCTCTGTCGCACTACATGCCCCCGGCACCAAGTATCATCCTGCGACACTCGTCGCCGCTCTCATGCACCATTCTCATGATATGTGCCCTGGCACTAGGTATTGTCTCGCGACGGTAGTCGCCGCACCCATGCATCACAATCATGTTATGTGCTTCCGGGGGGAGGGGGCTCCGCTCATAGTGCTCCGGCACGAGGACCCCTCGCAACGGGATGGGCTCACAACCTTAAAGCCATCGCCGGCACAATCACGAGGGGGGGGAGGGGGGGGCTCTGCCCGTAGTGCTCTGGCACGAGGATCCCTTGCAGCGAGATGGGCTCACAACCTTAAAGCCATCGCCGGCATAATCACGGGGGGCTCCGCTCTTAGTGCTCTGGCACGAGGACCTTTCGCAGCGGCATGGGCTCACAACCTTAAAGCCATCGCTGACACAATCACGAAGGGCTCCGCTCGTATTACTCTGGCACGAGGACCTTCGCAGCGGGATGGGCTCACAACTTTAAAGCCATCGCCGACATAATCACGAGGGCTCCGCTAGTAGTGCGCCGGCACGAGGACCCTCCGCAATGGGATGGGCTCATAACCTTAAAGCCATCGCCGACACAATCACGAGGGGGGTGGGGGGGGTCCGGGACGAGGACCCATCGCCACGGATTCTGAGCACTGAGCTGCGAGCATGTCCGCTCATGTTACCATTGATCGTGGACACCACCAGGGCAATGACCCCCGGGTCATTCCAGGACGGGAGCAGGTCCTCGGAGGGCATCACGCCTAGTCTGCCTAGCAGTTGGCTACAGGGGCAACCCTCACCGTTGTCAGGTTCTCTGTGCGTCTCTTGACGCATCTTGTGGGATTCAGTAAGGGCTTGGACCGGTGGCTGGGGCAACGGGCTACTCTGATCATGCTACCGCGGTGTGGTCAGTTTACTCAGACTGGCAGAGAGATGCTACAAGGGCAGGGCAGGGCAGCACGAACTCGGGGACCGACAGTCCAACCGAGAATCGGTACTTTGAAACCCCCTGGTGACGTGTCATTCCCAGGGGACGACACGTGTCAGCTGATGACACATGCACACTTTTCCCTATAAATAGTAGACTTTGGAGCTCATTCAAGAGACTTCTCTCTCATTTGACATTTTCACTTTCTCTCTCTAAAAAGCCTATTATATCTAAAATTCTAGTGAGAGAAACACATTTGGACTTCTGACATCGGACCCTTGACGCTGCACCCCTGACTCGGACCTTGACTTGGACTGCCGACTGCTGGCCTTGCTCGCCGTCGCCCTGCCTGCATAATGCTGCCAGCCCTCGCGACCTGTCTGGGGAGCCTTGCTCTCAGCCCTTACTCCATCCTTGCTGTCTCCCACTCTGCCTATTTGGAAGCTAACTCAGACTGTATCCTTTGTGGCACCTCCACGTAGACCGAACCCCCCTTTTTCTGGCATCAGTGTATATTCCAGAGTAGTTCAAGCCAAGAAATTTCATGTTTCAACGATCGTCAAGCAGGTAAGATTATCTTCTTCACAACGTCGACGCCACATATATTCTTGATCAAAGTACAATTAGCTACCAACCTAATTTGTTTGACTGGCTCAAAATATTCTTCATAAAGCAAGTGGCAGTTGATGTTAATTTGATACATGGTTGGTATGGTCATCCAGGAATAGAAAATAGGACATCTGACATAAAATAGTATTGATTTTGTGTAACTTAACTATGTATGATGCTTAATCTATCCAGTTAAGCCATACAAAATCGATACCCTTAGATACTTGACAAACATAAGAATGTCAACTCCCTTTTGCACAAACGACAAACGAAAAATTAATGTGTGGATTATGCTCTCGAAGGCATACATCATACTACGTGGAAATACTGTAGTTGTTTCTCCGACTTCAGGCTCAAATGGATTAGATTCCAAGTTTTCATATTGACAAGCTTTATACCATCAACAGGGGTGATGAGTTTAATCAGGGTTTTCCTCTTATATAGGCAAAAACAAAGGTTTCACAAACTTCAGGATCATGTCCTTTTTGATTACCATACCAGCAGTTGTATTTGTTATCACTCTAGCCATTTTCATATGCTTCGCTTGCACGAGACCACGCTGGGGCTGGACAAATGCAGCGCGGCAAAACCTGACTCCAGCTGCAGTGACACCAGAGACCGCAACCGTGACACAGGGCCTAGACGAGTCCACGATTGAATCTTACGCAAAAGTCGTCGTCGGTGAGAGCCGACGCCTTCCGGGGCCTAATGATATCACTTGCCCCATATGCTTATCGGAGTACAATGCCAAAGACACACTCAGGTGCATACCCGAGTGCCAACACTGCTTCCATGCCGATTGCATTGACGAGTGGCTACGGATGAATGGTACATGTCCAGTTTGCCAAAATTCGCCATCCCCAGCCCATGTTTAATTCCTAGCATGTTTACTAATGTGTTAATTCAGATAAGATGTTCTTTCTTTCTTTCCTTTGTGTGTGTGTGTGTGTGGATATTACCCTAAAAGACATAGAACAGGTTCTTCTGAATTCCTTTCTGCATACGTTCTGGAAAATAGCATTTCCCAGAATACAGTTTAACAGCCTATTCCTATGTACATTACAACCTCCATAAAATAAAGTTCTGCAACCTGCAAAACTTTCAAATGAACTGGCTTGTATGTCTATTTCAAATGATACCAATATCACTACACAAAATAACAATGAATATAAAGCAGTTGTGGCAAAGCCACTGGTACATTCATTCGCGACGAAATTTGGAATCAAACAATCCTTTTTCTAGGAAACCAACGAGGTGAGGTTGCAGAATGTGTCAAGGCACACAAACTATACAAATAGTAAATTACAGACTACTAAGAAAGTTTAAAAATCCAGATGAAAGAGAGAAAAAAGATGATACAGGTGATCCACAGACTAAGCGTCCAGATGATGCTTATCATTTCTTAGCAAGTAGCTTCTTTGGAAGCATCTCGACAGGCGTGGTCTTTAGCAGGAAAAGCCTAGCCGCACGCTCTTGCAGAGTACCCCCACATTTCAACCCACGTGCCTGAAGCTCAGATTTTAACCTATCCATGCCCAGAACCTATATCAGAAATACACAGTAATATTAATTGGTGCTAATTCAAGACTGAAATCACAGCACAATTAAGAAATTCACAGCACAATTGTATACCTTGTCCCCAAATTCATCACGAAAAACCAAAAAAAGCACACTACTTGACAAGCACCGAACTTGGTCATTTATTATTACTTTCTCGTAAGTACTGATTTTTTTTTTATAAAAGAAAGCTCAGAGAAAGCAAAACGAGAAGGGCCAAAGCACCGAAGAGGGTTATAATCCACGAATTAAACCCACCAATTTCGATCTTCATTCGAAAATTTATAGACAGCAAATTCTACTGAATGCAGGAGTTACCTACAGATAAGACGTTTTTTTTTGTGTGTAATTACAGCTAGCAGATGTTTATTACATGTCAACCTGGGTGCTGGAAAACAAACTGAAGCTTTTGAAAAAGGGGGTTGAAGAGGAAGGTTTTCATGGGTAATAATGCACTTAGCAGATCACTTAGCAAACAAACTTAAGTAGGATTTGAGCCTTTTGTCTGCTTCGCAAATTAGGCGGAGGCAGAAATCTAGGGCACCTTGGTTGAAGGAAAGGGACCTGAATACGAGATCTTTTCATCACGTGGCTCCAGGTCCTTGCCCTTTGGAGAGCAAACCGTAAAGAAAATATTGGTTTATCGGGTAATCCAATCAAGTTAGCGGAATATCCAGGATCTATGTTACATGGACTTGGTACGAGAATTCAAGTCGGATACGTGTCCGAGTGTCAGATTTATCTAATTTTTTAATCACAAAACACGGTACAAGGCAAATTATTCATATATATGAATACTATTAGTGATTCCTAAAGGAAAACTGTGTTTTATGACGCACATGGTCTTAAGTGGGAACTTGTCTCATCTCAAACTAATAACAGACTCAAAGAAACAGAATAAGATAGGCGGCATATCCTATGAAATGTGTCGGACACAGATCTCATACCCATGTCCAAGTCTCGAGTGTCCGACATAGGTACTTCAGACATTTTTTCTTTGTGAATTGCTTCTGGTTTCCCAAATTATAGACCTGGACTCCAGGTCTATAATTTGGGAAACCAGAAGCAATTCACAAAGAAAAAAAGACCCCGCCATCGTTGGATGACTTGGATTTCTGACTTTTTACGCGTGGACGACAGAGTTTAGAGAGGCGAGAATGCCCCTGGCCCCAACGAGCTTTCTCTGGCCTTTTCCAGTAGTGCCAAGGGTTTTAGGACAGGGGTTATGGAGGTGAATGAAGAATTTTTTAGGCACGGTTCATTTGGACTCGGCCTTATTACTAATTTTAGTCATTTGTAGGTGGTCATCTACGGTTTGACAGAAGAAGGTAATCAGCACTGCTGTTTCTAGATCTGCAGAGGCCAATTAGATCCTTTTTCTGGGCATGGGAAGCTGGGGTGTTGCGGGACGGAAGAAGGGAAGAGGAGGAGGGGTTGTGTGTGTGTGTTGGGGGGGGGGGGGGGGGGGTGCCCCAAAGGTGTATTAATTCATAATACTGACTTACCTGTCAAAATAATTTGCCCAAAAAACCCACAAAATGAACATAAACATGTCATGTTAGAGTTGATTTGCAGAACATCCATGTTTAGAAAAATCAATTAAAACGCGTACATAAAGATATAATATGGAGTTCTAGTAAAACTATCAACTCATGCAAATAAAGGTGAATGGAAAAGGAAAACAAATTGTCGTGAGCATACCTCCATTTCTGATGCTGAACTATATTCATCAAATTTAAGTGGCTTCCCCAGATGTGGAACATTTGTGCTTGTCCCCATTGGTTCTGCATGAACATTCTGAAAATCAATATCCCCACTGCCTTCAGCAGCAGAAACTCCACCCTCTCCCGTAGTTGATATAATTTTGGTTTGACAGACATCCTCTTTAGTAGAGTCACTCTTATTCAACTCTTGCAAATCAGGCTGAATAGCTTCAATATCAGACACAGCAGCCACCTCAACACAGGATATATCTCCATTTTCTAAACTGGATACTTCTTCAATCTCCAATGTTGGTTTACTCAACCCTTTCCCTTCAGCTATATCTATGTTCTCAACAATGCCTTCGTAAACATCTGATGCTGATTCCTTCAAACCATCCCCTTGGTTATCAGAGGTTCCCTTGGGACTTGCACACAATTCCACTCTTCCATTCAGAACAATCTCCTCCTCCTCTGACACGGACTCCAACATACATTCACCAGAAGAATCTCCATCCAACTTCCCACCTGTAACAGAACCAGAACATCCATCTGCCTCTTCATCTGAACCAAGATGTTTCCCATTGTTTATAACAACAGATTTCTCATTTTCCTTCCCGATCTCATCATCGCTGTCGTCCTCATCTGTATCATCAATATCACTTCCAGCCAATTTTCTCTTTCCCATCCTAACAAAATCAGAAAGATACCAACTTCAGAATCTAAAACACTGTTAATCAATTAATTGCAAAAGATTGTCACTAAAAATGTTTTAACGCTGTTGCTAAAATTTAGTGACATTTTTCTGTTACTACAATACATTTAGCATCATTTTTTCATTACAGCAGAGGATCCTAACCCCTATTAATGATATCATTCTCTGCAAAAATCGTTTCAAATAACTCATATAATGCAGTTAACTAGTGTGAAATGTGGTGGTGCATATTCAAATTTCCCATTCCTTTCTTTACTCCTTGACACGCATAGTCCCCAAAATGTTTGGTTCTTTCAGTTTCAATACATAACTATGAACCTAAATTGGGAGAAATAAATTTAGCTGCAACTGTTAGGGACTTAAGACTGCAATCACAATGCACTAAAGTTGCTGCAGGCTGTAGAACTCCGACACTTAAGAGAAAGTGAAACCAGAAAATGCAATAGATTTCCCTCAAAGACAACACCAAGTTCCTTGATCAATGTGGATGCCAATTTCATAGCGGCAAAAGCTGAACCTCCCCCAGTAAAAAAATATCTACAAAGTCAAAAATGAAAAAGCCAAAGCCACATGTCTCACTGCATTTTATAATCTGTCCCCTTTTACTGAAACTTAATTCAAATAGCAAGTAGAGAACAAATAAATACCGTGAGACAAACTTGTGCAAAACAATGACTAAGGTCGATTTTGAATTAGTTCTAGAAATTTACGGAAAGTCAAAAGCACCAAATTCATCACGAAGCAATGGAGTAACAATATGAAGCCAAGACCCTTACCAAATCTTCAACCGCTTTGAAACCACTCCGTTCACCTCCGCCGCCTTCCCCTTCCGCTTCGCACCCACAAAGCCCGCGAGCGACTCCCTCACCGACTTCTCCACCTCCTCCATACACTTGGCCGAGTCCTTCCTGTACTTCTCCACGTACTTCTCCGCCCCATCCCCACCCCCCTTACCCCCACCACCACCGCCTCCCTTCTTCGCCTCCTTCACCTTCTTCTTAATAAATTCCTCCGCCACCCTCTCCATCCGCCGCTCCTCCGCCCCCGCCCGCCACTCCTCCATCCTCTTCTCCGCGTTCACGTGCCTCAGCCTCCGCCCACTCATGTCCCTACACGCGTCGAAGTTGTTTGTCTTCTTCTGGCCAGCCTTGGTGGCGGCGCCGCGGAGGAGGGAGCCGAACCCGCCTTTGCCGCCGCGGAGGCGGACGAGGAGGTGGACTGTCGGTGGGTGAGGCCCGGTTAACAGTGGGGATGCGTCGTCGTTTAGGTGGCGGCCGTTGGACAGCAGGAGCTGATGGTGGGTGGGGATGCGGGTGAATTGGTGGATGAGGGCTTTGAGGGAACTGGTGGGTATCCATGGGGATGGGAAGTTTAGGGTTTTGGATTTACCGTCTAGGAGCTTTACGATCACTTGGTGAACTTGTTCCTCCATTGCCCGATCTGGTTTGAAGGTCTGGATTTGAAGAGAGATCGGGAGGAAGAAGAAAGAGAATTTGATTTATAACGTGTATTGATGATTATAGGTGGAAGCACTTGGGGAGTCGAATTGGGGGATCCGGAAGTTTTGAATGACCCGGACTCTTGGGAGACACTATTTTATGGGCAAATTACTCCAAGCACTTCTGAGATTTATCATAATTGTACTCAATGTTGATTAACTATTTTTAATATTACCGAATTATACTTTTTTATTTTTTGAGAGAGTTAACAACATCTATAAAAAGACGATCTTTAACAGAGATAGCATTCATCCGAGGACATAGTTTTTCTCCGTACAACTGCGTTTTTTCCTCCGGTGCACTCCGTTCCTTTTCCTGACCAGCGATGCAAGCTGGTCTTCTCACGACAGAGCACGATGCTCTACACGGAAACCAACCTCCTTCTCCAGATCTCATGGACGTGAACCAAATCACAAGACCTTCCTCTCCTGAAGAAGAACTAGAAAGGAAAAATAGTAAAAAAACCCAAAAGCAGCCACTCAACCGAGATGGAAACCGCGAATGTTTTTCTGCCGGAAACTGCAAACTCTTTCAAAGACCCGGTGACCAATGGTGAAATCCCTATCATGCCCAAATCGTACAAAGATGCGGTCTCAGCTCCCAAATCTCATGCCGTATACTTTGATAACGAAATTGAGGAAATCACCTCTGATGAAGAAGAGGAAGAATATGAAATCAATGACCTTGTGCAGGAAGATGAAAATATGGTTGAAGAAGAGAACGCTGATCCTTTGCTTCCACGAATTAAACTATCCTCGAACCTAATTAGGAAGATCAGGAAGCCCTGGAAATCAAGCCTCATCATCAAGCTGCTTGGGAAAACCATAGGTTACCGTGCTCTAACCACAAGGCTCAGAAACCTATGGAGCTTACAAGGGGACTTTGATATGGTAGACCTCGATGAGGGTTTCTTCCTCATCAAATTCCACTTCCCTGAAGACTATAATCATGTTACAACCGGAGGCCCATGGATAATCCTAAATCATTATCTCACAATCCGAAAGTGGGAACCGGATTTCAAGCCCTCTGAAGCCAAGGAAATAAAGACGGCCATTTGGCTCCGGCTGCCGGAATTACCTATTGAATATTACGAAGAGAAAGTCCTCCGCAAAATCGCCATCAACTTCGGAAAACCCATCAAAATTGATATGAATACATCCACAACTACCAGAGGCAGATACGCTAGGATCTGTGTTGAAATGGATCTTTCAAAGCCGTTAATCCCAGCTTATATGCTACGTGATCACAAATACCGCGTCGAATATGAATATCTAAACAATTTTTGTTTTCTATGTGGCAGGATCGGTCATCGGAAAGAATCTTGCGGCGATCGGAGCTTGTTGCCACCGAAACAGACCCTGCAACCATCCGTAGAAGGCAACGATAACTTTTCTAACCCAACGGTCTCTGAGCACAGCAGCGGCGTAGTAGGTGTCAGAACAGAGAATGAGTGCTCCGCCATCCCTGGTGATTCCCGCCCTTCTGCTCTGGAAGAGGACACCTTTGGGCCGTGGATGATCGCAAGAAGAAGAGGGCGTAGGCCCATCAGAGGTGTGATCCAATCAACTGTCCAACCTTCAAATAGATTTGATAAACTCCGGGAATCCCCTCAAGAAGAGGCCGAACCAAAACCTCAGCAAAAAAGGAAAGAACCCCAAAGCACGGGCCAAGCCCAAGTAAAGAATAGCCCAATCATGGAGAAGACCCGTCAACCCAATGACACTCGTGAGGCGGGCAATAAGGCCCAACAAGATATTGAGATGTCCGAACCTCTTGCTACCATTCCATTTAGTGTAGAAGCTTTCCAGTCCACTCCAGGTCAGCCCATCGAAGGCAAATTCTGGAAGGACGATGCTACCCCTCAATCCCTGGAACCCTCTATGGACATAAACGAGGGCTCTAATGACATTTCTCCTGAGATTGTCTACCCTAACCCAAAATATCTCGTCAATCCCCCTTCTATCACAAGCCGCCACCCTCCATCTCTCTCCCGCCGCGTCTCATTACCTACCACCCCCTCTGAGACCCCCTTGTTCCCACCTCACCCCGTTCGGCCCCCAGATCCATCCTCCAATGGACGACGCCCCAATTCGCATCTACCACCTGACCCAGTTCCTGATCAAATTCGAAATAACCCCTTACACACCGGAACTTCACATAGCACGGATACTATGGAAGAACGAAGAGGTCCGAATGAAGATCGATGTTTGTCAGAATGGGGAAGATCCGATCAGCATGCATCAGGTTCAGATCACACCGGTGAGAGGCCCGATCCACGAAGGAACCCGACTTAAATCCGTCTTATCCATCCCCAAGACAGAGCAGCTTCCCAACCTCACTAAAATCAAATCGATGGACATCTTCATCTGGAACTGTGGAGGAGCGGGCAACGATAAGTTCAGGTACGAATTCAGTGAGATAGTTCGAAGATTCCACCCCGATATAATTACCATTCTGGAACCGATCGTCAGTTTTGACTGCATGGGAAATTTCTTCCATCAGAAGGGTTACAGCGCCTCGTGCATCGTTAACCCTGAAGGGCGTATGGGGGGAATCTGGATTCTCTGGGATTCCACTCAAGTCAACCTTTCAATCCTTCAAGCTACTAATCAAGTCATCCACTGTGCCGTATCCACAAACAACTTTGAAGAATGGGTTTATTCTGCCGTCTACGCTAGCTCTAACCCCAAGAAAAGAGAGCTGCTATGGGATAATATCATAGATTTTGCCTCCAAAAATAGCATGCCCTGGCTTATTGGAGGGGACTTCAACGATATTGTCGATACCTCGGAACGAAGAGGACGTGGAGACAATACGGAGACGATCAGAATCAGGAAATTCAGAGACAACATCGACAAATGCGGTCTTATAGATCTCGGATGCAATGGCCCTAAGCTCACATGGACTGATCGTAGACAAGGATGGGCAAACGTGCAGAAGAGATTAGACAGAGCCATGTCCAACCCTGAATGGTGCATTCTCTTCCCCGAAGCTCAGGTCTGCAATCTTCCCAGAACTACCTCTGATCATTGTGCCCTAATTGTAAACTGCTCAGGTACGCTTCTCAAACATTCCTCTTATAACATTACTAGACCTTTTAGATTAGAAGCTGCCTGGTTATCCCATGATAGTTTTATGCACGTTGTTGATAGCTCTTGGATTGGTAGTAACAGTATATTTGATAAAATCAACATCTTACAAACTAAAGCCATCATCTGGAACAAAGAATTTTTTGGAAACATTTTTAAACATAAAAGAAACCTCTGGGCTAGACTTATTGGAATTCAATCTGCCCTGTCTATCAACTATTCTCACAATATGCAATGTCTCGAAAGAGACATTCGAAACCAATACCTTGAAACCCTTGCCCAGGAGGAACTCCTGTGGCTCCAAAAATCCAGAATCTCCTGGCTTGGCCAAGGAGATAGAAATACTAGGTTCTTTCACATCTCCACTCTGGCCAGAAGAAAAAGGAACAAAATTCTTACTATAAAAGATAACAACAGTATCTGGCTAACTGATCCGAATCAAATTCAAAACCACATAATCAACCACTTCCACAACTTGTATTCTTGTAACAATGCCACTGGCCCTGTCTCCCAACCTACTAATACCTTTCCCATCATCCTTGACAATGAAGCCAGTATACTTGCTCTACCCCTCAGTAATAATGAAATTAAAGATGCTTTTTTCAATATTAAAGCTCTCAAAGCTCCTGGTCCTGATGGGATCAATGCTATCTTTTTTCACAAATACTGGGATATTGTTGAGCATTCCTGTTATAATTTCATTCACAACTGTTTTGATAAAGAAGAGATGCCCAGAAATAACAACAGAACATTCATCACTCTTATCCCTAAAACTGACCTCCCTACCATCATTACCCAATTCAGACCCATAAGTTTAATCAATGTGACCTATAAAGCCCTAGCCAAAATCCTGGTGAGCAGAGTTAGACCCCTTCTCAAGAAAATCATAAGTCCTGCTCAAAGCAGCTACATTCCTGGGAGATCTACTATTGATAATGTTATAGTTACCCAAGAAATCATTCACACCCTAAAGAACACCAAGGGTAAAAAAGGAGGCCTTATCTTTAAAATTGATCTGGAAAAAGCCTATGATAAACTTGACTGGAACTTCATCAAATCAACCCTTCAAGAATTCAATTTTCCCCAGAAATGGATTAATCTTATCATGAGCATGATCACTGGGTCTTCCCTTGAAATTCTGTGGAATGGGCAACCTCTTGATCCTATCAAACCTCTTAGAGGAATAAGACAAGGAGATCCTCTATCTCCTTATATCTTTGTTTTATGCATTGAAAAGCTCTCCCAAATGATCAATCTTGCCAGCCTCAAAAACAAAAAGCTTGGGCTAACTGCCTCCAGAAGAGGCCCCCTCATCTCCCACCTCTTCTATGCTGATGACCTAATCCTGTTCTGTAAGGATAATGAGAAAAGCTACAAGCCCATGATGAATATTCTCAAGAACTTCTGTAAAATGTCTGGCCAAACCATAAACTTCAGCAAATCTAAACTTTTTGTCTCTAAGAACATTCCCAAAAGCAAAGCTGTTGAGATTAGCAATTTTTGTGGCATACCCCTAACTGAAGACCTGGGAACCTATCTTGGCATCCCTCTCATCCATAAAAGAGTCTCTAAAGGTAAGTTCCATTACATCATCCAGAAAATCCAAAATAAACTTGCTGGATGGAAAACCAGCTTACTATCATTAGCTGGAAGACTCACTCTCATCAAATCTGTTACCACAGCCATCCCTAACTATGTCATGCAAACTCAACACCTTCCCCTATCTATTTGTGATAGATGTGATAAGATGAATAGATCCTTCCTGTGGGGTGACACTGAGGCTAAAAAGAAATTACACCTTGTCAACTGGGAGAATTCCTGTCTGCCCAAGAGCCATGGTGGATTAGGAATTAGGAAAACTAGAGAATGCAACACTGCCAATGTCATGAAGTTATGCTGGAAACTCATCAACAATGATAACCTTATCTGGGTTCAGGTCATCCTAGCTAAATATATCAAAAATAAAAAACTCACTGAATGGGAAAGCACCAAATATGGGTCACACATCTGGAATAACATCAAAAAAGTTGTGCCTCACCTCATAAAAGGAATCAAATGGAATATCACTAATGGGAATAAAGTCAGCTTTTGGAAAGATCGGTGGTGTGGGAACAACAATCTGAATACCAGCCTTCAGAGAACTGAAGTTAGCAACTGCCTGGTCCAGGAGTTCATCACTAATAAGGCTTGGAACATTAATTCTCTGAAAGACACTGTCAATGAGAGTACTCTAAAGGATATATGCAGGATCCACATACCTCAATATAGCTCTAATGAAGAAGACCAACCCATTTGGCACCCCAACCCTCATGGCAAATTCACCATAGCTAGTGCTTATAAAATGCTTAATCATGATACGGACAACCTAGCTAATAACAGTGAAGATTGGAATTGGCTATGGAAACTCAATCTCCCCCCAAGATTATCATTTTTCTTTGGCTCACCATTCAAAACAGACTCCCCACCAATGAGCTTAGAGCCACCAGAAACATCATCAGCTCCAGCCTTTGCATAAGATGCAAAACCTCCACTGAGTCTGCCCTCCATGCTCTTAGAGACTGTCCTAAAGCCCAAATGTTATGGAAAATTCTCCTGGGTCAGGACAACATCAACCAGTTCAACAGCTCCAGCATCCTCAACTGGTTGAAGAGTAATATCACTGGGAAAACAAGTCTATGGTGGCTGGTATCTCCTGGAATCACCTATTCACTGCCATAATCTGGCAAATATGGAAAAACAGAAACAAAGAGTGCATTGAGGGTCTCATCATCCACAATGATATCTCTTGGAAATACATTCTGGATTTTGCAAATGACTTAAAGAAAGCATTTGCCAAACCAGTAGTCTCTAATCATCCTAGACTCATTTACTGGTCTCCTCCCCCTGCAGGTAACTACAAGATCAATTCTGATGGCAGCTGGAAGAGTGGTGATAAAGCTGGTTTCGATGGCCTAATCAGGGATGAAAAAGGCAACTGGATTGAAGGATACATGGGCTATCTACCCAGCAGCAATGCACTGGAGGTGGAAATCTTTGGCCTTCTCAAAGGATTACAACTCATCAAAGCCAGAAACATCAAGGAGGCCACCCTGGAAACTGATTCAGACCAAGCCAAAAACCTCATCACCAATGAGCTAAATGTATGGCATCCTTTATCCAGTCTAATTCTGGACTGCCGATTTCTCCTACATGACTCTCATTCCTCAATCGTTCATGTGCAACGTGAAGGCAACAGATGTGCTGATTTCCTAGCTAAATGGGGAGCTATACAAGATAGGTCATATGTTAGCTTAGAACAACCACCTGAAGACATGTTCTATTTGTTACGGCATGATGCCGAAGGCTTAGGACTATGGCGTGTGTAACTTAAACTCTGCTCTTCTATTTCATTTGCACCAAAAAAAAAATTATCTATAAAAAGACGGTAATACTTCTCATAAAAAAAAAAATTACACAATTTACCACAGCTAAGATCTGATCTGCTAATTCTATCTACGCAGCCCAGATCACACCACTACCTATGCTGCCCTTCTATCACCACAAAAAACGAACTCAAACAATCTACACAACTGCCCCGCCACTACCGTCCAAAACAAATCGACCACCGCCGATCTTCACCAAAAATTGCAACTATCAGACCACCATCATTCGTTCTTGCCACCCACCACTACCATTGGTTTTCACAACCACCATCAAGCCCACATTACAAATTAATCAATCTATAACCACCACCACCACAAAAACCCAATAGTGCTCTCATGATTGCACTAGCAAGAAGAGATGCATCGAGAATTAATTGAAAGGCATTATCTGTCTGATAGGGGGAACAAAATTTTGTATCTTCCTCCATACTAGATTAGGTTAGGTTATAGGTAGGTAGAAAAAAAATTACGAAGTGCAAATCGGTAAATGTTCTTTGTGTATGTGTGTGTGGTTGAGGGGACAAGGGTAAGGGGCAGCATGCGACACTATCGTATTAGCCAGTTTTGTGTGTGTGAGGGGGGGGGGGGTGTTAGGCAGTATGAGTGTGTGCATGTTGCCTATGAGGGGGTGTGCGTGCGTGTCGTTGGTGGGTGTGTGAGTGACAGGCAAGGCGCGCGCGCGTGTCGTCGGGAGGCGTGTGGCCAGGCTTCAAAGGCGGTGGCTGGGGATTGGGCTGCAAGGAAGAAGAGTATACCTAAAGGGAATTTTTGGTATATAATATTAGATATATGGTGCCTTAACTTTTTTTTTACGATTTCCTAACTGAAGTGGGTGCTATATAACACAGTGACAAACCACCGAAAGCAGAAGCTGGCTTTATAGTTTTGTGCATAACTCCTATATTGTATCCTTTCACATAGTTGAACTTTGGGCAAAATGTAGGAGGGGCTTTCATTAGCATGGGATATATAGGTTTCCATAAGGTGACCGTCAAGAAGGATGCGTTGGCAGTTCTTTGAAAACTCTTTTGTTATCCTAAACTAAATGGTAATTGTACAAGGAACACAACAAAGCTGCTTCATTAATATATGGACCCGTCAGATTATGTTTATCTGGAGGGAGGCGGATGTATATGCTGATAGTCTTGCCAAATTCTGTCTTCTTGAAACAACTGGATATTATTCATGGGAAACCCACGGGTGTAACTCTCAGTGGAGCTGGAGAATGATGCTTGACAAACATAGAAGCCAATTAAATTAGCTTTTTAAAAATAAAATATTAATTAAATCATAATCCAAAATGAGAATTATATTCAAATTAATTACTTTTTTATAATCAGATTTAACCAAGTAAAGTAACGAAATATCCTTATTTATTACGAAGAGTCTTAGCACCTTAACCATAAACTATTTATTGTCATTTCACTACATCGAAACTGCTTTAGTGTTTTTTTATTCAAACAACCGTTTATAGCTCAAAGTTAACTGTCGAAAGTTATTTAAGATTTAATCTGAAATTGCTTCTGATAATCAATCTAAACAGACTCTAAATCTATTCTAAGAGACGATAAAAAGTAAATTTTAACTTAAATCGTAATTAGTTCTTAAAATCAGACTTAAATCTACTTTTTTCCCCTAACATATATGAGAGATTTTATTAAGCTTGAAAGACTAACAAAGCCAACATCTCTCTGGATAAATGACAGTCATATATGATCACTTCGATCTCAGGTCTTGCTCCGGACTGCCCTTGTAACAATTAACAATACATATATTTTTGTCCCTTTCCAAGATGATTGATCTGAATCCTAATTTTTGTGTCAGTTTCAACCATTCTTTCACTGTTATTGCTTCGGATGCGAGAACACTGCGCAATTTTCCAATTGTCTATTTCGACATGCAACAAATGATCCAGAGTTGTCCTGAATAACGACGCCAACTCCTCATTTTGCCCCTGTCAACAATGATTTTCAGAAAATCAGTGTTGGGGCATGTCCAATCTTGCCGTTGAATCAATCAATTTCTTGAAGTCATAGAAATGCCTCTATCCAAACAGCTACTGTTTTCTTGAGATTGCAGCTGCACCAAACCATTAGTGTCAGAGAGTCGCTAATATGTCCTTTGGATACTTTTGCATTATGAGATTTTCAGATTTAGTTACTTTAAGCAAAATCAGTTTGACGTTTGGCAATAGTGGTTATAAATAGCTTAAATCTACAAAAAATGTTTAAACCAGTTTTGTTATGGCATAATGATAATAGAGAAAAATTAATGAATAATTTTTTGATATATATTTAGTGAAGTAATGTTAACGTCACTTTCATCTGTAAATAACTGTAAGAAATACATAAACTATGAAAAAAAATTATTTTCATCCACTTACAAAAGTTGTTACTTCTCATTTTAAATTAAAAACATCCGAAATTTCAAATTAGTGCTTATAAGACAATATTTTTTTCAAACTAGTTAAAAGGGTACGTGATATCCTTTTGTAAGAACAATTTGATAAATTTACAAGGTCAAATATCATTATAAGAAAAATGATGATTTTATAATCTCCACTTTTCAGGATTATAGATTGCTTCAACTTTTAACTTTGGGAAGCAGATTAAATTTTATAATTTTTTTTGTCAAACACATGTAAATCTGATTTAATCTAGATAAAATTAAACTTAACTATCACATAATCAATACCAAACAAGAATTGGGTTAAAAAGCCAAAAAGGTGAAAAATCAACAAACAAGAAATACTATCCAAACCGGGGGGTGGTAGTTGTAATTAGCAGCAAAACCGGATAATCAAATCTCCGGCGGGTCACCCATCAAACAAAGCTCATAAGCTTTGTTCATCAATCACCATCCTGTAAATTAAATTCCGTACCTTAACGCATGAAGAATAGCAATAACAGTAGCATGGGCGACAAGGGTCGGACCTTGCCGGCGAACCCGAACCTGCCGAGGTGGCTCTGCCAGAACTGCCACCAGAGCCTCTGCATCGTCGGCGCCGATTCTTACGCCGACAAATACTTTAATGACTCCTCCTCCTATCGCTCCGGTTAGGGCTTTTGTTTTTCAGCACCCAATTAATTAGTCGATTATATACCAACAATTTAGTTTTTTCCCATTAGATTTTCTCTGTTTGACTTTGTTTGAATTGTTGGATGGATTTAGTACGAGCTTGACTTGCCAAATGATACTTATTTAATCCGTGATTGCTATTTGAGTTCAATTCAACGTTTACATGGTACTGAACGAGTCTTAGGAATTTGCAAAAAGAGTCGAAGGGAAAAAATTCAGTGAAACGGAGGTAGTAATTGCTAATATTGTGCACGCTGTGTTAAAGTGTTTGCCTCTTCTTTCGAGTTACATTTTAAGGAACTTTAGTGATGAAAACCTTCGAATGCTGTTGATACCGGATTGTTGTCGAGCTTAACTGAGCTGAGTTACTCTTCATAGACCTGATTCCCTTGCGATTGTTATTGGGTTTTGGTAATTTTTCTGTCTCATTTAGATGCTGGCATGGCTTACATTGATGTTTGCATAATATTTTTGTTGCTTGGCCTTACTTTTATTTTCTTCATCCCTTCGTGGCCTGCTTCTAGCATGAACTGTTATTATTTTGGTAGACGTGAATGTGTTTTGCAGTCTGGGTAAATAACATCAATACAATTTCTTTGTAATGCTCTCTGTGTGTGTGTGTCATGGCAGAGTCAATAATGTGCATCTTTCTTTTAGGGGAATAGAGGAAACCTTTGATAGTTCTAGTAGTGATACGCTTCATTTTTCTCTATTCAACAAAGCAAAACTAATTGCAGCAAACTTGCGAAAACTTAATGATTGTGTGATGGGTATATTATGGAGTCCTATAAGATGTTGAACAGTGAGTTGATAAGTTAGACATTGTTATGACTCATATAAGAAAATGCAGGTGTGCAGGGTTCTTCAATCCAAGGGGCAGGCAGTATGTTGGGTTCAACACGTATGGACCATTCATTTGTTGTATTGTCCGAGCAACGGAATCCGGTATCAGGAGTTCCTCCTCGTCCTCGTGGTGGAGCTACTCTGTCTGATACTTCTGGGAAGGCGATGGAAGAATCATTTGTAGTATTACCTCCACCCGCTGCTTCAGTGTACAAATCTGATCCTGCCTCTGACGGTGGTGGGTTCCATTTGCCACCAAATGATGGTGGACCAAGTAGTGCTCCTCTGCAGCCAAACAACTCTGGTTTCCATGCCACCATAACTGTTCTTAAGCGTGCATTTGATATTGCTACAACCCAAACTCAGGTGTGCATGATTGCTGTCGACTTCTTGATGAGGAGAGTTAACATGACTCAGCTTGTACTAGATATATGTTTTATTTAAGTATAAATTTGCACTTTGCAGGAATGTTCATATCACTTCTCTCTCCTTTTTCTTCCTCTTATTTCCAGGTTGAGCAACCTTTATGCCTTGAATGCATGAGGGTGTTGTCTAATAAATTTGACAAGGAGTTCGAAGATGTAGATAGGGACATCAAAGCATATGGAGCCTGCCTACAACGTTTAGAAGGGGAGGCACGCAATGTTCTTGGCGAGGCTGATTTTCTAAAAGAGAGACTTAAGGTGTTTATTAAACAATCCGTCATCATATTATATTGAGATTCTAAAGTATATAGAAGCAAATAAAATGCTGCCCCCATTTACTAATGGTCCTAGTAGCAAACAATGGTTGTTCTGATTGCAAGTGTGCAAGGCTTGTGATGAATTACGTACGTTCACCTATCGTTTTGAGATGTTCTTGTATCCATTTACTTATCTTTGTGGTGATGAGTTCGTAAAGTGTGCCTATGTTTGAACACTTAGCTTTTACATGGTCAAACCAGTGCCCAAACCACAAGGCTAGAACGAGTCAGGCAAACAACACTATCCATATACTCTCTCCTTTTCAAGTGATTTTATATGTTCTTCTATTTCCTGTCTCCTATTACAAGGGGAAGAGCTGCTACTTTATATTGTGGCCGAACCACAATATAAAGTAGATAGGGATGCAATGTGTATAACTCAATACTTTGAAAGCACTGATATTAGCTGAGATTACATGTATTTTCTTACTTTAGGTCATATTTATTTTCTTATTGCTTTTGCTATTTCAGATAGAAGAAGAAGAAAGGAAACTTGAAGCAGCAATTGAAGAAACAGAAAAACAGTGTGCTGAAGTAACAGCCCAACTCAAGGAACTTGATGTGAGATCCAGTCGCTTTAAAGAGTTGGAGGAGAAGTAAGTTTTGTCTAAATATATTGTTCAGTAAAAGGGTCTGCCTATATGAATAGACATAAGTTTACTTTTCTAATTACTGGTATGAAGTTATATAATGCATAACTGACCTTGAATCTGTAAAAAAGGCTTTTTCCTTTCTTTTCAGTCGGCTTTTGCTCTTTATATGGTGAGTGCGCATATAGTTTACAAACCTTCTACTGATAATCATTTCCTGTAAATCAATTTATACCAGGTATTGGCACGAGTTCAATAAATTCCAGTTTCAGTTAAATTCGCATCAGGTAAGAGCTGGCACTATTCTCCAAACATCAATTTCCTGCAACTTTTCATGGATGGAGTCCCAGGGTTTGTCTATCTCAGTTTATTTGTAGTTATAACCATAAAATGGCTTCTGCTAGTCCTAGCCAATTGGATTACTTAGTGAAACGTAGGAATAATGGTTCTGTAAATTGCAACTGGAGAAGCATGCTGTGCATGTTATACTTATTAAGAGCGCTGTCAACTCTAACCCTTGTCCACTCTAAAAGGGGGGGAAAAAGGTAATTTTTTGAATAAATAATGTTATTGCATATGCGAGTGCTCTCTATAGGTGTGTCTCAGCTTATTGTGTAATCTTAAATCTCTGATCTTGGAAAAGGTTAAGTTGAGTACTCTATGAACCATATTTGTTCAGAGTGTGTTATAGCAAGCATATTTCCTGCTGTCATATATGGCTTCAAAGGGTTACTAGTACTTTCCTGTTACAGGAAGAGAGGGATGCAATTTTAGCCAAGATTGAAGTTTCCCAAGCACATTTGGAATTGTTGAAGCGAACTAATGTGCTCAATGATGCCTTTCCTATCTGGTATGATGGAGAATTTGGAACCATTAACAACTTTCGACTGGGCAGACTTCCGAAAATTCCGGTATGGACTTGGCTTGCAGTTATTTCAAATCAGTGTTAATTGGTGAATTCTAAATCTTTTACCTCTCTTGGCCTGTGCCATACATTAAACAAGTGATTGTGTTGAGACAAAAGAGCACATGCTTTCTCTCACCGACGACGCACCTGGCTTGAAGAGTAATTCAGAACCTATTTCTGTTTATTCTCTCTGCCTGCAAATGCAAAATGGATGTCCCCTGGGGCAGAAAAATTGTGTTAAATATTGTATTTATCAATATCTGTGCAATTGGTTTGAGGACTACCCACCAGCAGAATATTCATTGATTTTTTGGAAAACCAATAATTATTTTTTTTCATTTTTCAATTCCAGTGGCAGTTCAAGCAACTTTCATAGCAGGGAGGATGGCTTCCCGGCCTACTTCCTCATTTATCCTCGATGTTTAAATTTGGATACTTTGCTTTATATTTGAAGAGATAATAAGTGTTTCTATATTTTTGGAACTGTGTAGGTTGAGTGGGATGAGATAAATGCTGCATGGGGGCAAGCTTGCCTTCTCCTCCATACAATGGCTCAATATTTCCGGCCAAAATTCCAGTATCCTTTCCTATTGAGACTGCACCTCTCCTTTTGAAGTTAACATGGATTATAGTTTCTTTGGGCAGATAAAATCCCATCTATTTTCCTTGGAAGGTGTCAAGGTGATTAGTTTTGCTGAATTGGTGCTACCTGTGCGAATCTGATGGCTAGTTGGCAGCTTCATAAAATAAATTATTACCCGTATCAAAGCAAAAACTAAAATGAAAAGTTAAAATGTTGGACTCTGTTTCTTTGGTTACTCTTTATGATGTACAGATATAGAAACCGGCACAGAGACGGCTTAGAGGGTGCAATGGAAAGTTAGAATGTGCGTGATGAATAAAAAATAGGTTTATATTGTATATCATAATATGGTTTCAGCCATTTTTGCACTCCCATGCAGTATTGTCAAGGTGAATTAACCCCGAGGTCTTGACTTCTTGAAAAGTTTAGTTTTTTTTTTCTCCTTCAACTTTTTGTTTATAGAAACAAACACCGAGTTCATTTAAATTTCTGATCCAGGAAATGATAAATGATGCCAAAAAATCAACGAAATTATAATTTGTCGTCCTTGTTAAATGCCAAATGGTATGCCCTTTACTTTTTGGTATTCAGATACCGAATTAAAATTCATCCTATGGGGAGTTATCCTCGTATCATGGACAGCAGCAACAATTCTTATGAGCTGTAAGTACATACTGTCTCTGCTTGAAGTTATTATATCTGATCTATTTCTTGGGTTGCGTGAATAGTATTTAGGTGTTGCCTTTCTAGATGATTGTACTTAATTGTCATAAATTGAGTCCCAACTACCTGAAGTTGATGACTCTGATACTTCTTAGCTATTCACCTCTATCTTGTGTACTGTTCTGCCTTTTTATATGCACTCGTGTATTTTCTGCCTAACATGGTCGTCCACCTGCCGCCGTTGATTATTCGAGTTAACTTTTTTCATTTTTGTAACGGCTGTATGAGCAACCGTGTCCCCCCCAACACCCCCCTGCCCCCGGAAAATAGAAACAGCAATGACCGAGATGAGATTAGATCCTAGGTATCTAGAACTCCGTCTTGAGGACTAACTGTTGAAGCATATTGTTTTGTGCGGTCAGCACTATGTCTGGGTTTGCTACTTTTCACATCTCTCCTTTGCTTTTTAGACTTTCTAACTTGGATAATTTTTTTTAGATTTGGTCCTGTGAATTTATTTTGGAGCACTCGCTACGACAAGGCAATGACACTGTTCTTAACTTGCCTCAAGGAGTTTTCAGAGTTTGCAAATAATAAGGACAAAGAAAACAACATACCAGCAGAGAAGTGTTTTAAGCTTCCTTACAAGTAAGCTGTCAATTCTCTTCTTTTGGCCAAAGTAGTGGAAAGAATAAGTGCATGAAGCTTCCTGCTCGCCCTTCATTCACATAATGAATGACTGATCTCCTGAGTCTGCCCTCATCTATTAGCACAGAGAGTAAAAATCTATTTGTGTATGAAATCAGTAATTTGATGTTCTTATATTAGCCAGACATATGAAGTTAAAATTAGGTGATATGGCTCGTACACTACTGGGGTTAAAAAAACTTGGGAGAGGATCTTTGTTCTTTTGGTCCTCATGCTCTTTATTGGCCTCTAGTAATCTATGTTCATGTTTGGCAGGATTGAAAATGACAAAGTTGAAAATTACTCTATCACTCAGAGTTTCAACAAACAGGAGAACTGGACGAAAGCTCTCAAGTACACACTGTGTAATCTAAAATGGGCTCTTTACTGGTTTGTTGGGAATACGAATTTCCAGCCTCTTTCTGCAACAGTCTCTTCTCATGCTGAGGTTCCAGCAGGCTCTTTTTATAGAAAGCGCGCTCCTGACTCCAGGGTTGACTCTCAAATTTTGTCAAACTCGTGATGCAAAGATAAACCTTGTAGTACATATAAGTAGACATGCAGTTACCTGTTCATAACCAGTACGTGTATTAGTGTAATTTGCACTCTTCTTGGTTATAAAGCAAAATTTTAAGTTGTCTGCATCTCGCCTCACATTTTTCTTGGTGAATAATGTTGCCTTTTCTACCCTTGACGGCTCAGATCGTGTATCTGTTTTTCACGCTTGTTAATGTTAATGATGCGTAATACTATAACCTAGGATGAAGAATGACCTACAGCTGCGATTAACTGTATATATTTATCTGGACGTCTCCGCTTGGCCTTGGGTATGAGAGGCGCACCAGTTGCCTAAAAGTACATGGGATGATAACCGAAAGTTATCCTGAGCTCGTTGTGCTCATGGTTTGACGCCTGTGCGTTGTTTTTGAAATCTTGGGAGATAATCTTTGTTATACTTTGAGATGACTGAAAACAATCATGGTTACGGAACTATCGTGTAATAGTAGGATAAGTAACTGGTGCTCATACTTATTGCATGGTAACAAGTACGAACCTGTTTATAGTGTAACATGTCATTCTGCCGAACAAGGATTGAAGCTTTCCTGCAGCTGTAGTAGTAACAATGATGAGCCGCCTAGTTGGGTTCCTGGCCGTTTTCTTATTGGCTGCAAAGCCATCTGAGGCTGCGCTTCCATGCTCAACAGTTGAAAATAAAATGGTTTCTCCGTGCATGGCGTTCTTACAAGATAGTGGAGTAGTAGCTCGGCCATCTGCTGCGTGTTGTGCAGGCGTTAGGCAAGTACTCGACTCCGCTGAATGTAGAGCAGAGCGCTTACTTGTATGCGAATGCTTAAAAAAAGCAGCATCTCGTGTTGGATTGATTGATCCCTTCGCATTGCTAAACTTCCCGAATCTTGTGACGTGCACGTCCATCTCCACCCGATAGACCGCAACTATGATTGTTCCACGTATCTCTCTCTCACACACACACACGCACGCACACATGGATGCGCGTGCAGACACAAATGTTGTTCGAAATATATACTTTGTGTATGCACGCGCAGAAAACAATTAAGTACGAAAATACAGAAATGATGTAGTTTACTAAACAGAACAAATAGTCTTTGCAAGAACAATTAAAATGAACTCACAACAAGATTGCAGAACAGCAAAGGGGGGGCCGAGGCGTGAATTTGATTCACTGTCCTTAAGACTTATTCGTCCCGCAACGGTGCTGACGGCTCTCGACGAACTCCAAGGATGCTACGTCTGAAAATAGTAGCACATAATTTTACCCGGCGAACCAAACAATGGTAGAACTCTTTCTTCTGAGTGGCAATGTATCTACGTAGAAGAAACGCTATTAACCGTGCCTATAAAACGTTCTTTTTATCAACGCATACCAAGACCGTATGCATGAAGATTTTGCTACCATCAGATCTACTACTCTACTAAAACTAGTACTCCGTAGTATCTTTTATCTATGTTAGGTGTCGGCGTGTGGTTTTCGTGGTCATGGGCTTGTCGTGACTTTTCTTATGGTATATGTTGTATCTGTAAAACTCTTTGACATATCTTATCAATGTCGTTCTTTTATTACAAAAAAATAAAAAATAAAATCATTTCTCATCTTTATCATGTGAAATTATATATCGCCCTTTATTTAATTGTTGAGAGTATGCCAGAAATGACATTAATAAAAGAAAGAGCATATGTAATCTTTCGTTATATTCAAATCCTAAACAAGATTACTTTGTTTACCCTTTTTAAATTTTTTTGTCAAAAATATTAAATTCAAACACTATAATTATTATTGAAATCTCGTAATCACTTTGATTTGTATGCGTAAAAAATAGAACTCAAACAACATAGACAAGTTTGAATACTTTTTAACGTGGCATTTAATCAAAATTTATTAAATGCTAAAATAATAAAAGATGACAAAAGAAAAGATCCAAAAATGGTTTTTTGAGATTCTGTCCTCATTGAATTCCCTGAAGATTAAGTGGACTGCTTTTTTTTTCTTCCTTTTATGACTTAAAAAATGGTCACGCCTATCTTGAAAGCACTAATGACTTTTATCGGAGATTAAGAATTTGGTATAACCACTCACAATGTAAAATTGCTTTAACGTACCAAAGTCATTGCAGCTTTGGGAATGACCCCCTCAAATAGAAATTTGATTCAATACATTGTTACTTTTTACTCGACTTGAGTAAATGAGGATGATAAATCAACAAAAATTACACGAAACATAATTTAAAGGGAAAACAAGAAAATAATGTATCTCACTCCAAAAATGTATCTAACCTACTCCAAAAAAAAAAAAAAAAACTATTCAAGTGAGATGAAACGTAGTTGGTTGAAACAATTTTGGAGTGAGAGTATCAACCTTTCATGAAATAGAAAAAAAGGAATTGGGAACGAAAACAATCTGAACGAGCCTAAATGACCAGTGTCTAACACCCGGAAGTCTCGCCCAACCCGAATTGTACCCCAAGATCTAATGCTCCATACAATATTTTAATTGAACGCATACATACTACATTCAAATCAAATAGTGATTAACGCTTTAAACAAGGGTTGAAATTACGAGTAAAGTGAACGCCGAGGCGTCCAAAAAGCTAGTTCTTTAAAAAGGCAAAGGGGCCAAATGCTGCCAATCCCGATTAGTTTGTGAACTGGCATAAATTACACCACTTCAACAAAGATGATGATTTGCATTCTGAAATATTGGGACATGGATGGAGGAGTTCCAATGTGTGCCCAATTGCAACTAATAATAAATAGTAACAACAAGGCAGTATATAAACATTTGCATAACCTTGAGGGATCAGATTTTTGCAAAAGATGCTCATGTCAAAAGGTAATCTTCTACTAGGGGGAGACTACTTCAATCCCCTAATATGTTTTTTGTCACTAAAAAATAATAATTATCACTGAAATATATCTTTAGCGACGCAAAGAAATAGGTCCGGTCCACTTGCATTTTCTAAACTTGTAAGATGCATTAGGTGAACATATGGTATACGAATGGTGGCTATGAGTAGGACGACTACGTGATACGTCAGGTGCATAAACTCCATGAAATTAGTACGTGCACAAACAATTTCCTCACGTAAAAAGTTGGAGTTTAAAAATTTTCATATCTCAAAGAATGACATGCCGTAGAAGCAACAGATTCCGTGAATACAGAATTCATGAAACTTGTATGCCCTGAAAAAATACATGCAGAAACTGAACAAACTGAATCTCACCTTCATTCATATATATAAGCAAATGGACATTAAAACTTTCTCATTAGCTAGAGAAAAGAAAAAATGACTCGTCTAGTATGGCCGATGAGTACCTTGGCCATCACTCTCTTGCTAGCTGCTGTTTCAAGGCCAGCCATGTCTGAAACCCCTGCTGCACCTTCATGTGCGGTAGTTGTGGAAGATCTGTCGCCGTGCCTGAGTTTCATACAAGGGAAAAGTTTAACGCCGGCTTGTTGCGAGGGCGTCAAGGGACTGGCAGCCATGGCCAGAGGCAAAGCTGATCTTGTTGCTATCTGTAACTGTGGCAAAATAGCCTTGGGTACCATTACATATGACCCCAATCGAATCCCCCTTCTTCCCAAGCAATGCGGGGTCGACATTAATCTCCCTCCCATCGACAAGAATACCGATTGTAACAAGTAAATACTTAATCGCTCTCCCTTTCTCTTCGTCCTGAGTGTCTATTTGAGTGAATCGGTTAAAGTCACATATATATATAAGTTACTTGCAGTCGTTTCGATAGGATTATGTATTCATATATATATATGATCGACCGTCCTAGAATCACTAAATCCTTGTATACTAATTACTTTGTTGTGGTGCTGCAGGATTGGGCTTAAAGGTTTACTTAATGCTGCCAATGGAAGAATGCACTAGTTGGTGGTGGTGTTTGAAGATTCTACCATGATGCATGTGAAAAATAAGATGAGTCAACATATGTACTAGTTTGGCCAGAATACATGGGAAATAACATCACACCTTACATCTGTGAAATCATCTCCAAAGTTTTATGAATTACAATCTCTCTCGCTACATGGATGTGTGCTTGCATACCTCTTTCAAAAATGATCCATCTCTGTTATTATGATTGATACGTGAAGAAATATTTGGAAAGATTGATAATGCAAGAAATAACACGAACATCAAAGCAAGAACAAGAAAAGTAACTTCACTGCCTATCCTCAATACAATCGCAATGCCTCACCTTCTGGTAGACGCAAATATTCCTTCATATAATTGCGATTTGATTTTCCAGTACTTTTCAGTCAAGGAGTTTCGAAGGCTCTTCCTGAAGAGACTTCAGAGGCAATGATACACCAAAAATTCATGAAACTTGCATGCGTATCAAGTTAATACGCATGCAAGTTTCATGAATTGTTGATACTATCAACAGTTATACACATTAAAAAAAAACATTTATGAACAAGCATATGAACATAAAAGATTTTCTCGGATGAGTTGTACAACATATTAGGTCGTGAGACAAAATGAGTCGTCGTATGGTAAGGAGCCAAGATGAAGAAACAAGCAAGGTGCGCAAGTTTATTTTCATTGTAAGAAGGAGAAAGAGGGTACACACTTACATGCACTGAATTAATTGGTTGCCACCACATGACACTGGATGAAGTACTGCACTCTCTCTGCTCTCCTCTACATGTTTCCCTGTTGGTAATTTGTGAACAATTACGGAAGGCAATTAATATACATTTCCGTGCTATGATATCGAACGTCTATTTGAGTAGAGAGTTTTTGGATTGATTCTAAATATAATAAAATCAGACTTGATTGTTCCAGTAAACTTTTAATGTCCAATACCCGGAAACTGATTAAATCTAGAATTCTCATTTTCTTGGAATCGGGTTTGATCAAGATAATTACCAAAATATCCTCACATATTGGATGCTCCCTTCAACTTGAATACATTATATGCTAATTTTGCGCACATAAACTTGATAGGTTTGCAAGTTTCATGAATTGTTGATACTATCAACAGTTAAAAAGATAAACAAAAAAAAAAAAAAATTAGAACAAGCATATGAACATACCAAAGAGCCACCTCAGATGAGCCGTACGAACATATTAGCCGCCGTGACCACCGCCAAACTGAGTCGTCGTATGGTAAGGAGCCAAGATGAAGAAACAAGCAAGGTGCGCAAGTTTATTTTCATTGTAAGAAGGAGAAAGTCAAAATATGGTTCCAAACACCACGGTGAGTTTTAATTGGTTGCCACCATTGATGACAGTGGATTGAACTCTCTTTCTGCCTTTCTCCAAAAATTTGTCAAACGAAAAGTACATTTTTTCTAAACACCTTTACTTTTGATCAATTAATATTACATTTTAGTGATTATGATATCAAAATTTCTATTTGAGAATCAATTAAACGGCTTTAGGATCGGATTTTAAAATAATCAAATAAGAATCAGACTTGAATTGTTTAGCAAAAAAAGTAAACTGATTAATGTTTGAAAATTTGTGAACTGACCAAACCAAAATCATCTGGACTTTTTTCGGTTTAAACGGTTCGGTTTAGTGGTTTGGATAATTACCAAAATATCCTCACTATAATTGGTTATATTTTTTTCCAATTGATATAATCATTATATGCTAATTTTGGCGGCACAATATAAACTACTATTAGTCACCTTTTTATGTTAATACACCTTTAACTTTCAGATTTTTTATTTGGATTATTCTTATAAATGTAATTATCAATATGATGTTACTTACATTAACTAATTATGATTTAATCAAAATTTACTTTTGAGAATCAATTCCAAACGGCTTTAGCCTTATTGGTACCTTTTGAAATATTAATGGCCCAGAAGTCTTTAACACAACTATATCCATGAGTATGGTTGTACAACGTCCAGCTTTGTAAAGCAATGCAGGAAGTGCTGTTACTGTTAGTCATTAAAGCAGTGCCAATAAAAGTAAGAATTTTAATTTCCTTTTTTTTTTTTTTGGCCTCAAGAAGAACATCGAGAAATTGCAATTTATAAATTTATAAAGCTTTGCCCACTTCAGGAATTTTTTTTTTTATTTCGAATAAAATTTTGCCCTCCAAATTCGCGACTCCTGGCCTCAGCTTGCTCACTCTTCTTCACCTTTCACCTGAACACTGGAAGAAGTATGGTCTAAAATTTGAAGAATTGTTCCAAAAGCATTTCAAAACTATGAGGGAGATACGAATACGATCATCCCTGCTGGGCCTGGGCCTGTATTTTTTCGGCTCTTAATTGACAGACTATGAACCCAGTTCTTTAAAATAGAAGGATCCAATATATTTAATGCATAATAATCAATTAGAAGTCAAAACATGTGGTAACATTTTAGAAATGGCAATTATCTTGAACGTGCCATAGTCTTTTGAGATTACAACTATGCCAATTGTCTCTATACGCAGTAACCTGTGTATAAATAACAGTTGCACAGGTAGATTCATGAACATATGTAGTATAAATAACTTCAATCGCGACGATGCTCTTAAATTCAATCGAATTTCATAGTTTCAAGTTCCATCTTGTAAGATGATACACGTAGGAATTTATGATGACCTAAAGATAGGCCGATTGACATTCCTTAAATAACTAATGACACTCCATATATTACTACTTTATACACGTTTGTTTACGTACAACCATGCAAACTTGAATCGGAAGGAAGTGTCAACAGAACTACCGTACCGAAATTATCCTTCTTAAGTGCCACTAAAGTACTAACTAAAAATTGGACAACCAGTTCACGTAATCCTAATTTGCATAACATCTAACACCTCTTAGGTGACCTACCATTTCCATGCATAAAAAAAGAAAAAGACTCTCTATCTCTCTCTCACCCCCCCCCCCCCCCCCCCCCGGGACTAGTCACAAAAGTTTGATTTATGGTTGCACTTGCACCGAATTTGGCCACCAAATTAAAGCTTCCAAATCTTGAAAACCATGTTACAAGTTATTGACTAAATGGTCATGTCCTGCATTCAAATACAAAGTAAAAGTGAACACTCAGACATTCATGTGTGCTGCTGCTGAATGCTAAGAAGTAAGTAACTTGCAACCAGCAATGGCGCAGATGAAGTACGTGGTCGAGATAGAGAAGGCGAAGGAAGCTACAGGTGGCAGGCCATCGGTCGGACCCGTTTACCGCAATGTGTTGGCGAAAGATGGATTTCGGCCACCAGTTGAAGGAATTGAGAGTTGCTGGGACATTTTCCGGTACGGTTCATATATGCATTTTTGCACTCTTTGAAGACATAAAATGTCCTACAAGCAACGCATGTTTCTAAACTCTAGGTCTTGAATATTTACTATTTGGTATAGAATTGTCACCGCTACATCGTTGTTACCAATTGTGGTGTGTAATTGTTGATCCTTCAGTATTTTTCAACTTGAAATTGGTCTAATGGGTAGTATGTCTGTACTAATATGAGTTTCGAGATTACATAACTTATATCTTACCGATTATCCTCTGAGAGTCGCATAGGAGTTTATGGTGAACTCAATAAAGAAAATTTGACAAGCTCAAGAAGAGATTTTTTGGGTCCATGGACCAAATTTTTTGTTTTGATCTATTCTTTTGTTGGCAAATTTGATAAATCACGAGGAACCACGGCCAAAGTAGCGGCCTTGTCAAATCAGAATTTTAATTTTATACTAAGTTACTAGTTGCTTTAAAAATTTAAACTATTACATAATTGACCCAACAATATTAACGTATATGATTCTATAACTTTCAAATATTGGAAACATTTTTGGCTCTTAATTAACATTCTTATGGAGAACGTATTCAGGCATTGACAACTTTGTTTTTTTTTTTTTTTTTTTGAAAGCTTTGACCACCTTGTCTTTTCAAATTCAACCACTGGTTGGCCTGTTGAGCTTACACCCCAAACAAATTCGAACTCCATTTTTTTTTTTTGAGCGATAGCCAAACAGAGCGTTCAATGTATGTCAGTCGGAAATCTGTGTTCTTGAGACTTAAAGAGTGTAATGTACCGCTTGTATTTCCACCGTTGGCAAGTATATAAATGACAACGCAAGGACTGTAATCGCTCATGCCTCGGAGATGATTTGTTGTCAATTGATTTTGAGTTACGATGCGTTAACGTGGTATTGCGAGTCCATCCAACCCATCAAGCAGCAGGCAATTACAAAGTTCAAATCATTGCCAACATGCCATATTGTTCGTAAATGCAACCACTAACTTGTAGTTGCAGATAGTTATAGATAGTTTAAGGGCGCTGGCCGTGCCGTCAGACTCCCTTCTCTACGGAGAAGGCACGCGGATGCCAACAATTGGAGTTTTTTTGGTGATGGAGGCGCGATATATGACTTAGAGCGTGCCTTCAAGTTGACCAGATTGGTAGCGTTACAATTTTGACAGTTGCACATACGCTTACGTGTATGAGAAAGCTGGACCCAAGACGGTCAAATGTGCGTAATCAGAATGGACCAGCAACGACGTTGCTTGAGTAAGGGACCAGTTTGGTCCCACTTTTGATATGGGGCACACAAGCGTCAGAGATTTAATTGTGTGTATCTGACTATTGGTTAAGGTTCTTAATTAACAAAATGGCTGGAGTTGATAGAAAATGGATCGACTTCATTGGAAAGGTTTGGGAATGGAATTGGCTTGTTCCCAAGGGGACACCCAACTGGCTGTTGTGGCTACGCCCCCTGCAAAGGACCCTGTTGCCATTCCCCAAACCTGCCAATTCAACAAATTTGAGATGATGTTGGTTTACACTGGATTAAAATTTGCTTTTGGAGATACTGTTATCTTCAAGCAACCACAAACTTTGCTCATCTAATAAAAGGGGAGTATCAAAGCAAGTCCCCTGTAATTTCTAAGGATGTTGCTTCATCTTGCAGCGTGTCTGCGGAGAAATATTCCAGTAACCCAATGCTTGGCCAGCGTGAGAATATTAACGGAAAGGTGCCTAGTCCTTCTACTTCCTATAGCCTTTTGATCACTCTTGTCCTTCAGGTTTTCTGTTAAAAAGATTTAGCTTTGTCAACCTCTGCAGGCAGGAAAATACGTGTGGTTAACGTATGGTGAAGTATATGATATAGTCTCAAAGGTTGGAGCTTCCATCCGCAGTTCTGGTATTAAGCAAGTAAGTTTTTGTTGTGCCATATGTCATTAATTTCCATCTCCATTGATTTGAACTGACTAAAATAAGGACTGCGTTATCACGATTAGTTACTCACTATAAACTATATTACTGCTGCTCGTATTCAGGGATCGCGGTGTGGAATTTATGGTGTTAATTGCTCGAAATGGGTTATAAGTATGCAGGTAAACCCAATCTGCTTTATTGAAAGTTAACATGGTTTTGAAAGTGTGTTCATACTTTTTACGTTTATTCGTGATTTGGGAAAAAGGTATCACTATCAGTGCAGATTGTGATGCATTGCAATTTACGGTCAATTAGGTCTTGATGCAGTAGTTGTTCAATCAATAAGCCACTATGTTACTTTTGCTCTTCCCTGAAATTCAGCCAAATGTTTGACTCTTCTACAGGCGTGCAATGCTCAAGGACTTTGTTGTGTCCCTTTATATGACACTTTAGGTATGTTTACTGAATTCCGATCCTCCCACCCCTGGACCCCCGCCCCTAAAAACCAGAGCAGTAGAACTCGGGTTTGATGCGATCTCTCTATTGCAGCAGCAATGCAGGAAGTCCTATTCTGTAGTTGCCACACCCTCTCATGGGAACTGAAATTCCATAACCTTACCATCACCATAACTCTCTGTCAAATAGTTCCATGCTACTTAAATTGACGATTTGAAGACGAAAAATGAGTGTCTGGTGCTTTCTCTTGATATATAAAAATGGTGTCAGGTGTTCCAATTAGAAGTTTGGAACTAGCTAAGGGAGCTCCTAAGTGCAGCCTATGACTGACTACATAGGTTTATATGGTTGTTGACCTATGAAGTTAGTGTATTCATTATAGCATCTGTAACCAAGCCAATTTTATGGATCACCTTCAAGAAAATAACCAAGAAACATGCAAAAGTGGGTGTATCCTTGTACCCAATAAAATTGGAGGCCCCATATTCAACCCATTTGAATGTCATTTCGTACTACAAAGTCAAGGCTCAGGTATTTAATCATAACACTTGCTCTTTGGCCTTCACTTTAGGTGCTGGTGCGGTGGACTACATCATCTGTCACGCGGAGATTTCTATTACTTTTGTACAAGAAACTAAAATTTCTGAGGCAAGTGCTTTAAAAATTTGCAGTGGTTTCAATATGGTGGTCCAATCTCCTTGAGTTTGTGTTCTTTGCTTGTTCGTTATTTTCTAATCATGACTACTTTTTCTGGATCCAAAGTTGATATAATAAGCTAAACCTTTACTTTTTGTGATCATAATCATTTCTTTATTTTCCAGGTGCTGAAAACATTTCCTGGTGCTGGAAAATACTTGAAAAGTAAGTTACCATTTGTCAGCTATTTTGCCGCTCGACACAAAAGCACTCTCAAGTTATAAATGTCTTCACTCCATGTTGTAGCTCTTGTGAGCTTTGGCAAGGTTACAGCTGAGCAAAAAGAGGTGGCGGATAGTTTTGGTTTGGTAATATACTCGTGGGATGATTTCTTGCAGCTGGTAAGGTGACTTTGGTACTATAATTTTTTAACATCATTACTTGGTCGCAAATATTGTCATGAACGTTATTTTTAGTTTTACTGGACAATATTCTTCTGTTCTGACTCGATTACTCCTCCTAAATATTGCATGTCGTAGCACAATATACCTAGGAAAACATGAAATATTGTAGCCACGGACAGAGAGAGAGAGAGAGAGAATCTCATGAATTAGTTTTGAAACCTTCGAACAAAACTTTTAAAGCTGGAGGGCATCCAATGACCACATCGTCCTAAATTGTAGGGGACCAAAATTAATAGCTATAGACCTAATGGAGATACTGATGTATGCATAATTGGTCAAACAGGCCTATCAAGGATTTCATCCCTTTCCTGTATACTAATTATTTTTCTTTTGAGCAGATGATATCTGTTAATAATGTCTATATGGATGGTTATAGTACTTTACTTGTTGCAGGGTTTGAATAAGCAATTTGACCTTCCAGTCAAGAAGAAAAGTGACATCTGCACAATTATGTATACAAGTGGCACAACTGGTGATCCTAAGGGAGTAGTGATTTCCAATGACAGCATTCTTTCAATTATATCCGGAGTAAATCACCATTTAGAGAGCATGAATGAAGAGGTGAGCATATGGATAATCCAACTAACTTGTGGTGTCTATACTTTCTACACATGGAAACCAAGGGAAGTAACACACTTACTGATATGTTATTTCTCACACTAAAGACTATTTCTATCAACTTTATTGACATACAAGTATGTATAACCTCTTTGATGTGTAAGCATATATTTAACACTTGGTTTAACTGTACAGTTTAGTGAGAAAGATGCATATTTGTCTTATCTCCCCTTAGCACACATATTCGATCGGGTGCTTGAGGAATTGATGATTTCTGTCGGTGCCTCAATAGGATTTTGGTATGGGGTAAGTCAAAAGAGAAAAGTAATTCTTAACCTGTGAACAGTTCAATTTAGTATTCTTCCTGTTTTTACGTCGCAGGATATCAAACTATTGATGAATGACATCAAAGAGCTAAAACCAACTGTGCTTTGTGCTGTTCCACGAGTCTTAGACAGGATCTATTCAGGTAAGCGTTATGGATGTGGCAGACCCACCTTGCATTTGGCCCATGCTGAAAAACTTTACTCAATATTGTTCACCAAGAATAGATTTTGATGGTTACTGTACGTGATCTCCAAGTGATACGACGTGTTAAAGGAAATTAAGGATATAGTGAGAATTACTTTTTAAAGTTTCTGGTCCAGAAGTTCTTCATTATGTCCATCCCAGTATGGTCGAGAAGAATTTCCTTAATGAGGAACTCTTTTTTATTGTCACACCCCGGCAATTTGTCAAAGGGCATGTGACTTTTGTTCTTCTTGGAAGAACATGTATGTGAAATAAACTGCTTTCCAACATGTAGATGCCTTACAGAGTAATATACTTGTGTTTTCAGGCTTGGTGGAAAAGATCTCTTCAGGGGGCATCCTCAAATATTCAATGTTTAACATTGCTTACTCCTAGTAAGTGATTTTATCTATTATCAATAACTAGTATATTAATGCCTAGTGGAAGGCAAATTCTGTAAATAGTCTTCTACCTACCAAAAACCAGCTCCCTTGAAGGGGAAAAAAAGGAAAAGATAACTTCTACATGTCTTCAGATTTCCCATCTATTGGCGTTATAGAAATAATAGACCATTTATAAGGTTTATTTGCCAGATTTTGCATAAGTTTATGTTGTTTAGTCTTGCTTCAAAATGTTTTATACTTCCAAGATTATCCTTCCCATCTGGTTCCATAACTTGTTTTATGCAAGAAAATACGCGTTGTGCATTGAGTTGTGGGATATGATCAGCAAAGTCCTAACTCTCCTTCTGGGAAGTTTATGTGAAATTTCTGAGTTTACTTCTATTCTGCACATTACTTACATGGTATATAGCATTCTAATTGCACCTCTTACTTTGGATTATGCAGTAAACTACGTAACATGAGTAAAGGATATAAACATGAGGAGGCAGCTCCACTATTTGACAAAGTTATTTTTAGTAAGGTGGTGGAAATAATATGCCATACCACTTCTTTCTCGTCTCCCTCCCTCCCTCCCTAATATTATGGTGATAATTTTCAGGTGAAAGAAGGTTTAGGAGGAAAGGTGCGTCTCATTCTATCTGGAGCAGCACCCCTTGCAACCTGCGTGGAAACATTTTTACGAGTAGTTACATGTGCTCATGTCTTACAAGGATATGGTAAACATTTATTCGGCATAATTATGTGTCAGTTATGCATCTGTTGAATCCTTATGGCCCATAATACTTTGGCTATCACCTACTACAATAGTTGCTAGAAATCATTGAACGTGCACGGTTCTTTTGGCTACATTAGCTCTGCAACATTTTTGGTTGAGATTTTAAGATCCTCGAACTTTGTAGTTGATATCCATCTGATGATTGCAGCCTGTGATTCAACTATATTTTGTTTGACGTCAAGGGGTTATCTATTGGATTTGTTGAACCTTCGGCCTTCTACTTTATAATGCATACATTGAGCTGATTATGAGGCAACACAAATGTTGTTTAGGTCAATATAATGTTTTACAGAATGTCTGATACATTAGTCAATGTGCAGGCTTGACGGAAACCTGTGCGGGGTCATTTGTGTCAGAGCCTAATGAACTATCAATGATTGGTACAGTGGGCCCTCCATTGCCAAATGTGGATGTGTGTTTAGCATCTGTCCCTGACATGGGATACAATGCCCTGGCAAGCACCCCTCGCGGCGAAATATGTTTGAGGGGGAATTCCTTGTTCTCGGGATACTACAAGCAGGAAGAACTAACCAAAGAGGTGATGGTTGATGGATGGTTTCACACAGGTCTGCTTACAGTTATGCTACTTGCAGTAATACTCGTGGTTTGTTTCCTTTATAACATAGCTCACATTTCCTCAGGTGATATTGGCGAGTGGCAACCTGATGGGAGCATGAAGATTATTGATCGGAAGAAGAACATTTTCAAGCTTTCCCAAGGAGAATATGTGTCGGTTGAGAAATTGGAGAGTATTTACTCCCTTGTATCTAGCATTGACTCGGTAGTTCTCTTCATTCTGAGGGCATAACTGGGTTTCTCCTCTTTCATGCTACTTTAGTTAATTATCAATGCGCACAAGTCCATATAGTTTCATTATAGATCCCCCCACCCCACCTTCAAAGATCAACCGTTACCTAATCAAGTCATATTTACTTGATTATATGCCATGATAGTTTCATACTGCCTCTATCGTGCTTTTGAGCTTCCTAAGTGTTATTTCCTTTATGAGATATATATTGGTTTTCACTCACCTGATTACATGATCTTAGATGGCATTCTGTTGCTGTTTATTAATGCCATCTCATTGAACTTCATGTTTGCTTCTCATTCAACCTTTTCTTTAACTTAAATCTAACTCAACTTCATCATTTATCTCTTCCATTTTTCTTTGTTTTTTGTTTTCTGTTAAGTTACTTCATCGCTTCTCTAATAGCACGATGTATTTACTGAAAGTAATTATTTGCGCTCCACACTGTAATTGATTGCTAGACAGTTGCCTTAATTTTTTCTTGCATCCATCTACTCCTGTTTTCTTTGAAACATAAATTATCTTTTCCGGTATCAACGCGATTAACTTTCCCTCCTTAGACATCTGCTTTGCTTATAATTGTCTGCCTACTTGTTTTAGATATGGGTGTATGGGAACAGCTTTGAGTCTTTCCTTGTTGCTGTTGCTAACCCCAATAAGGAATTCCTTGAACGTTGGGGGGAAGAGAATGGAGTACTTGGGGATTTCAGTACTATCTGCGACAGTCAAAAGGCGAAAGCCTATATTCTTGGAGAACTTGTAAATATTGGAAAAGAAAAGAAGGTTTTGTTTCCTATCTTAAGTCTTAATAGTTTTCCAGGCTCATAGTGGTGTATAATACTTTCCCAAAAACCACAGCTGTATGATTTTATAGATGATCATATCGTATTCTCGCTCTCTTTGCAGCTAAAAGGCTTTGAGCTCATTAAAGCTGTCCACCTTGACCCCATACCATTCGACATGGACCGCGATCTTCTCACCCCAACGTTCAAGAAAAAGAGGGCCCAGTTTCTGAAATACTATCAGGTTTGCTCTCATTCTCCCCTACAATCAATTACAGATATGCTTCCTTGCCCATGGGTGTGGTAGCCTAATCTGCGGTTCTTATTTTCTGGACCCTGATTTACTTTTTTTTCTCCACAAAGGAAAACTATTTCACAAATAGATCAGCTTTTCACTTTAGAACTGATGTAGGATGGGCAAAGGGTTGTGGAAACAGGGAATACAATTTATAGTTTTGTAAGTTATGGTTGTTCCTTCTGCCTATGTATGATTAAATGACGCATGTGCACCCATCTTTCTATTTTTGGATCATTGGGAGACGGTGTTAAGAGTTGTGGATATGTCTCTTAGATTCCCATGCGGAAGAAAATGACTTCCCCATGCCACAACCAAACACAGAGGCCTTACCACAGCAAGGGCAATCGGGTTTGGGCTAGCAGATCTTTCAGGATATTACTGATGATTCCAACAGGGAATTCTGAGATTCATATGAATATTTGTATTTGGCAATGGCTGAATCTTCTCATTTTTCAGGATGTTATTGAAGGGGTGTACAAAAGCACAAGATAAGCATTCAATGATTCAAAGCCACCACAATCAGAAAAAAAATGTACTCGCCAATGCCAAATTCAGCTATAGCATTAACCTTTTCTTTGTAACTATTTTTGTAATCATCAATACATTCAAATTCAAGTATGAATCTGTGAAAGACATGTAATTTTATTGGCAAGTCCTATTGATGAAGAGGTATGTTTTCGTATACTCCATGTGTTCTGTCTGTATGATTACCTCTACTCTGGTTCAGTTTTGAAATTCAAACTTGCACCTGAGTATGTGTAGCTTTTGGGTACCATGAGCAAATGTCAGCTGCTGTTATGTATGTCTATTTTCCCTGGGTTCCTTGACAGTGGCTGAGTTTCAGCAGCCAAGGTGCCAGCGGCTTTCAAGTTGGCCGTGATGGCAGCTTCATCTATTCTTTCTACATCTCAAGTCCTTGATCTTCCTATGTTCTCTGATGGCAGTTTGCCGAGTTTTAACAGCCCTTGGGTGCACGTGGTTTTCCAGTAGCTAGTTGATCCCTTAAACTGGTAATTTTGTGTGTGTTTGTGTTGGTGTGGGAGCTGAAGCTCTGATCGTTCTCTCGTCCTCCCCTAAGCAAAGTGCCAGTCCGGACTGCTTATTTTGTGTTTTCGTCTTCGCTGCTGTTTTCCTGCTTAATGCTTCTATTCTTTTTTATCTAGTTAATATACTTCGGTTGGCCCAAACAAATGGTAGCACTTCTGCTATGAATGCCAGTGCCTGTTCCTCTTGTTTCTACTATGCTTGCATTAGGAGAGGGAAGTTTGAGTTAGTAAAGCAGATAGAAGCACAAGAACACTAGGATGAGACTTTCACAAATGTAACTACATCTTTTATACAAGGACCCTGTGGAACTCAATGTGGAAAAATGTTACCAGAAAGACTACTTTTGTTCCTTGATACAATTATATACAGCAGTGATGTTAGGCTTTTACATGAAAGCCAAAGATAGCTTGGATGTGTATATCTATACTCAAAACCAGGTTACAATCAAGTAACAATGGGCGAACCCTTCCATGAATCAGCTGAAAAACCACATTTTATCAACGTCCTTCAGCACTAAAATCAGGCTCTGTTGGCTTACGAAGCAGTAAAGGTGGCATTTTCTGTGATAATTTGACACTACGTCTCTGATTTCGTCGCAAGCCACGTAATGCATTGGCGGCAAATCTCGCAGCATAAATGGTGGCACCAAGGCTTGGTGAGGTTCCAACCTCTTTCGCCAACGCATCCTGCAGTCTATCTTCTTCCTCACACAGGGACTTCTCAAGCTTCTTCTTACAATAACGGCGCCATGCTGCTTGTATGAAACAGGCTGCCCATGTCCTCCACTGTTGCGAGGAGAACCTAGAATCATTACGAGCACAATATATAGTCGCGTTATAAACCCCAGCATAACAGTTCAATATAGTGAACATCATGGTGTAGTTCCAACCCATCATATTTGACCAAATGCCGAGATTTATAGGTCTAAGCCACTTTGCTACTGTCAAGTTACTTTTAAGCAATCATGCAACAGAAAGCCCATTCATCGTATCCTAACTTATTCACCTACAATAGAGTACTAACTGTTGCAAGTACTGGGTTCCAAATAGCATATTTGTAGGAGTAACAAGCTATAGACGACCCTTGCTATCAGTTTTAAGTAAAGGAATTATCCCATTGGATTGAAAATAATTCCTAAAGGCACTACGAAGGCACTGAATTACGGTCGTGGCTCGAACTGTCATGAGAAACTCTCTCCTAACTTTGAGAAGTGGCAAATTAACAAAGCTTAGTTAATCTTTAAAAATCTGCATTAGAACACTTCATATGGAGATTAGAGTTTCTTCTCTGAGCTCCTGTTTTTAGTCTAGAGTGTTTCTCTTGTTTGTACTTTAATTTGTTCTTGATATATGTCCTTTTAGCTCGTTATTTCACTTTCAATAAAACTTACCTTGCCTATGAATTGGTGAAATTGTATATATCACACTAGAGTATGAGGAAATTCTTGTTTAAGTACTTGCCTGAAAGTGTGCTGGATCTGCCTGTTGTGGAGACGCCTGAACTGGGAGGCCACAAATTTCAGGTCATTGGCCATTAGAACAAAAGCTTCAACATCTGTTACCGCCTGCACTGTTCTGGTTGAAGTTGGAAGACTGGAGGAAGAGTTGGGATCCAAAGCCCATGTAAGAAGCTCTTCTCCACAGAAGTCACCAGCCTTCAGATGAACAGCATTGAAGAAGCCAGTTCTTCCACCATTGGTGGTCACGGTCAGTAGAGTGCCACGCATCACAAATAGCATCTCATCAACAGGATCTCCCTCACGGACTATGGAGCTCTTCTCAGTGTAAAGCACTGGTTTGAGACGATCACACATGCCATCCAATAGTTGCTGATCCATTATCTCAAACAACGGTACCTACAAAGAATTTTCATTCCTTAAGCTAGAGCTTGGACTAAAACACGAGCACATAAAAAGTAGAAGAGACACACACATGATTGAAAGAAGATGGCAAAGTGCACTTACTCTCTTGAGCAATGCCCAGCAAAGATGGCGCTTTATGTCCCTCCTGAGGTCCTTAGGGAGGTTGTGTATGAGAGATTCTTCCTCAACACCTCTGGTTTCTTGCCATCTGTACTGTTCATACCGCCTTATTCGCTCCCTCAGATTCTCAGGGAGCATACGGTGAGACATCCACTGCTCAGCATCTCGCCTTTTTACTCTCATCTCTTCTACTCTGACAGTGATGGACTGCAAGTATTTCTGTGTATTCACAGGAAACAAGTTTTGAACTACTTTAGCTTACTAGTGCCTGACCAGAAATAGTGAGTTGTGACAGGCAACATCCAAGTGATGGATAGTGTTGAAAGAGAATGAAGTACGCACCTGCATGTTTCCAATGAGCAAGGAAAACAGAAACAATCCGAGGATGCAAATAAACACGGCAAAGAGAATCTCCCAATGGTAGGTGCTTGTCATGAGGCCTTGGCCAAGAGAACTGAAGTAGATGAAAGAAGAAACTCTATTTTTAGCAACAAAGATCAGTCATCAGAAATATTACTAATATCGTAGTTCTGCATTTTCAGTAAATTCTAGGGAGTAGGTACACAGCAGAACAAATCTAACATCTTGAATTCTAGATATACGCTAAATGGCATCTCTAATGAAGGAATCCAGAAGGAAAAAGCAACATCAGAGTAGAGTTCACCAAAAGGGCATGGAACAATATATGCACGAACCTTAAATTTCGCAAACCCCACCAGAAGCAATAGAAAAACTTCTGAGCTGGGAAATCTCTCATTTCAACCACACGAGACCGAAGAGCATCAAGGAATATGCCAAAGTTGAAGTCTGTAGAATTTTTAATTTCATTTGGTTCAAGAAGAGGGCAAAAATCAGATAGAACGACACGGTCACGTTTAAGATGCGCTCCACAGTATAAAATGTCGAGAGTACAGCCGTCAATTTTCGTGCAAGCATCACGCCAGCACCTATCTTGGCTTTCTATTGAGAACAAGTACCAGAAAGCCCCAACTACCTGATAAATCAGATGCATGAGAACTGTAAGAACAATGCACACGTTATGTATAATTCCTTCTTGATGCAATCACATAGAAGGGTACTCTGAAGTTGTAATCTCCAGAAAGTTAGAGCCCAGGCCATGCTTCAAACTTCACACTACTTCGGAAATGGAAGAAAAATAAAAGATTTTGGGTTATGACAGCACAATATATTTGCTTTCCTTGAGCAATTTAAGAGTTGCAGCATCCTCGTGTGCAAAGCTAAATATGCCCAAACTCGACAATATTTGTTGTTTGTGAATAAACTCCAAATGCCAAACGAAAAGCCAAAATATGACTAATGGAAAAATGGTATCAGTCAGATTTCTTATTACACTTCTAACAAGAATGTACCAAATGGAACTTACATGACTGGCTAGCATATAGAGAAAGAGGTTGAAAGCAGCACCAGCCCAAGCGGTTTCAGTAAATATGCCAGAACTTCTCGTGACTTCTTTATATAGTGGATAGATGCGGGCAAATCTTGGAACATATTGGCAGAAAATAACGAACTTCAGCATGTTTTTTGTGACCCGTGAAAGGGGCCCTTTTACATTGGGACTGATAATCAAAACTACAACCTAGACAGATAAAACGTAGTATGTCAGATAAATAATAGCATCCTCTTCTTCCGTTCATGATTTTTCATGAATGGAAATTGTGCAACTGAGCGAAACAACTCATGCATGATGATCCATGCTAATTCAGACCCTGGACACAAGAAACATACCTGCGGAAGGGGAAGAACAGCCAAAAGGTCAATGATGAAGTAGGAGGACAAGTATCTTTTCGCTATAGCATAGGGATCTTCATTTAACTCGCCCCTTCCAAATACCCGAGAAGAAGGGGCAATAAAGCCAGTACGGAATTGGAAGATAATATGAAGTATATAGAAAATGTCGGTGAATGAACGAAGAATACAGGCTATGATCTTCAATTTATCGTCCAAATCAAGGCACTTCTCCTCGCCATTAATGACAGGGATGTAAAAGAACAATGGATCCAAGGACACTGCAATAACACAAGCAAATACAAATAATTTATTCCACCGCTGGAGAAAGGGCCCCTGTGGGTCAAGAACCTTCTTCCCGGAACCTGATTCTTTTGTTGGCTGATCACTCGCTGACTGCAACTTTAGTAAATTTTTCGAGCTTCGTATTTCTTTAGAACCTTTGTCAAACCCTCTTTTAATACTTCCCATTACTGAACTGATACGTGAGTTGGAACTTTGCCTCTCAGAGCTAAAAGATTTCTCCGAATTGGATTCCACAAACCTATATAATCACAGCAAGCATCATAATGTTAACTTTCATGTGAAAGGCTATGCTCGCAGCTTATCAGCTGTAAGAGTACTAAGAATTGGCAGCAAGTCAGCAACCATGAAGATGGAGACCGTAATCGATCACAATATCCTTTCTTCCTAATTTTGATTTAATTGGACAATACATATCTGCCATGGCATTATGTTGAAGATCAATAGAAAGGCTAATAAATCTGCACTGGGCATAGCATAAACCAGTTACCCATTCAGGTCAATGATATAGTCGATATACTTTCCGTTGGAATTGTGCTGGAAACGAGCACATCATTGAATAAAAATGCTAAAACTCCAAAAAACATCATTACCATCCATAGTACCCAATTTGACGATATTTTACATGTAAACAGCATAGAGGACAAACAAAGGACAGGCTTGAAAAGGAGCAACCTAAGGGCCTGTACGGTTCTAGAGCAACAAAGTAACTGTCTATATAACCTAACCTTGGTGCTCACCTGGTCATGACGTAGTTAAGCTGCCGCAAAAATGCTCATCTAGAGTAAGCATGGAAGCATGCTCACAGGGCTCCCTCATGCTCAAGACTCTTTATTGCTACATTTATCTCGATGAACAGCTTTTAAGTTCCCACTTGTTCTATAGCTTATGGTATAAGAGCATGAATCCAAGAATGTATCTCCTGCTTAAACTCTACACTTCTCCACCAGTTCAAAATACTAATTCCAGCAAAGCTAATGATCAACAGTTTATGTAGTAAGAAAACCGATCAAAAGCGAGCTTCCTTTAGTTTCTAGTTCCTTGATGGGTGTTTGATCATACCAATTTCACTTTCTACATATATATAATGCAGTATATCATATCACAATAGTTAGCAACCAGTCTAGACAGATTGAATCATAACTACGATCTCGTATACTCACGTAAGTGTTCAAGGCCTCATGTCAAGAGAGCCAAGATGCTAACCCTCGAATAAACAAGAACTAAAAGTTACAGATTAACAGAAAAAGCTGACTGAGACGAAAAGAAGAGGCAGACATGATGAAGTGTTGAACTCCAATCAACTAACCTCACATATCTCTCGCTCTTGAACGTCATGACTTCAGATTACTTTTTGTAAATGCCAGAATTCAAATAACATTCAGTTGCAAGTGACTGTTATTTACTGCTGCAAAGCTGCATTCATTTCCTGCGAAACAAAAACTTCAAGTTGAAAATCGTTTTTACCATCATCAGTAAAATCAACACCAATAGTGTCAAAATCTTGTACATGCGCTTGTTCGTCCATCGGGCACATCAATATACATGTATGACCCAAAAGTACGATATACAACACTAGAGCACTTATCAAAAGTTTCACTTTAATTTGATACGATCCTTCCCTGATACTTTGCCTACAAGTACTAATCCAAAAAATGAACTAACCCCGCTCTAAAGTCTAAACCACCCCACCCCACCCCCACAAACCCCAAAGGACACACACGAGCACGCGCGCACACAAAAAAGAAAAAAAAAGGAAAATCCCAGCCAAGAAACTAAAGGGTAAATTCCAACCTTTTCCTAACTCAAGAATACAACTGAGCTTTCTGCACCATAACAGAAGTTCCAACTGAAATTCCTGTTTGGTGGTTGCTGAGAAAACAGAGGAGAAGTAAAGTAAACAGAATTAAATAACCATTTAACCCCAAATTAGAAGAAATTTAATTGAACTTTGCTTTCCAGGATTTCCTCAGCAACCAAACGTGACACCAATAAGATTAGAAACTAGAGATTGACGACCACAGAAGAAACTTACATGAAACTTTCAGGCCTTGTTCTGGGTGGGTGTGCGTAAACGTGAATGATTGACGAGAATTGGAATTGAGTATTCAATGGGTTTTTAGGCAGGGGTTTGATGTGGTCTGTGGTAAGAAATTTCGTGGACATTGCTTTGAGCAGTGATGGACTCAGTCTCCTGTTTTATACATATTTTTTCCTTTTACGGAGAGAAGACTTGGCGGGAGAATAGTCAAGACAAGTTGGAAGAGTCTTCTACCGGATAATTTATTCATCTACCTTGTGGAGGACATGAAAGTTGGAAGAGTCTTCTACCAGACAAGTTGGAAGAGTCACGACGGATGTATTAGTACTCTGCATGAAAGTGAGAGCAAGAGCAAAAGGCACGTTAAGAGCGTCAAAATAAAAAGCGGTGATAGCGAGAATAGCTTAAAAGGTTTCGATTGCCTTAAGTAAAATTGAGATTCTTTGAAATGACCCAAAGGTAAAAGTGAAAGGAAAGGAAGTAGGCGACTTTCTCAAATTTTGAAAAACCTGCCGCTATGAAAAAACCTCTCTTGTACAACGTCTATGATGGTAACAATTTTAGTACCAACAGATTACAACGAGAATTGTTTTCACGTTGTTGCTAAAATATATAGTGACGATCATTATATTTAGCGAAGTTTGATCTATTACAATAGAAGTAGTGTACAACAAAGTTTCATGCTGTTTACAAGAAGGCAATTGTTTCTATGAAATTTTGAGCATATCACTGCCCATAACCACAATTGAATAAAATAACGGCCGACAATTAGGAAATATTCATCGTAGAATCTGGAAAGGGAGGGAGAGTTTTTTGCATTTAACCTTCCCTGCCAAGAGAGAAAAGTGACAGGTAATGGTAATCCATAATATATTTTGGAAATTGATAGTCGCACTCCAAATTTACTACCAACACTATTATCTTTGTTGCAGAAGGCTCTTTAATACCTTTAGTGACATTTTTTTAATTTCTCAGAGCCCTTTCCTTTTCTCTCTTTTTTGTTTGAGGTCAATATTCGAATAATCACATCAATATCCTTCCAAAAGCGCCTTAAGAAGCTCAATGGTTAAGTAAACACATTAACTGTAATATTTTGTGAGAATTGATTATCGCTCTCCACTCGTTACCATTTACGCTCAATATTTTAAAAAAAATTCTAAGACTCTAAGCCTTATAGTGGCTTTTCTAGCGACGAAAGTGGAAAGCAATGATCGAAAAGTGGACTATGGTTATCATTCTCAAGATTAGTGGAAAAACGTTTCATACTTGATGTACATTGATCTCATATCCCATGTGCACGTGAAAAGCTGCAATGATTGATAATGAAGATGATTAGTGGCATTTAATTAATGGCGATAAAAATATATTGCTAAAATTTGGGGTAAACCAATGTATCTCACTTTACATCTGATGCGATCATTACTTATCGCTTTATGAAGTGAAAATCAAAATTTTACCCAGCAGTTCAGAACATGACAGTCAAAATAGAAGGGTACATGGGAAGTACTTGAAATTAGTTCCCTCAATGGCAATCCATGACCAATAAATAGATAAATGTCATGCAGAGGTTGGTCAACTGTGCTCTTGGGAGTTGGCGACCTAAAATGATACTTATTAAAATGAAAACTCCCCAAATGGAAAAGTATAATTTTTAGTATTATTAACATTTTTTGGGACTGACGGTTTGACTTGAAGATTAATAATAATATATACACAGCCATGGAGGAGAACACTCGAGTCAGTCATTTTTTGCTTTATAAAAGACCAGTAAGGATCACGTGCTTTGCACGATATATAGTGATTTGAAATAAGAATATTTTAAATCTTGGTTAAAAAATAATAAAAATTAATCAATACAACTATTATAACTAAACGATAATTACAAATCAATTGTTAATTACTAATCAAATACTCAAAATGTGAAAAGTTCATTACCCAAAACATGGTCTTACTTTCAAATCCGAATTTTTCACGCCAATTATCACCAATATTTTTACTATTTATCAGACTTATTTCTTTCGTCACATCAAGTTGTCGCTAAATAGAATTCTGACTGTTCTATATTATATATTGTTATCCAAGGTACACTGGCATTGGAATTAGTCTTAAACATCTCCCACAAATATTTAACTCTCACGAAACACTACAAGTTTGATTGTACAACGATAAAAGTGAAGAAATTTTTTAGAGATAGTTAATATCAAGTGTTTATATTGGAGTTGTCTATTGTCATGTATTATGTTTTGATGGCATATATATGTCTAGCAAGTGAAATTGAGAAGAAGTTTGAATTATAATTAAGTTGTATTACGAAAGTTCAATAACCAACCCAAAAAGGATTGTCGAAAATAAAGTGTCTAATATGAAAAAGCTATTATTAATAAATGTATAACAACGTTTGTAAGATGCAATGGGCTAGGAGCTTAGATGTTGCATCTTTAAAATCAAGAATAAAATCACGACATATATAGAAACTGAACTGCTTAAGTAACAAATTTAGTAGCCCTAGCTTTCAATAATCTTTCTAAAATTTTCTATCATTCACTTTTAGAATTTTGACACTTTTTCCTACAATCATCACTACTAACGTTCAAAATATCATCACTTATGATTTTCAGTATCATTTGTTACCTATCATGTTTCTTTCTACCCAGTTATGGTCATTTCTTGTAGTGATGATTATTGGGGGTCAAAATATTCCATGCAGTTTATTTGCTTTTGGTGATGATACATTCTACAACTCCCTCAGTCTAAAAAAAAAAATTGATTTTTTTTTGGACTGTCCTAAAAAAATTGATCAATTTTCAAATTAAAAAAGTTTGTAGCTGTTTTTACATGTTTACCCTTTGTCGACATTTTTTTATTCTATTTCTCTCTCCACATTTAGTTATTCACCAACTCATTTTTCTCTACTGAATCAATTTCGTCATGCCCCTCTCTTTCTTGAGATAGAAAGAGAAACTCATAAAATAAGACTTGTAACTTAAATAAACGTGCGTCAAATATCATCAAATAATTTGGTACGAAGAGAGTATAAGTTTCATATATCTCTTATTTTAGGATTAAAGTACAAAGCAAGTCTTTTTCAACTTTTTCTATCTTTAAGTTCCAACGTTCGAGTACAATTTGTCTAAAACGACGCTTAATCTTAATTATACTTTCTTTTTTCTATTTTTCAATTAAAAAATCTACAGTGTAATCTAAGTTTCTATTAATAGTGTACTCTAAAGCTCTCTTTTATATTTATCTAGCATGACCTTGTTCATCGTAGTAGTAAAATAAGGCTATTAATTTAGTTGTAGAAGTAATTTAGCATATATTTGCTTTAAGATTTTTATTTTTGACACATACTTTACCTACTCATCTAAAAAGTATATATACATGTGTCTGTGTGTGTGTCCTTTTGAAATCAATACTGCAAAATGTATGTGTGAAGTTGATATCGGATAGTGGTAATGAACTAAGTAACTTCAATAATGTTCACAAACCTACGTTTTTCACCCTATATTTATATATACGCATTACAATTTTAATATAGATAAAATTCAACAAAAGATCATCAAGAATAATTTGTAACCTAGATCATTCATTAGATAAAGACCTATATCATCAAAATAAAAAGAAAAAAAAAACATAATACCTATGGCATAAGGTTTTGAGAGTTAAGAAAATTATAGGGTTAATTACATCCACGACCTTGAGGTTAGGGTAAAATTACAAGTATGCCCTTTTGTTTGAACAAATAACACTTATGTCCGTTGATCGAACGAAAATACTGAAAGGATGTAAAGATCAAAATGCCTGTCACTTAGGAATATAATTCTTCAAATGTCATTCAACATCCCTTCATCTCACCGCGATACAACCCTACCACCACCATCATCCATTTAGACTTTTGAGCTCCAACACACAAAGACAACATAGACATGCATCCACACACACGCATGCACCCATCCATACACACATAGACGATATGCACACATACCTACACACACACACACACCCCCCAAACCAGCCACAACCATAGCCACAATCATACCTCACCATCATTGTGTTCTTTAGCTTTTTCACTTTTCTTCAGTCTTCTCACCCTCAAAACCAAATGAACATAAATGAAAATTTGAATTTGGGGTTTAAAATTTGGAAGAAGATGTATAAAATTTCTTGTTTGCATGAAACTATTACTCAACACCACGGCAGCTACCGCCATTAACTACCACCAGAGTAGCCTTCCACCATTGGCTTTCGTCGGTGCTGGGATGATGTGGCTAGTGAGGCTGAGCCAGTTTGCCGACTTTCACGCTGAGTGCTTGCCGAAGAAGGTGCGGTGACAAAATGGGGGGAGAATTTGTATTAAAAACCCTAATTTGAAAATATATGATTTATAAAATTTTATATTGTATATACCTTGTAGATAAAAAATGAAGGGAGTATCAACATTTAAAAAGTACGTATCGACATAAGCAAAAAAATATATTTTTTAACGGATCAATATGGCTTTACCTTTTAAAATTTAATGCCATTGACTGTAATACACCCTAACCTCGAGGACATGAGTCCTAATATTATAAGAATCCAATGTTTTACCAAACACAAATTAACACATAAATTTATCATAAAAGTTGAAAAAAGAAGGCCTAATCGAACTTGTAGATATTCTGGCTTTGTCATATGTCCATTAATTTAAATTTGTAGTTATATGCAAAAGTTAATAGAGGCAATAGTTGGTGCACCTTAATTTATAGAGAAAAAAAAAACATGTTATTACTTGGACTTAGGAACGGTTCTCTAAGAAGTAGGGACAATTAAGGTGCTCATTTTATCGATTTTGATGCTAATAAGTTTTAAGGTTATGTTTTAATACACTACAAGAAAATTGGTAATTAGTGACAACGAAAGTTGTCACAAAAAAATGCAAAGTTGTCACTGATTGGTATAGTGACGAAAATTTGTTGTCACAGTAGTTGTCACTATAGGCCCGTCACTAAAGACTATAAGTGACGACATCAAACAAGTTGTCACAAAAACTTAAAGCCGTGTGACAACATTAAAGTTGTCACTTTTTCATCACATTTAGTGACAACTTTTTTGTCACTTAATGTTCTAAAAAGTTGTCACTAGAACTGCATGTTGTCACTAAATAACCCTCCCAATTGACTTGGGTTGATATCCAATGACAAGCTATCTTGTCACTGTTTCTCTCTCATGACGACGACAATGATGTCACAATTTTCATTTGCGTCAAAGTTTATGTTGCCAAAATTACCATTTGTGTCAATTATTTGTGTTGTCACTATTGGAACATTCATTGACAACTTCTAGTTGTCACTGTTTTAATTTTTTTCTGTTGTCACTATACACATTAGTGACGAACATATACTCATGTGGTGACAATCACAATCTTTTCTCTTCACGGTAATGGTGACAATTGTAAGTTGCCACATGTGATGAAATCTTATTCTCTGTACATATTACTCTTCTAGAAAAATAACGAGAATAAACTTTTAATGTAAAAGAATTTAATTCAAAACCATCGATTATAAAGATACCATCCATTACAAGAGTCTTCTTAATGGTAATATAAACTAAAAGGGTTCCATTTACAGAATCACCGAGTACAATAACTCTAAGAATCACCGAGTACAATAACTCTAAGAATCACTTAGTACAATAACTCTAGGACAAGGATGTTGCTGCATCTTCGTCTTCAGTAAAGTTTTTCACTGCACAAAAAAAAAAAAAACCTGATCATCACACTAAAAAATAAGACAACTATAGCCTTTCTAGAGAGAGGAATGTGTCGCAACTACTGCCTAATACATAGCAGAACCACCATACAACATGAAACCTCTTAAACAATAAGCGAGTATTTTGATGTTCTTCTACCATGAATACCATGAATGCAGACAATTGTGTATTCAAAAACCAGATTGAATTATAGATCTACTAGAAAGCATATTTGAAACCCACTGTAATAGCCAAAGATAGTAACGATTACAAAATCTGTGGACCACATGTATGAATGTTTGTGTCCTACTTGGGGGCAAATAGGGTGTATGAACAAATGAGGAAGCAGGTACAAGCAGGAACCCCAAACAAGAAGGCAGGGCCACGAATCTTGAAGTGGGTGGGTTTTCTTAATCAATTTGTGGAGATAAAGAGAGATGGACTTACAGTACAACGATGGCTTGAGTTGAAGAGAAGAAAATGAGAGCATCAGTATTGTTTTGGGTAGAATTTCCTCAAAGCAGAGAGTACATCTACGTGCTTGGCTTGTTGTCTCGAAACATGCACCGTCTGTCACTTCAAGCCAATTCCATAACCAAATCACACTCAGCCAACTCCTTATCATAAGTGGTAAAGCATTTATTGATATACATTAAGAGAAAACTCTTGTGATCATAAACACAGGGATTTTAATCGAGTAAACAAGTTGTATCAGGTTCAATAATTATTCGGCTTCCCTTTTCTTCTTTAGTGTGTTCCTCACCGCTTTAGCAATTACGACCCTGAATACCAACATTACCCAACATGAATACCCAACATTACCTTTAAAGAAAATCTTATATAAGATTTTCTTTAAAGGTGAACAAAGACTTAGTATCATATTTATATGATTGGGCTAGATCCACTCCCACATTTTTGTCACTTAAAGATGCATTAGTGAACTTTTAACATCTTTAGCAACAAATTATTTATGATTAACCAAAAATATTGTAGTTTAGGCTCACCTTCTTAAAAGTAAAAATAGTAAAAATTTTAATCGCTTGAGATTATTTTGTACGCTGGGACGAGATCCTTACCCATTTTGGTTATATTAATAGTCTTTTGTCGCTAAAAATGCATTAATGAACCCCTTTAGCGTCAAAATGTTTAAAGTTAGTCAGAACAGTAGTAATTTAGCCTCACCATCTAAAAAGTCAAAATATTTAAAGAACTTTTTAACTTAAAGAATATTTTCAGAAAAAAATATTTAGTTATTTAACCCATTGCATATAGAAACTTGAGAGTTTTCAAGTAAAAAAAAGTTATTAATCATTTGAGCCGAAATAAATTGGAGTCTTTATTAATTGGGATTCATCTAATCCTATCACTTTTTTAAGAGTAAAATATGTGAAGACAATAGCCATATGAAACATGTTATCATGTAAATATATGATACCTCAGGATACAATGCATCATAGGAAGACAATAACCATATAAAGGATATGTTGTCATGAGCCAGATTATGTAAACTACTAGTTGATGTGATCACCTATGGGGTGTGGATGGAAAGGAACACTAGAATATTTGAAAATAAACAAGCCATAGTGGAAGGATGTCTACAGATGATAACGCAATGGATGAGCTACAGAACATCTAGCTGGAAGAAATCTTACTCTACTGATAGGAACAAGGCACTATGTCAAGCGTGGGGACTAGACACTAGTAATGTTTTGATAGATTGATGTACATAGCATTAGCATATACTCTACCATGAGGAATCTTACATAAAAGGAGATTAGGTTGTAAATGTTGTTTGAGCTTATATGAATACAAAGGACCTTTCATCAACAACAAAAAAAAAAAAGAAATAAGGGTATTCTAATAACTCTAATACGAATATAGGATTATGTATTTGCCACAAACTCAAGTTATAATTAGGAACAAAATTGAATGATAAAATCAATTCTTATGCATTTAAAAATTTCTAAAGAATCTTCAGTTTTACTATAGTTTTCTTACACCAATATGTCTGTAATTGAAATCTAGAATTAAACTTCAATTTTATGATAGTTTTAATGTACGAAAATGTTTACATTGAAATATATATATATATATATATATATATATATATATATATATATATATATATACACACACACACACACACACACACACACACACACACATGCACAATAATTAAAATATGTAGCATACACATCAACATAAATCTGAAATACAAAATTTAAAAAGGAATAAGTTTCTGATAAAATATTCAATCTACTTTAAGTATATTATGTTTATATTTTTTAAGGCTATAGAAAACATTGTTCTCTGCAAGTTGTTTTCATTAATTGAAATTGATGGGGAAGATGGAGTAGCTTGACGTAGTTTAGCTTTAACGTGAATGGAAGAAGTAGGTTTTGATAGAAAAAATTTCGGTAATAAAAAAACACGCAAGAGTTCAAGGGTGTATCAATATGATACCTTCCTTATATTATATGTCCGTATTAAATATCTAGAATCAAACTTCAGGTTTACGACAGTTTCAATGTACTAATATGTTTGTATTGAAATCTATATACATGCAGTATAATTCAAATCTGTAGCATACACATCAACATAGACATATGAAATACAAAATTAAAAATGATTGAATTTCTGACAAAATATTAATTTTAGCTTAGTATATTATATTTTTTGAAAAAGGCTTTAGAAAATATGTTATCTACAGGTTGTTTTCTTTAATCGAATATGACGGAGAAGATGTAGTAACGCTATTGTAGTTTAAGTCAAAACATCCCTTTACTCTGATAAAAGCATATATTCCAGTAAAGATAATTTAACGAAAGAGACATGATATTATATGAAAAATAAATAAAAAACCCTTTTTTTTTAAAACACGTTTTAAAAATAGGTATTTAATAAAAAGAAAAGTTCTTAATCAAAAGTCAAAACAATCCTTAACTCTAACAAAAAAATATATTCTAATAATTGTATTTTAAGGAAAGATGTTTGATATCCTATGAGAAGTCCAAAACACCCTCATTTTTAAATAAAACTCTAATTTAGAAAGGGTATTTAATGGGAATGAATGTTATAAGTCAAAAACACTCTTACTCACCCTTAATCTTTTATGGAAATATCAATTAAAAATGGTACTTTAAGGAAAGAAAAGATTAGCGATTTAAGCTCATACGTGCTTTTATATATGTACAGATAGATAACTGATAACCACCTCTCTCTTTTTTTTGGTGCAAGAGTTTCAAATTCCTGAATTTGCAAATCACAGAGTTTATAAAGTTTTATGTTTTAGTAGGTGTTCTATAACTACAATTGATCATGAAAAATTATGAATGAATTGCTTGAACAAAAGAAAAGAATAGATGGCTGAATTTAGGGGAAAAAAGGAAACATAGTGTTGAAAATTGGGGAAAATAGATAAAAGTGTGACATAAAAGTAGGCATAAATTATGGAAGATAGCTCTCATCTTGGATTTGACAAAAAGAAAAAAAAAAGTCTCATTTGGATTTGACAAAAAAACTAGTTTAGACTCTGAACTGTAGAGTGGTTATTTCAACTTTGCCTAATCTCTCTTTTCACAAGTTCAATTTTACACTTGTTGAAACTATTAAATGCGCTACCACGTAACACGTAGTGGGTTCGGAAACATACTTTACGAAATTCCCGAAAATTTCGACGAAGGATCCTTGTTGTTACGGGCCTCCAACACGCTTGATCTTTTTCGCAGGTGCGAAAATGGCTACTAGAGTCGAGTTCTTCGTCTATGAACCAAATCCTAGAACTTGGCGATCCTCTAGAGAGAGTGCAATAAAAAGAAGGATTGTCTTGTGACTTCTGTCGCTTATCGTCTGTGACTTATGATTTCTTGGGATATCTCTAACATTTATATAGAGATAGAATTAGAGACTGACTTTACCTCAAACACTTAGGAGATAAAGATGTATTTATCTCAAACACCTAAGAGATAAATATTATATTTATCTCAAACACTTAGGAGATAAATATCCTCTAATTAACTGTAGTTATTCAGACTAACAAAATACACATTATCTATTAGTGGGCGGATAATGGGTCCACTGACCCAATTTATTAACAGCTCCCACTCGCCTACACACATGACAAATAAATCGTGCAGTCCTTTCTTATCTCTTGTCCACTCATCTCCTCATACAGGAAATGGAACGTGAGACCTACGAGAAAGAATGTCCAGTTTAGCAGTATTGTATTAAGTCATCACCAAACTAACACAATACATCACTCCAAAAAAATCTAGTATGTACCCCAGATAGTTCAACTACACCAGATTAAAACACTCTCAAATCTCTCATAATGAGCAGTGTTAAATTTATCATATGTTATGTATTCATGAACTCATATCGAAACGAAAATTGACAAAGTCGCCCGGGCTATGAATCACACAACATGGTGTAATATTGAACTTTCTTTCCAAAGTCCTCATGTCATTCCAATTAAACCCAACCGCTTTCCTAAACATTTCCTGCGAGACCGCATCATCCATGATCCAAGAGTACATGCTAAAGTAGTGACATTGAGTATCATCTTCATGACATAGTCTAAGGTGAAGGGTACTACATAGGATAAAAAATATTTCGATCCAAGTGGCTCACACTTTGACAAAGCAGGGATTCATTCATCCATCCCACTGTCGATCTGCATTTAGCACATGCAGTATGATTTACATGCTATGGAGAAAACCTGCAAGGGCATGTCACATAAATGTAAAATACGCCATACGAATTTGAGTCTAGTCGTTGTATAAGAACCTAACTTGAGTTTTTCAGCCCAGTCACTCTGATAGTGAATGTCTGAAATCTCACATTCGGCTGTAAACAGGCTACATAGAGTGGTGGAGATACTCTATGATCGACCTACCTTTAGGTCTCATCTTAGCTCCAACTAGGGCGACATATTTGCTTTACAAGCTGTATCATCTTATTCACCCTCTTGGCGCTTAAGACAATTATGTCTCATCTTGCTCGCTATCTTAGTGCCAAGGTGAATTACCCGTGTGAGTGGGTCTATTCAAGCCTGGTGACACTCTCAATAAGGATGTATATGTAATCACAAAGATTATCCATTCATTCCAAAATAAACTCAAATCAAGGAACGAAAAATTTAATATAATAAATAATGTCAAGCACATAAGATGTCATAAACATATGAAAACCTATGTAGTCCCATACTCCTAATGTGAGAAAGGAAAACAGCTCTAGCAATAGGCTTGGTCAAAGGATCAGCCACTATTTTCTGCCAGTAGGTATATGCTTCATGGTCACATCTCCTTGCGCAACGCAACTAAAGTTCTAATGAAGTGATAACGAAGGCCTGTGTGTTTGGCATTCTCATGATATTTTGGGTCTTTTACAAAATTTAGGACAACTGTATTTTCACAGTGAACAGCGACAGCCTCATCTACATGAGCTGTAACCCCTAGAACCTGTATGAATGACCTCAATTAAACAGCTTCCTTGTTCTAAATATTCTAATCATGACTACTATTCTGGCTTCAAAGTTGATATAATAAGCTAAACCTTTACTCTTTGTGATCATAATCATTTCTTTATTTTCCAGGTGCTGAAAACATTTCCTGGTGCTGGAAAATACTTGAAAAGTAAGTTACCATTTGTCAGCTATTTTGATGTTCGACACAAAAGCACTCTCAAGTTATAAATGTCTTCACTCCATGTTGTAGCTCTTGTGAGCTTTGGCAAGGTTACAGCTGAGCAAAAAGAGGTGGCGGATGGTTTTGGTTTGGTAATATACTCTTGGGATGATTTCTTGCAGCTGGTAAGGTGGCTTTGGTACTATAATTTTTTAACATCATTACTTGGTCGCAAATATTGTCATGAACGTTATTTTTAGTTTTACTGGACAATATTCTTCTATATATTCTGACTCGATTACTCCTCCTAAATATTGCATGACGTATCCAATGACCACACCGTCCTAAATTGTTGGGGACCAAAATTAATAGATATAGACCTAATGGAGATACTGATGTATGTATATGGGGTCATAATTGGTCAAATTAAACAGGCCTATCAAGGATTTCATCCCTTTCCTGTATACTACTTATTATTTTTCTTTTGAGAAGATGATTATAGTACTTTACTTGTTGCAATGACAGCATTCTTTCAATTATATCCGGAGTAAATCACCATTTAGAGAGCATGAATGAAGAGGTGAGCATATGGAAGTAACACGCTTACTGATATGTTATTTCTCACACCAAAGACTATTTCTATCAACTTCATTGACATACAAGTATGTATTACCACTTGGTTTAACGGTACAGTTTAGTGAGAAAGATGCATATTTGTCTTATCTCCCCTTAGCGCATATATTCGATCGGGTGCTTGAGGAATTGATGATTTCTGCCGGTGGTGCCTCAATAGGATTTTGGTATGGGGTAAGTCAAAAGAGAAAAGTAATTCTTAACCTGTGAACAGTTCAATTTAGTAATTTTCCTGTTTTACGTCACAGGATATCAAACTATTGATGAATGACATCAAAGAGCTAAAACCAACTGTGCTTTGTGCTGTTCCACGAGTCTTAGATAGGATCTATTCAGGTAAGCGTTATGGATGTGGCAGACCCACCTTGCATTTGGCCGAGGCTGAAAGACTTTACCCAATATTGTTTACTGTACGTGATCTCCAAGTGATACGACGTGTTAAAGGAAATTAAGGATATAGTGAGAATTACTTTTTAAAGTTTCTGGTCCAGAAGTTCTTCATTATGTCCATCCCAGTATTTTTTTTTTGATTAAAAGGAAAATATTACAAACTTAAAAACGTGGGTGTGCAACCCCTATTACATTTGCAAGAAGCAGCGATCGTAACTCCACGGGGGGTTGGTTGATATAAACAAAAGTCTCACTTTGATTAGTTCCTATATTAACTAGCATTTCTGCACAATGATTGCCCTCTCTAAAAACATGTAAAATTTTTGACTGTGTCGCAACGAGCAAAAAGCGACAATCATTCAAAATGTTTGATAGGGGATGAAAGGCTTCATTATCTTTGGCTATGATCAGTTGTTGAGCCACATAGAGTCTGTTTCCACCATGGCTCCTTGTAGCTTCTGATCTTTGATAACTTGTAGAGCTTTAAATATTCCATGGACCTCTGCTTCAAGATTATCATCAGTATGTAGGCTGTCAAAGAAGCCTCGTTTCCATAGCCCTTTATCATCACGTATGACACCTCCATACCCTCCTTTTTTATTTCCCTTTGCACATCCATCCGTGTTGATTTTGAGGGCACCCGCAGGTGGCATCAACCATTTGATCAGTCTAGTGTTTTTATTGGGTGAGGGAGATTGCTTACTAGTTATGAGATCAAGATCATTAGCTAGCTCAAGCACTCATTTCCAAGCTGACCACACTTCGAAGGTAGTCCCTTCAATGCTCTATTTGATTCGCTCTTTCCAATTCTATCAAAGACAAGTCAAAAACATAGATTTCCATTTAAAAATCATGAAAGCTGGTTATCTCCCATTTTTAAGTTTGTTTTTATCCAATCAATGACATTCGAGCCCAGCTCCTTATCTCAAACATTAGTATAAAACAACTTAGTCCACAACATCTTAGCTTTGGGACATTTCCTAAGAGTATGATCTATATTCTCACTTTCATTGTTGCATCTGTTACAAGTAGAATTACGGTTAATATTCTTAATAGCTCTTAACTCATTGGTAAGAAGCCTCCCACGAGTAATAATCCAAAGAAAAATTTTAAATTTTTTGGGGATCTTAAGCCTTCAGATCCAAGAAAAATTAGGATCTGGGGTAGGGTAAACATCATCCAGGGAGATGGCCAGTTTATAGGCACTAGCAGTAGAGAATTTGCCATTTTTCATCACTCCCCAACATGGGGAGTGTCCATCCCAGTATGGTCGAGAAGAATTTCCTTAATGAGGAACTCTTTTTTATTGTCACACCCCGGCAATTTGTCAAATGGCATGTGACTTTTGTTCTTCTTGGAAGAACATGTATGTGAAATAAACTGCTTTCCAACATGTAGATGCCTTACAGAGTAATATACTGTGTTTTCAGGCTTGGTGGAAAAGATCTCTTCAGGGGGCATCCTCAAATATTCAATGTTTAACATTGCTTACTCCTAGTAAGTGATTTTATCTAGTATCAATACACTAGTATACCAATGCCTAGTGGAAGGCAAATTCTGTAAATAGTCTTCTAACTACCAAAAACCAGCTCCCTTGAAGGGGAAAAAAAAAAAAAAAGATAACTTCTACATGTCTTCAGATTTCCCATCTATTGGCGTTATAGAAATAATAGACCATTTATAAGGTTTATTTGCCAGATTTTGCATAAGTTTATGTTGTTTAGTCATGATTCAAAATGTGTTATACTTCCAAGATTATCCTTCCCATCTGGTTCCATAACTTGTTTTATGCGAGAAAATACGCGTTGTGCATTGAGTTGTGGGATATGATCAGCAAAGTCCTAACTCTCCTTCTGGGAAGTTTATGTGAAATTTCTGAGTTTACTTCTATTCTGCACATTACTTACATGGTATATAGCATTGTAATTGCACCTCTTATTTTGGATTATGCAGTAAACTACGTAACATGAGTAAAGGATATAAACATGAGGAGGCAGCTCCACTATTTGACAAAGTTATTTTTAGTAAGTTGGTGGAAATAATATGCCTTACCACTTCTTTCTCATTCCCCCTCCCTCCCTCCCTAATATTATGGTGATAATTTTCAGGTGAAAGAAGGTTTAGGAGGAAAGGTGCGTCTCATTCTGTCTGGAGCAGCACCCCTTGCAACCTGCGTGGAAACATTTTTACGAGTAGTTACATGTGCTCATGTCTTACAGTTATGCATCTGTTGAATCCTTATGGCCCATAATACTTTGGCTATCACCTACTACAATAGTTGCTAGAAATCATTGAACGTGCACGGTTCTTTTGGCTACATTAGCTCTGCAACATTTTTGGTTGAGATTTTAAGATCCTCGAACTTTGTAGTTGATATCCATCTGATGATTGCAGCCTGTGATTCAACTATATTTTGTTTGACGTCAAGGGGTTATCTATTGGATTTGTTGAACCTTCGGCCTTCTACTTTATAATGCATACATTGAGCTGATTATGAGGCAACACAAATGTTGTTTAGGTCAATATAATGTTTTACAGAATGTCTGATACATTACTCAATGTGCAGGCTTAACGGAAACCTGTGTGGGGTCATTTGTGTCAGAGCCGAGAACTATCAATGATTGGTACAGTGGGCCCTCCATTGCCAAATGTGGATGTGTGTTTAGCATCTGTCCCTGGCAAGCGGCCCTCGCGGCGAAATATGTTTGAGGGGGAATTCCTTGTTCTCGGGATACTACAAGCAGGAAGAACTAACCAAAGAGGTGATGGTTGATGGATGGTTTCACACAGGTCTGCTTACAGTTATGCTACTTGCAGTAATACTCGTGGTTTGGTTCCTTTATAACATAGCTCACACTTCCTCAGGTGATATTGGCGAGTGGCAACCTGATGGGAGCATGAAGATTATTGATCGGAAGAAAAACATTTTCAAGCTTTCCCAAGGAGAATGTGTTTCGGTTGAGAAATTGGAGAGTATTTACTCCCTTGTATCTAGCATTGACTCGGTAGTTCTCCTCATTCTGAGGGCATAACTGGGTTTCTCCTCTTTCATGCTACTTCAGTTAATTATCAAGGCGCACAAGTCCATATAGTTTCATTATAGATCCCCCCACCCCACCTTCAAAGATCAACCGTTACCTAATCAAGTCATATGTACTTGATCATATGGCATGGTAGTTTCATACTGCCTCTATCGTGCTTTTGAGCTTCCTAAGTGTTATTTCCTTTATGAGATATATATTGGTTTTCACTCACCTGATTACATGATCTTAGATGGCATTCTGTTGCTGTTTATTAATGCCATCTCATTGAACTTCATGTTTACTTCTCATTCAACCTTTTCTTTAACTTAAATCTAACTCAACTTCATCATTTATCTCTTCCATTTTTCTTTGTTTTTTGTTTTCTGTTAAGTTACTTCACTGCTTCTCTAATAGCACGACGTATTTACTGAAAGTATTTATTTGCGCTCCACACTGTAATTGATTGCTAGACAGTTGCCTTAAATTTTTCTTGCATCCATCTACTCCTGTTTTCTTAGAAACATCAATTATCTTTTCCCGTATCAACGCGATTAACTTTCCCTCCTTAGACATCTGCTTTGCTTATAATTGTCTGCCTACTTGTTTTAGATATGGGTGTATGGGAACAGCTTTGAGTCTTTCCTTGTTGCTGTTGCTAACCCCAATAAGGAATTCCTTGAACGTTGGGGGGAAGAGAATGGAGTACTTGGGGATTTCAGTACTATCTGCGACAGTCAAAAGGCGAAAGCCTATATTCTTGGAGAACTTGTAAAGATTGGAAAAGAAAAGAAGGTTTTGTTTCCTATCTTGAGTCTTAATTGTGTTCCAGGCTCATAGTGGTGTATAATACTTTCCCAGGAACCACAGCTGTATGATTTTATTGATGATCATATCGTATTCTCGCTCTCTTTGCAGCTAAAAGGCTTTGAGCTCATTAAAGCTGTCTACCTTGACCCTATACCATTTGACATGGACCGCGATCTTCTCACCCCAACTTTCAAGAAAAAGAGGGCCCAGTTTCTAAAATACTATCAGGTTTGCTCTTATTCTTCCCTACTATCAATTACAGATATGCTTCCTTGCCCATGGGTGTAGTAGCCTAATCTGCGGGTTCTTATTTTCTGGACCATGATTTACTTTCTTTTTTCCACAAAGGAAAACTACTTCAGAAATAGATCAGCTTTTCACTTTAGAACTGATGTAAGATGGGCAAAGGGTTGTGGAAACAGGGAACACAATTTATAGTTTTGTAAGTTATGGTTGTTCCTTCAGCCTATGTATGATTTAATAACGCATGTGCACCCATCTTTCTATTGTTGGATCATTGAGAGACGGTGTTAAGAGTCGTGGATATGTCTCTTAGATGCCCATGCGGCAGAAAAATGACTTTCCCCATGCCACAACCAAACACAGAGGTCTTACCACCTGACCTGGCAAACAGCAAGAGCAATTGGGTTTGGGCTAGCAGAATTTTCAGGATGTTACTGCTGATTCCAACAGGGAATTCTGAGATTCATATGAACTCTTGTATTTGGCAATGGCTGAATCTTCTCATTTTTCAGGATTTCATTGAAGGGATGCACAAAAGCACACGATAAGCATTCAATGAGTCGAAGCCATCACTTTCAGAAAAAAAATGTACTCGCCAATGCCAAATTCAGCTATAGCATTAACCTTTGCTTTGTAACTATTTTTGTAATCATCAATACATTCAAATTCAAGTACGAGTATGTGAAAGACGTAACTTTATTGGCAAGTCCTTGTTGATGAAGGAATATGTTTGGGCTAATTACACCTATATCCCTGAAGTTTGGGAGTAATTACACGCGAGGACACAAAGTTTCAAAATGTAACACTTATGTCCATTGACAAACGGAATACAAAAATACTTAACGGTTTTGACAAAAAGACTTGATTACCCCCGACTTTAAAATAAATTACCAACTTAATTTACTGTTTATTCTTCCTCTCCCCACACCCAGCACCCCCACCCCCCCCCCCCCCCTGCGCCCCCCCCCCCCCCCCCAACGTCGTCTGCCTCTTCCTCTCCTCACACCCCCCACCCCCACGCCGTCTGCCTCCCCCTTCCCCATCACCCGCCCACCCCGTCATGCCCACAACCCCCGATCAGCGCAGTAGCAGGCCCTCCGGCAAGGCACCGGCGCCGCAAGATCACGGTCTCACTCCCGATCTGCCTGTCGCCATACCGGTCGCCACCATCACCGCCGCGACCTACCTCCGTACCCCGCACCGTCCTAGATCGCAAGCATCACCGAGCTACGTCGCGACACCGGCCTCCTCCTTCGAGATGCGCACCACCGTGACCACCAGCAAGGCAGCGCCATCACCACCACGATGGGCTTGCAATGGCCAGATCTGTCTCCTTCCCATCCAGTCTTCCTCCCTCCCTCGCCAAGGGCTTGCCGGTGTGGTGGGGCAAGTCTGCTGGATGGTGGGGCGAGGGGGACTGCAGGCGGCGTGGGTTTGCCAAGGCGCTTGCCGGAGGCGTCTCGGCAACTTGGGTTTGCCAAAGGGCTTGCCGGCGTGGTGGGGTGGTTTTGCAGGATGGTGGGGCGAGGGGGGCTGCTGGCAGCGTGGGGCCGGGGAGGGGGGTTGCTGGGGGCGTGGGGCGGCGGAGGGGGGCTGCTGGCGGTGTGGGGCTGCGGAGGGGGGCTGCTTTAGGGTTTAAATTGTGGAGAGAGAAAATTAGGGATATCAACAGGAGTAGTATTGCCATTTTCAAAATACGTAATGACGAAAATTACACTTTTTGGACGGAATACTGACGGTTGGATAGACGGTTGGATAAAAGTGATACTTTTTTTAACGTTTTTGGTCACGTATGTTATATTTTGAAACTTTGTGTCCTCGCGTGTAATTACCCTCAAACCTCAGGAATATAGGTGTAATTAGCCCAATATGTTTTCATATAATCGATGTGTCCTTATTTATCTCCGGTTCTATCTGGACGATTACCTCCACTCTGGTTGCTGTCTTGCTGAAGACATGTTCTCAGTTTTGAAATTCAAAATTTGCACTCGAGTATATCTAGCTTTTGGGTGAGTTTGTAGGTGTGTCAGCTGCTGTTATGCCTGTTTGTCTACTTTCGGTGGGTTCCGTGATGGCAGCTTCATCTTGGTCTTTCTACATCTCAAGTCCTTGATCTTTCTATGTTCTCTGATGGCAATTTGCCGAATTTTAGCAGCCCTTGGGTGCACGTCGTTTTCCAGTTGATCTTTCTATATTCTCTGATCGTTCTCCCGTTCTCCCAGGACGCGGAGTGCCAATCCGGACTGCTTGTTTTGTGTTTTTGTCTTCGCTTCTGTTTTCCTGCCTCCTTGTATCCTCCTTTGATTTAGTGAATATATTTTGGTTTGCCCAAACAAATGGTAACACTTATACTATGAATATCAGTGCCCGTTCCTCTTGTTTCCACTATGGTTGCATTAGGAGAGGGAAGTTTGAGTTACTAAAGCAGATAGAAGCACAAGAACGCTAGGATGAGACTGGCACAAATGTAGCTACATCTTATATACAAGGACCTTGTGGAACTCAATGTGGAAAACAGAAAGAAAAATGTTACAAGGACCTTGTGGAACTCAAAAACCAGGTTGCAATCAAGTAAAATTGGGCGTACCCTTCCATGAATCAGTAGAAAAACCACAACTCATCAACATCCTTCAGCACTAAAATCAGGCTCTGTTGGCTTTTGAAGCAGTAAAGGTGGCAATTTCTGCGGCAATTTGGTACTACGCCTCTGATTGCGTCGCAAGCCACGCAACGCATTGGCGGCAAACCTCGCTGCATATATAGTGGCACCAAGGCTTGGTGAGGTTCCAACCTCTTTTGCCAATGCATCCTGCAGTCTATCTTCTTCCTCCTGCAGGGACTTCTCAAGCTTCTTCTTACAGTAACGGCGCCATGCTGCTTGTATGAAACAAGCTGCCCATGTCCTCCACTGTTGCGAGCAGAACCTAAAACCGTTACGAGCACAATAGTCAAAATCATAAACCGCAGCATAATAGTTGGATATAGTAAACATCGTGGAGTAGTTCCAACCCATCATACCTGACCAGATGCCGAGATTTATAGGCCTAAGCCACTTTGCCACTGTCAAGTTACTTTGAGCAATCACGTGATAATTTGTCTTGGATAAAAAAAAAATTAAAAAAAATTCAGAATATGTGGGTGTCCCACATTGCTTATTCAGAATAAGCCGCGACTTGATCCTAAGTATATTAATCGTCTTGTTCTACATTGGTTATTTAGAAAAGATCACTGCTTATCTCTAAGTATATATAAGTCGCATTGTATTATGTTTTAGAGTCAAGAGAGAAGAACAGTTCTTTGAGAGAGTTTATTGAGATAGACATATGTAATCTCCATTATCAAGCATAGTGAAATCGTTGCTACCATCATGAAGTAAATTTTCGCCGAACCACGTAAATCTAGTGTCTTGTGTGCCTTTATTTTCTATTATTGTTTTCGATTATCTTCTTTATTGCTTGGTGTAAAATTTAATATATTCTTTACAAATGGTATTGGAGCTGAGGTTTACGTTAGACTGAAGCACCTTGCGATGGAGCCAAATATTTCGAAAAAGTATGATTTGGAGAAGTTTGATGGATCGTACAATTTCAGTTTATAGAGGATGAAAATGCGTGCTGTTCTGATTCAGCAAGGGTTGTTAAAAGTGTTAAAAGGGAATCAAGAGTTTCCTGAGATGATGTTTGTTGATGAAAAAGAAGACATGTAGGAGAGAGCTCATAGTGCCCTATTGTTTTGTTTAGCCGACAACATGTTGTAAAAGGTTTCTCAGGAAATGACTACTGCTGAATTGTAGCTGAAATTTGAGAGCTTGTACATGACGAAGTCTCTGACTAATCGCTTATATTTGAATCAACAACTGTATACTTTTCGGATGAAAGAAGGTACATCAATTAATGATAATCTTGATGAATATAATAAATGGCTAATTACACCTATGTCCCTGAGGTTATGGGGTAATTACAGGCAAGGACAATAGTTTGGACAAATTACACTTATATCCGTTGACCAAACGGAATCTTAAAGACCCTAACGGTTTTAATGAAAAGACTTTGTTGCCCCTAAATTGAAACCTTATTTATTTTCCAATGCCATTATTTCATCTTCTTTCATTAATTCTATTACTCTTCATCTTATTTTTAATACCATTAATGTCATTACTCTCCGCCCCACCCCCAAACCCATTTATGTCTCAAAACTTCCCGCAGCACCCCTTCGCCATCCGGTGTGCCTCCCTGTCGCCGCACCCTCCCCCTTCACCGCACTCCATTATTGCCCTTTTCTCTTCTTTTCTATCTTTTCCTTTTCCTTTTGGAGAACCCACCACCAGCCGCCTTCCATACCTGAACAAGTTATTGCCGGCGACTGCCTTACCGCCACCACCACCTCGTGAGACGGAAGCACCTCAGCCTCGCCCTAAGCTACCCAATCGTCCTTGGATCTGCCCCATCGCACAGCCTCCAACACGACCACTGTTGGGATCTTGGAAAGACGGGGGTCACGGCGGCTTGGGGCGGCCGTGGATTGATGGTGGCGTCGAGGCAGACAGGCGTCGCGGTGGCTTGGGAAGGGACGGAGTGGGGATGGTGGCAGTACATTGGGATGACGGAGGGGCTGCCGCCGGGATGGGATAAGGGGAGGGGCTTCTACAACCATTTCGGGAACTGAAACTCCCGCCGGTGAATCTTCCGACAGCAAGATCTCCCACCGCGCAGATTAGGGGGAAGGGTGGACGTCAGCGTGGGTTAAGGGGGGGGGGCGACGACAGCGTGGATTTGGGGTAGGGGCGGTAACGGCGTGGATTTGGGGGAGGGGGCGGCGGCAGCATGAGTAAATTAGGGTTAGAAGGGATGAAAATTAGGGTTAGGGGTTGGAAGGGATGAAAATTAGGGTTTCCTTCTAAAAAAATTGAAAGCTTTTGTAATTAAAAAAATATCATATTATGATTTGTAATATTGTATAAGGGTAGTATTGTCAATTTAAAAATACATGATGATGACATAAGCCAAAAAGTATATTTTTTTAACGGAACCCTGACGGATGGACACGGGTGATACATTTGAAACACTTTTGGTCACCGAATGTTACATTTTGAAACTGTATCCTTGACTGTAATTACTCCCTAACCTCAAGGACATAGGTGTAATTAGCCCTATAATAAAGTGATATTAGATCTGCAAAATATTGATCAAGATAGAAGATGAGGATCAAGCTTTACTTTGTTGTGTTCTTTATCTCCGTTATATGAACATCTTGTTACTACCTTATTATATGGGAAGGACAGTATATCCATGGAGGAGGTTGAAGTTGTGATAAATTCTCAGGAATTAAGGAAGAAGGTTTCAGAAAATAGGGGAGAAGAACAGAGTGATGGTCTAATGGCTCAAGGCCGAAGCACTGATCATGCTGGCTCTAAAAATAAAGGAAGGTCGATGTTTCAGTCAAAGGTCAGAAAATTGAAATGTTATCATTGTCACAAGGAAGGGCATTATACAAAGAATTATCCTGAGCGTAAAGGGAAGAAAAAAAGATAATTCCAAGACGGCTGATGTTGCTAGAATAATAGAAGATAATTCTGATCGTGTGGATGTTCTTTCAGTTACTATCAAAACCTCGAATGCAGGGTTGTTGCGATGAAGGGATTGATACAAAAAAGTCTATTTGTTATAGGGTAGCACAGTTACAGGAGCAGCAGCTTCATCTTTTGATATAGATTCTAACACTACCAAGCTATGACATATGTGTCTTGGGTATATGAGTGAGATACGTATGGATGTGCTAAGCAAACAAGATTTGCTGGGAAGCAAAGTTAGATTTTTGTGAGCCTTATGTCTTCGGGAAGCAATGCAGGGTGAAATTCAGTCGGACTGTTCATACTACTAAAGGTACGGTGGATTATATCCATTCGGATCTTTGGGGTCCTTCTACGATTCCTTCTAGGGGTGGTGGCAGATATATGTTGACCTTTATTGATGACTTCTCAAGAAAGGTCTAGGTGTACATTATAAACAGACTAGTAAATGAATTAAATGTTTGATGACTGACAATGACATGGAATTTTGTTTGGATGAGTTTACTAAGTTCTGCAAAAATAAAGACATAGTGAGGCATCGCATTGTTAGGAAAACGCCACAATAAAATAGGGTTGCAAAACAGATGAATAGGACTCTCTTTGAGAAAACTCAGTGCATACTTTCAAATGCCGGGTTATAGAAAGAATTTTGGGCATAAGCTATTAACATAGCTGCATATTTGGTGAGTGGATCTCCATTGGCTACAATGGATTGCAAGGCTCCTGAAGAAGTTTAGTCTGGAAAGCAAGCTAATTATGAAAATTTGAGGATATTTGGTTGTCCTGCTTATGCTTATGTTAATGATGGTAAACTTGAGTCGAGAGCGAAGAAGTGTATTTTCTTAGACTATGCAAGTGAGGTGAAAGAGTATCGATTGTGGTGTCCTGATCCCAAGTCATCCAGGTTCCTAATTAGCAGAGATGTGACATTTGATGAGTATTCGATGCTTTCGAAGAAGGAAGACTTGATTGTTGCAGGGAAAGATCACAGTGCAAGGGAGAAGTTGGAGATGGAGGTTCGAGCTCCAGATTCTTTGCCTAAAATTCCTACAGATAAGGAAGATGGTTCTCATTCTACCGAAGATAATGAAGAACAACAGTATAGCATTGACATAAATAGATCAAGAAGCAAAATTCAACCTCCTCAGAAATATGGATATGCGGATATGATTGCTTATGCTCTTAGTGTGGTAGAGAGTATTGAGGTTGAAGAACTTGTTACATACAAAGAGGCCATCAAGAGCACGGAATCAGCGCAGTTGACAATTGCTATGAGTGAGGAGATGAAATCTTTTTACAAGAATTAAACGTGGGAATTGGTAAAACCGCCTGTGATCCAAAAGATTGTTGGTTATAAATGGGTTTACAAGGAAGGAATTCATAGAACGAAAGATGCAAGGTATAAAGCACACTTGGTAGCTAAGGGTTTACTCAGAGAGAAGGTATTGATTACAATGAGATATTTTCTCCTGTAGTAAAACATACTTCGATAAGAGTGTTGCTTGCTATGGTTGCTCTGTATGACTCGGAGTTTAAACAGCTGAATGTCAAGACAAATTTTCAACATGGTGAATTAGAAGAACATATCTTCAAGCATCAGCCAGAGGGGTTCGTGATCCAAGATAAGGAAGATCATGTTTGCTTCTTGAAAAAATCCTTGTATGAATTAAAACAATCTCCAAGGCAGTAGTATAAGCGGTTCAACACTTTCATACAGAGAGCAGTTACACCAAGAGTGCCTATGACAGTTGTGTATATCACCAGAGGGTCGTGGATGGTTCCCATATATACTTACTGTTGTATGTTGATGACATGTTGATTGCTGCAAAAACGATGTCAGCTATCAACGATTTGAAAGAGCACCTGAAAAAGGAATTTGAGATGAAAGACTTGGGTGTAGCAAATACAATATTAGGGATGGAGAATCAGAAGGATCGACCTGCAAAATTTTGTACTTGTCTCAGAAAAAGTACATTGAGCAAGTACTGTAGCACTTTGCTATGGAAAACTCCAAACCTGTGACTACTCATTTGCCGGCACACTTCAAGCTTTCAGTAACTGATTTCGCACAGACCCAGGAGAAGGTGGAGCACATGGCGTGTGTTCCATATGCTAGTGCAGTGGGCAGTCTCAAGTGTGTTATGATTTGTACAAGACCGGATATTTCTCATACAGTCAGTATGGTTAACATGTACATGGATAATCCTGGGAAAGCTTATTGGCAGGCAATGAAGTGGATACTTCGATACTTGAGAGGTACTGCGAATGCTGGTTTAGTCTACTATCGAGACAGTGATGCAAATAGTATAATTTTTGGATATATAGATTCAGACTATACTAGAGATTTGGATGGAAGGAGATCTTTGACAGGTTATGTCTTCACTTTTTTGAGTTGCGTGATCAGTTGGAAGGCTACTCTTCAGACTATTGTTGCCTTGTCTACTGCAGAAGCCGAGTACATAGCGATGACCAAAGCAGTGAAGGAAGGTAGTTAGTTGAAGGGCTCGGTTGGTGACTTGGGGTTGAAGCAGGAGTCTAGCAATGTTTACTACGATAGCCAGAACCGGGGGTATTCCCTCAGGCTCATTCAGAGGCACCTGTAAATCTTGGAGGGCAACTTCCTACAGCGATAGGGTGCTGTTGAGGTGTATGAGCCTACCTTATCATAACGCCTTGATTTAACTTGGTCTGGTCTCATAATGATGGACCCACGTCACTTCGTAGCGAAATCCCTATAATTCTCAGCCCCTAATCAGATTAGCCTTTCAGACGAACTTTGCGAAGCCTGCATCGGTTATGACAAATTCAAGCGCATTGGATCAAATAATGGAACTTCAGCCAGACCAAAAAAGAGCTTATTGACTGAGAAAGATGCATTAGTGCTCTAGAGAACAACTAACTGGCTTAATTAAGGGGCTAGATTTTTCATGTCGTTTCAGTCATCGCGGTTGACAGGGAAGAAAGAAGATGGCAATGGCACTCATTTTAGAGTCAACGAGGGAATCATTCATTACAGTTAATGGATCTCTTCTGCAGTACTGCAGGATTCACTTTACCATTTTAGAGAACACAGTTTCCCGTTCGGCCACGAGGCTAATCTGACACTCTGATAATCCCAGGAGAGGGACAAAGTAGTTCTAGCCTGAGTTTCAAACTCTGGTATGTAAGGGAGAAATGCAGAGAGGTCTTTCAACCATAAGACATAAGGACGATACAATAGGAAATAAAAACCCGACAGTGAGAGTGCAGCTCTTGAATCAAGCATATTGCTACTACTGCAGATGGGCACTCCAAATGTAATTACCTCCTCCCTTGAAACTCCATTTCCTCTTCTAATGTGCATGGTGGGTGGCCCACCGCTTTCCTTTTTGCGCCCCACCCCAATGACTAAAATTCCATCTCTCGTTGTCTCTTTCTATTCATGAGTTTCTTCCCTACGTGCCATACATCTAACCAAAAATCAGATGTTCCATGAGTAGATCAAGCACATTGATGTCAGATTTTATTTTATTCGAGATGTGGTTTCTCAAAGTACTGTTATGGTAGAGAAGATTTCCACAATTGGAAATCCAACAAACATGATGACAAAGCATATTTCAGAGATCAAGTTTAAACATAACTTAGATTTGATTAGTATCAGCAGTATATGAGGTACAGCCCTAGGGGGCAGGCGTGGTAGTAGCATATGGTATTTTCAAGTTGTTTGGTGGCTTGTTTTATTCAAGCCAAAGTGGATATTTGTGATAATTTCTCTTGGATTTAAATTTTAAAAAAAAAACCAAAACTTGTGGGTGTCCCACATTGCTTATTCAGAATAAGTCGCGACTTGGTCCTAAGTATATAAGTCGTCTTGTTCCACATTGGCTATTTAGAAAAAATCACTACTTACCTTCAATTATATATAATTCGCCTTGTATTGTGTTTTAGAGCCAAGAGAGAAGAGTCGTTTTTTGAGAGAGTTTGTTGAGAGAGACACAAATCTGTAATCTCCATTAACAAGCATAGTGAAATTGCTGCTATTACCTTGGAGTAGATTTTTGCCGAACCACGTAAATCTTATGTCTTGTGTGTCTTTATTTTCTGCTTAGTGTGAAAAGTAGTATATTCTTTACAAATCATGCAACAGAAAGCCCAGATTAAAAAACCCTATTAACGAGCATAGTAAAATTGTTGTTACCATCGTAGAGTATGTTTTCGCCAAACCACATAAATCTTGTGTATTATGTGCCGTTATTTTCTGTTATTGTTTTTTATTTTCTTCTTTATTACTTTGTGCGAAATCTAATATATTCTTTACATGCAACATATAGATCAGATTAAAAAACCCCAAGATGGAGCTTTCTATTTCACCTATAACATAGTACTATCTGTTGCAAAGACTGGGTTCCAAAAAGCATATTTGTAGGAGCAACAGGCTATAGACCCACATGGCTAACGCTTTTTGACACTTACGAAGTGACAATCTAGTAGCTTAAATGGAAAATTTCAATCATGTATCACCAGTCAGCACACCTTCGCTATCGGCTTCAGAGGAAATATCCTTATGTGTGCCATTGGATCGAAAATAATTCCTAAAGGAATTGTGAAGCTCTTATGAAGGACTAAATATACGGTTATGGCTCGAGCTGTCATGACAAAAACTATTTGAGAAGTGGAAAATCTACGCAAACTTAGGTAATCTTTAAAAAGCTGCATGAAGACACTTCATGTGGAGATTAAACTTCTTCCCGACTTCCTTCGCTTAGCTCCTGTCTTTAGTCAAGTGTGTTTCTCCCTTTTTTGTACTTTTAATTTGTTCTTGATGTATGTCCTTTTAGCTCTTGTTATTTCATTTGCAATAAAACTTACCTTGCCTATAAATTGGTGTAAAAATATATATCACGCTAGAGTATGAGAAAATTCTCATTTAAGTACTTGCCTGAAGGTGTGCTGGAGCTCCTTGCTGTGGAGACGCCTGAATTGGGAGGCCACAAATCTCAGGTCGTCGGCCATTAGAGCAAAAGCTACAACGTCTGTTAGGGCCTGCGCTGTTCTGGTTGAAGTTGGAAGAATGGAAGAAGAGTTGGGATCCAAAGCCCATGTAAGAAGCTCTTCTCCACAGAAGTCACCAGCATTGAGATGATCAGAGTTGAAGAAGCCAGTTCTTCCACCATTGGTGGTCACGGTCAGTAGTGTGCCTCGCATGACAAACAACATCTCATCGACAGGATCTCCCTCACGGACTATGGAGCTCTTCTCGGTGTAAAGTACTGGTTTGAGACGATCGCACATGCCATCCAACAATTGCCGATCCATTTTCTCAAACATCGGTACCTACAAAGAAATTCCATTCCTTAAGCTAGAGCTTCGACTAAAACATGAGCACAAATGTTCACATAAAAATATAGAAGATTTTAGGGGAAATAAATGGCTTCCTGACCGAAAATAAGATGGATTCGAGACACATTGTAACACTATCTTTAAGTTTATACTAGCTAATGGACCCGTGCAAATGCACGGGACGCGCATAACATATACTTTAGCTTAGTGACACAAATTCTGATTTCAAAAGATAAACAAAGATAATATTTCCCAAGACAATGTCTTAAATAAGAACTATCATATTGATGATATTTGCTTAAACACAGAGATCCTATTAGCTTATATTTTGGTTCCACAGTTCTATCATCAAGAACTGCTATTAAGAAAAAAAAAATATTACAATAGATTTCACCAACAAAATGCTTTCTCAATAGTCTTTTCTATCATCTTTGATTTTTGTATATCTACCGATAAAGGATGTTGGTATAATAATATTGAGATAGGTTTAATGCATGGTCTATTTTAATAATAAAAGTGTGTTGGCCGGGCAAATAAGGGTTTGAATTCACCGTCACCAAATCCTTTTAATAATATCTAATATAGGAAATCCTTGAATATCATATAGTTACCTTATATGTTTCCTCATGACACGTACTTTATTGCATGTGCTTTTTTTACCGTTCTATAAAATGTGATTTTATTGAAAGTAGACGACATGGCCTATTAAAAGCACCATCGAGAATTTGTTCGGTCTTGTTAGGATCATGGTAGTCTAGGATACAACTTAGTTAAAACTTTCCTAGTCCTAGGATAGAATTTCTATAATGTCCAAGTTTTCTCAAGGTACTAATCCCAGAATCACCAGTTTTAGTTAATCAGGTTCAGCTTTTGTCCAATTGAGGTTATTAACGACAGTTATCCACCAGTACAATACAAATATCCCAACACCTTACTGCTACCATTTTCTTTATAATAATCATCATTATTATCACTAATCATTATTGATGTCACCATATTTGCAGTCGTCGCTACTACCACCAGTATCGCTACCATCATCACCTTCGGCTAATCTCCACAAGCATTTACCTATACTACTACCGTAGTGTCAACCACAACCAGCTCAAGCACAACCATAACCATTATCATAAAAACAAATCACTCTTTAAACTTATTTACCTTTCATTTCCCTTTATTCTTCATACTTATTTGAAGCTTGTGTGAACTTACTCCCCAATCACTTCGAATGGCCTCTTGCTATTTAATTTTGAAAAGAAATAGTTCCAAATTGAGTGTAACAGTTAAACTTAGAAGATTGGCAATCCTCCAAACTTGCAATAAAGCGCGATTACTAAAATATAAGATTCCTTCGAACTTACTTTCAGCAATCTCAAAAGAGTAAATGCAACTGACATTATTTTCTATTGGAGATTTTATGCCTTCTTGCATGATTTCCTGAAAATTAAAATAGATAAAAGCCTAAGCGTTGATAATAATTATCGATAATTTAGTTGAGCTCATGACACAATGATTTTTACCAAGTACACGTGATAGATATCTCCCAAAGATAATGTCTATAGAAATAGTTAAACTTTTTTAGTTACCTCCGATGGGTTTGAACGACCAAATGTTAAGCTCTCCATATACACCACTAATTGTCTGCGTTTTTTGCAAAAGCAGACATCGATTGAATATGCTAAGTAATATTGTATTGGTGATATATGGTATATAATCTTCCTGTGTGTAAATAACATGAAGAGTGTCTTACCTAAAAGTTTATCTCAACCCGAGAAGTTATTAATTTAACCCAAAATGGTGCATTTATGAACTTCCACTTCTATCAAACCCATAAAAGTTTAATGTGTTGCCACAATCATAAAAGGTGATCAGAGCACAAAACAAATTCATTGTTAAAATATATTGCCTGAGTATTGAAATTAATTCTATGAATGCAACTACTACTATTGACTTAAGAAAAAGGGCCAGACTCAATGAATAACCTTAGCTATTTGTCACTAAAAGCACGCATACTGAGAATTTTATATTTAGTGGGAAAATATTTTTGAAAGGTATGCTCAATCTCAAGTTGATTCATTGTCATCATTGATACGTATGCTTAGATAGTTCTATACTGTACTTGCATAGTTATGTATATTTTTAATAATTAATATATAAACTTACATATTTGCCCTTATGAAAAGCACAAAATATGTCATCATTTTTACCAACATGCTTCACTTAATATATTTTTCGTCGGCTTAATGTAACTCCATAATTATGCGTATGCAGACACTTCATGAAATATATACATGGCCGAAAAAAGTTAGTAATTCACCAACTGGCATCACTGAATATGTTTTTCAATTCCATGAGCTTAAGAAACAAAGTTCTTTTCTTTCTTTTTATTAGTGCAAATAGCATGATACAACCAAAACTTGATGATATTCAAGAATTTGAAAGAAGTAACAAATGAAATCATGAGCATAAGTTACTTCAGGGTTATTGGTACAGGCTCTCAAGAAGCATCCACAAAAAGTGACTTACCTGTAGCCTTATTCTGCTTGATTGCAAGTAGGAGGCAGCATTATATGTGATATGGGAGAGCACATAACGGGTTGGGTGGAGGAAGAAAGCTACAGTGAAAGAGATATAGAGACATGGAGAGCATAACCACCTGTAGCCTTATTCTGCTTGATTGCAAGTTGGAAGCAGCATTATATGTGATATGGGAGAGCACATTACGGGTTGGGTGGAGGAAGAAAGCTACAGCAAAAGAGATATAGAGACATGGAGAGCACAACCACCTCAAGAGTTCAAGTTCTAGGAGGAGCTTGTGCTAACTATTAAGCAGAGAGTCCAAAAGAGTTTGGGGACTTTTTTCATGTGGATAATTACTGATTAAAGAGTCCAATTGAGATGAGACTCCTCAGAAAAAGTTGAAGCTTACTTGGCACAAAGAGAGTGCTTCTAAATCCAACATGTCACAAAATATGAGACTATTAAAGTCTTACGTGTCGCAATACGAGAATTCTAAAAATCCTACATGTCGCGATTTTAAGCGAAGGCTTCAGCTTTTTATATATATATAGATTAACCCTCGCCAAGAAAGGTGTGCAGTGGGTTTGCACAAATGATGAACAACGTACGGACAAGTGTATGGAAATTTGGACAATGTTTCCACAAGTAAGAAATTTCACAGAAATTCCTTGTTGCAGTACATTTGCCGAAAGGAAAGACATGAAGAAAGAAAGGCTGAATGTGGAATGAAAAAAAAACAAAATTTGACTTCTCGCATCCTTTCATCATGCACCCATTTAGTCTGGACGGTTGGATCAAAAACTGTTAAGATTCACGGTCCACATTTTGGACCATTCACCATCCAGCTCCAAACGGGCGGGTCAGCCCAAACCGGTGTAACCATAACTACCCAGCTGAGAACGGTCAGATCTGACCCAAACCGTTGTAACATGTTCATCACACCCATCCAAACTGACGGTGCAGATTCGATCACGAAAACTTTAAGGCGTTTAACCGCATGCGCGAAGTGTAAAGTGCGCCATCAAAGTGCCACAGGGCACCTCACAGCTACGCTAATGCCCACGTGCGTGCGAATGTTTCTTGTATGGTGCAAAACTCAGTGCACATGCATACACATTAAGTGGTGCATATTAGTATATACCCACTTATTATTCCATTTCTCGTCTACGTGGAATTCCTCCCACTTTGCCTCTTCATTCCTTTTATACCATCATTTTAACACAAAATGAACTCCAAAAACTAACATATTTGGACCTATTTCAGAAACACCAACACAGGAGACACAAAAAGGAGATTGAAGGCAAAGTGCACTGACTCTCTTAAGCAATCCCCAGCAAAGATGGCGCTTTATGTTCCTCCTGAGGTCCTTAGGAAGGTTACCTATGAGAGATTCTTCCTCCACACCTCTGGTTTCTTGCCATCTGTACTGCTCATACCGCCTTACTTGCTCCCTCAGATCCTCAGGGAGCATACGGTGAGACATCCACTGTTCAGCATCTCGCCTTTTTACTCTCATCTCTTCTATTCTGACAGTGATGGACTGCAAATATTTCTGCGTATTAACAGGAAACAAGTTTTGAAGTACTTTAGCTTACTAGTGCCTGACCAGAAATCATGAGTTGTGCCCCGGCAACATCAAGTGCTGGGTAGTGTCGAAAGAGAATGAAGTACGCACCTGCATGTTTCCAATGAGCAAAGAAAACAGAAACAATCCGAGGACGCAAATAAACACGGCAAAGAGAATCTCCCAATGGAAGGTGCTTGTCATGAGGCCTTGGCCAAGAGAACTGAAGAAGATGAAAAAAGAAAATTTATTTTTAGCTCCAAAGATCGCTCATCAGAAATCTTATTAATATCGTACTCTTACTTGTTCAGTAAACTCTAGGGAGTAGGTACACAGGAGAGCAAGTCTAACATTCTGAATTGCAGATTTACTTAAAATAGTATCTCTAATGAAGGTATTAGAAGGAAAAAGGAAAATCAGAGTAGAATTTACCAAAAGGGCAAGGAACATTATTTGCACGAACCTTAAATTTCGCAAACCCCACCAGAAGCAATAGAAAATTTTTTTAGCTGGGAAATCTCTTATTTCTACCACACGAAACCGAAGGGCATCAAGGAATATGCCAAAGTTGAAGTCTGTGGTTTCATTTGGATCAATAAGAGGGCAAGAATCAGATAGAAAGTCACGGCCACCGATACCATTCGCTCCACAATATAGACTGTCGACATAACAGCCGTCAATTTTCGTGCAAGCATCACGCCAGCACCTAACTTGGCTTTCTATTGAGAACAAGTACCAGAAAGCCCCTACTACCTGATAAATCAAAATTTATGACAACTGTAAGAACAATGCACATGATATGCATAATTCCTTCTTGATGTAATCACATAGAAGGGTACTTGTAAGTTGTTATCACCAGAAAGTTAGAGCCCAGTCTATGCTTCAAACTCACACTACCTCGGAAATGGAAGAAAAATAAAACATTCTGGGTTATGGCAGCACAATATATTTGCTTTCCCTGAGCAAATCAAGAGTTGCAGCATCCTCGTGTGCAAAACTAAATATGCCCAAACTCGAATCAGTGGACTGCTGTTTGTAAATAAACTCGAAATGCCAGACGAAAAGTCAAAATGCAAGTGTCATAAAAGTACAGGTCATTCAACCAACAACAAAGTGAAAATTACGAACAATGAAAAGATGGCATCAGTCAGATTCCTTATAACAATTTTAACAAGAACGTATCAAATGAAACTTACATGACTGGCTAGCATATAGAGGAGGAGGTTGAAAGCAGCACCACCCCAAGCGGTTTCAGTAAACATGCCAGAAGTTCTCGTGATTTCTTTATATAGTGGATAGATGCGGACAAGTCTCGGGACATATTGGCCGAAAATAATGAACTTCAGCATGTCTTTTGTAACCCGTGAAAGAGGCCCTTTTACTTTGGGACTGATAATTAAAATTACAACCTGGAAGGATGAACATAGTATGTCAAGTACATAATAGTGCAGAGATTACCATAATCTTGGCACCGTAAGTAAATACTCATCGATTTGAGCCTTTATATCTTGGCATTAAATTGCACGTGGCAGCTCAAGGAAGATAAAGAGACACGTCTTTGTCGTGGTGAGTTCTGGGACTTGACTGAGAGAGGAGAAAATTCAAGAAAAACAGAGGAAAAAAAAAGGCAGCAGGTGTGAAGGGGAAAAAGGCTGATTTCGTACTCAAGACGAGTGGTGTTTTGAATCGTGCTTCTGTGCATTCCACTACCGAACTGAAGCAGCTTCTGGCCGAGTTGTCCCCTTCCAATTTCTGTGCTTTCTCCATTGGATTGGAAGCTCTTTGGTGGTGAGGGATTTGGGTCCAAAGGAGGTAACCTGCTGTAGTACTCTATGTATTTGTGTAATACCTCAAGTTTAGCATAAAACTTGAGAGAAAGACTTGAACATTTCATTACTGATACAGTGGATGTTTTCCCTCTGGGTTTTACCACACCAACTTATTGTGTTTAGATTTGATTTCTTGCTCTCGGGTTATTGGTTACTGCTGGATTCTCATAGGTTTCAGTTGTGATCTTGATTTGAGCTTAGGCATATATTGTGCCTCTGTTGATCACTTCACACTAGACACTAGCTTGGGATTAGGTTGTTACTGATGCTTTAATCCCAACAAATAGCATCTTCTTCTCCTGTTCATGCTTTTCATGAAATGAAAAATACGTAACTGAGCGAAACAGCTAATGCTTAACGATCCATGCTAATTCAAAACGTGGACAGAAGACATACCTGCGGAAGGGGAAGAACAGCCAAGAGGTCAATTATGAAGTAGGAGAAGAAGTATCTTTTCGCTATAGCATAGGGATCTTCAATTAACTCACCCCTTCCATATACTCGAGAAGAAGGGGCAACAAAGCCAGTACGGAATTGGAAGATCATACGAAGTATATAGAAAACGTCGATTACAGAACGTAGAACACAGGCTATGATCTTCAATTTATCATCCAAATCAAGGCACTTTTCTTTGCCACTGATTACAGGGATGTAAAAGAACAATGGATCCAAGGACACTGCAAAAACACAGGCAAGTAGAAAATATTTATTCCACTGCTGGAGAAATGGCCCCTGTGGGTCAAGAACCTTCTTCCCGGAACCCGATGCTTTTGTTGGCTGATCACTTGCCGACTGCAAGTTTAGTAAAATTTTCAACCTTTGTATTTCTCTAGAACCCTTCTCAAACCCTCTTTGAATACTTTCCATTACTGAAACGATATATGATTTTTCTTTTGTAGGAAAGAGTTCATGATTGGTCGAAGTTTGCCTCTCGGAGCTAAAAGTTTCCTCCGAATTGGATTCCACAAACCTATGTAACCACAGCATGTAGCATAATGTTACTTTTCGTGGGAAAGGCTATGCTCATAGCTTATCAGTTGTAAGACTACTAAGAATTGGCAGCAAACATGATGACGGACACCGAATAGATCACAGTAATCTTTCTTCTTAATTTTGATTTGATTGCACACCACATATCTGCCATGGCATTATGTTGGGAGATCAAAAGTAAGGCTGACAAATCTGCATTGGGCACATATAGTAGCATAACCAGTTGCCCCTTCAGGTCAGTGAAATAGTTGATTTACTTTATATGTTGGAATTGTGCTGGAAAAGAGCACATTATAGAATACAAAACAAGAGCTAAAACTTTGAAAATCATCATTATCATCCATACTCAATTTTATGATTTACATGTAAACAGCATAGAGAACAAACAGGGGCCGTGCTTGAGAAAAGGATGCTACCTAAGGGCCTATACAGTTCTAGAGCAAAAAAGTAGGTGTCTACATAGCCTGACCTTGGTGCTCGCCTGGTCATGACGCAGTTAAGCTGCTGCAAAGATGCTCATCCAGAGTAGGCATGGAAGCATACTCACAGAGCCCCTCATGCTCAAAACTCTTTTCCGTAGCTGGATTCATTGTCTAGATGAACAACTTCTAAATTCCCACCTGCTCTATAGCTTATGTTATTAGAGCATGAACCCCAAGAATGTATATCCTATCCTGCTTAATACTTTATACTTCTCCAGCAGTTCAAAATACTAATTACAGTAAACTAATAATCCACAGCTCATATAGGTTGAAAACCGATCAAAAGTGAGCTTCCTTCAGTTTCTAGCTCCTTGATAGTGTTTGATCATACAAGTTTCACTCTTCTACACGTATATGATGCAGTATATCATAAAAAATCTGTATCACAACAGTTAGCAATTAGTCTAGACAGATTGAATCATAACTATAATCTCGTACATTCACTTGGTGTTCAAGGCCTCATGTCTAGAGAGCCAAGGTGCTAACCCTCCAATAAACAGCGGGAACTAAAAGTTACAGATTAACAGAAAAACTTGACTGAGAGGAACAGAAAAGGCAGACAAGATGCAGTGTTCGACTCCAAATCAACTAACCTCGTGTATCTCTCTCTCTTTAACTTCATGACTTCAGATATTTTGGCGTAAATGCCAGAACACAACTAACATTCAGCTGCACATGACTGTTATTTACTGTTGCAACGCTGTATTCATTTCCCTGCCACACAACAGCTTCAAGATGAACATTTGTTCCATCAGTAAAATCAACACCAACGGTGTCAAAACCTTGTACATGTGCTTTTTTGTCCACTAGGCACATAGATAACATGCATGACCAAAAAGTACGATTTACAATGTTGCTGCTAAAAATACGATAGGAAACCACATCTTGACATGATGACCTACAAAACAGAAAAGGAGTGACCGCCGAGTAAGGTTCCAGCGGGTTAACTCTTTGATATTTAAGTTAGAGCGCAGCTACAGGGTAAAACTCTGAGAAAGTAAGAAACGATGTGTCTGTGTATGAATAGTTCCCTTACAATTAGGAGTATTGACTGGGGCTTGAGCCTGATCCTTTGGAATCGATATAAAGCCCCTTTAGAACTCTAATTCATCCAATCGGATAAGCACCAAGTACATGTTTGACCTAGTCTGACTATGAGTCATAGGTGCACGTGTCTTGTGCTGATTCATGTTGGTGTAAAGATCCGGTATGGCTTTGTGACTGAAAGAAGGATCGGCTTCGAGGCACGTTGTAAAACGCTCTCCTTAAGTTTATATTTGCCCCCACCAAAGAGAACGGTGTGCAGCGGATTGCCGGCAAATCTCCTCCAAGATACAACGAAGCGCTTTAGTGAATAGCGTTTGCGCACACGATATTTACCCCACAGATATGTGTATGGAATTCTGGATAATGGGTTTTACAAATAAGAAATTCTGCAGAAATTTCTTGTTGTAAAAGATCTGCAGAAAGGAAATAAAATGAAGAGAGTAAAGGCTTTTCATAAGGTCCGAAAATTTGACCATTTTGCTCTATTTATAAAGCACTAGTGGTTGCTAATCAAGTGTCACAACTTTTCATCATCACCGAAGCAATTTGGACCATTGGATCAGAAACCGTTAAGATTAACGGTACAGATCCGGACTGGTAACTAACCAGCTCCCAACAGTTGGGTCTGTCCAACTTGGAACCACCCAGCTGCCCAACAGGTGCAACTGTTCGGGTATAACCCGAGTGTAACCACACAGTTGCCAACGGTCGGATCCGACCCGGTCCGTTGAATCGGCGGCCTAGTTTTCGTCACGAAAACTTAAAGGCGTCTAATCGCGTCCAACTTGGAACCACCCAGCTGCCCAACAGGTGCAACTGTTCGGGTATAACCCGAGTGTAACCACCCAGTTGCCAACGGTCGGATCCGACCCGGTCTGTTGAATCGGCGGCCTAGTTTTCGTCACAAAAACTTAAAGGCGTCTAATCGCGTCTCGCGACACGTGCGAAGTGCGCCATCAAAGCGCCACACAGCCCACTGCCACGCTCGCGCGCGCGCGCGTGCGTGCGATTGTTCCTCGTATGGTGCTTCGCACCATACTCGGTGCACATGCACACACCTTAGCATACCACATAAGTAATAAAGTAAGTGGAGTTCTTTATTATATACCCACTTACCTTTTCAATTACCTTCTATGTGGGATTCCTTCCTTTTTACCTCTTCACATTCCTTTCATCATTTTGACAAAGAAAATGAACCAAACTTGACACTATATTTTGGAAAACACTAACAATTCATAGCATAATTTTAGCTATTTCATAATGCCTCCCCTTTTGCAGCGCTTACGAAGCAGAAAAAGCAACAAATAGTGCTTCGAGAAGACCTCAGATGGTCAAAATGTCCATTTAAAAAGGAAGTGCTCAGAGGAGCTTACTCAGAAGCTTTGTTTGGGCAAGCTGCTCGAGGGAGCTCTGCTGGGGTGGACTGCTCGGCCAATCTGCTCGGGGGAGCTGCTAGGGGGAGCTATTCCGGAGAACTATTTGGGGCTCTGCTTGAGCAATCCATAACCAAGCTCTTGGGAATTCCGTAGCGCATTCTGCTCGGGCACTCTGCTCGGACGGGAGCATGCTCGGCATAAGTTCAAGATCTTGGTAGCTTGGGAATTCTGTGCAAGCTTCTGCTCGGTCACTCTGTTCGGACAAGAGCGTACTTGGCAGAAGTCCAAGCTCTTGGGAGCTTGGGATTTGTTGTGAAGGCTTCTGCTCGGGCACTCAGCTCGGACAAGAGCGTGCTCGACAGAAGTCCAAGCTCTTGAGAGATTAAAATTCTATGAAAGCTTGTGCTCGAGCACTCTGCTCGGATGAGAGCATGCTCGGGAGAAGTTCTTGAGTGCTTTTTTCATCATCATCATCACTCTTCTTCCTACCAACTCGTGGCAGTGAATTCTTTTTGGCAGGAATTTCAAACGTCAGTTTTAAAGATCACGCCACGTAGGGGGAACAAACGGTTACCGCCTTTTTTAGAACTGTTTCCAAGGGCAAGCACCTTATGTGGGGATGAGATTCCTCATTTGCAATCCACTCTTCATTTCCTCAAGTTGGTTATCTTCTCATCAAGTAATATGTCTCATCTCCTTTTCTTTCTCTTCATTCAGTTAAGTTTTCGGCTTCATAGCTTTTTATTTCTTAGCCATAGTAGAACGTCCACATCCTCTGGCAATTCTAGCCCCAGAAAGAATGAATCTGTAGAGAGTAATCCTCTAATGCAAAAGCTTCCACCGCTAGAACTAGGATGGAACTTTCAATCTCCAACCTAGTCAGGCTTTCCCTCATATAGATGAGTTAGGAGATACAAAAGAGACAGCAGAGGAGAAGGAGGAGGGGCAAATATGGTTCCCTTTCGATGACGAGACATACAAGATGGTTAGAAGTGAGGTAGAAGAGCTGTTGCAAGAACTTTCATTGCCCTCAGATTACATGCCGAGACTTCCAGAATTACAAGAACCTGCAAATTACTGGACGGATATTGAAACTTGCATGTACGAGGGCAAGTTAGGTTGGGTTTTAAATTTCTGTTGCATCCCTTTGCAGTTGCGTTTTTCAACCACTATGAGATGACGCCATGTCAGCTCATTCCTAATGGTTGGAGGAAGCTGGTTAGCTTCATTACTTGGTACAGATGTTTGGGTTCAAGTTGGAAGTTGAAGACTTCATGAAGATCCATTTGAAGATGTGCTATGTGAAGAACATCGTGGGGAGCACAGGCTAGTACTACATCCATAATAGGCATAGAGTCTTCAAAGGTACACCTAAATCCAGTAAGGGCTGACATTCCAGGTATTTGCTTGTGAAACAAGAAGGTGGTCTTTGGGAATTTCCTCAGAGGTGGAACGGTTACTGCAAGGAATCCGAGAGAAATGACATCCCTGCTCTAGATATGATCACAAAAAGGCTCCTTGAACATATAAAGTTCAGGGGTGACTGGCCATAGCCGATCTCCTCACAAAAGAGGAATTACAATACGGAGAAATTATTCCTTTTAGGCCCATTCTGAGGAGTCTATGAGTGTTCAGGAGATAGAACGTCAGCTTCAGTGACGAGTGCCTCACCCCTTAGAGTTACCAACTTTGGTAGGATTAAGTTTTTTCTTTCTCTTGTCATCTTTATTGAGTTTTAACTTTTGATTGTAATGTCTTCGTCTGACTTGTGCAGAAATGGCTGGTAGAAGCGAAGGGAGAAAAAGTGGATTTTTTCAATTACTGCAAAAGGCCTCAAAGGGGAAGAGGAACGAGAAAGATGGGGGAGAGTTACTCCCAGTCTTTAAGAAGCCCAGAGCCTCTAGACTTGGGTCACCACCTCCTGTCGTCGAGGGCATGCACACTGATGAGGATCCAAACCTTTGCCCTTGGTGGACGATTAGTAGGATGATCTGGGGATGCCCAACACTCACATCTCACAACAACACTTAGTATATGGAGTTTTTCCAGGTGATAGGGCAGCCCTTCTTGCTTACCCGTGTTCAATCCACGTATACTGTAACTAATTTTGCCTAATAGACGTCTCCTCTTCTGTTCGTAATTTGTCTAGCTGCTTCAAATTTCAGGCATATGCCTATAATAGCTAGATGCATGAGCGGTTCGAGATGGCCCTGGAAGTGCTAGAAATGCTGAGCGTATGAAGAGAGAAAGACATTAGCCAAAGTGCAAAGTTAGAGCAGCAATGCAAGGATCTGACCGCCGAGAAGACTGAGCTGTTCTCCAAGGCCAATAAGTTTGAGAAAAAATTACGAGAAGGCAAAGAAGACTGAGGCCAAGATGGCAAATAAGGCTATCCAAGCCTTCCTTGATGGTACCGCTGGCGATGAATGTTTGAAGACGCATAGAGAGGATGGGGTTTGGAGATCTTCGAACAGGGTATCCAAAAAGCTAAGAGATTTCGGATCTTTTCCTTAATGGTATAGTCGTGCCTAGTTTTGGTTCGCTGCCTGGAGAAAAAGTCGTGATAACTGAAGCTAGGGAAGCTGCATCTCAAGGAGAGCAGAGAGATCAGCTGGAGGATAACCCAAAGCCTTAGGATGGTGTGTCTGTCTCTTTGTAATTTTTGTAATGAACTATGTATGAAATTTGACTAACTGTTTGTAAGCCCCCTTGAGGGGTTTCACTTCACAATGTAATTCTCATCTCTCCTTTAGTGAGTGTTATTTATGCAATTATGTCTTCGTTAGTTTGGGTTGTCTACATCATGCTTGCTTTTTACCTTGACGCTAGCTCTTATCATCAGCTCTGCCTCGCACTCATGCTTGGCTGAGTTTTGAATTGGCAAAGGATGGTGAGGTGATGATCCCACAAAGTGCTTTGCTGTTTCACGGGTTAGAACTGTTGCTAAACCGTTTGGATAGAACTTGAATTTTATCTTACAACTTGAGTTCTATTTTATCACCCTTGGGAGTGTTCATACATTGAACTGCTGAGTAATTGCTCTAGAAAAGAATTCTTATTTCTTGGGCAAAAAAAATGTCTAAAAAGGAGATTGCTATCAATCTTTTATCGGACTAGCAATGGAATTGCTAGGCTAAAAACTTCAAAAAAAAATGCTAAGTTTTATTAGCCACAGAGGTGCTCCAAATTCCATGGGAGATAGGTCCCCTGAGAGCGTTTCTAGAGTATAAGCACCTGGTTTGAGTGTTTGCAAGATGCAGTACGGCCCTTCCCAGTTTGAGATAGTTTTCCCACAATGGCCTCCCTAACACGGAATATCTTGGAATGTACCCTTCTATGTAGTAACGAGCTACCTGCTGTTTGAAAGCGAGCGATTGCTTATGAGCTTGAGCTTTGACATCACCCAAGAGGTCCAGGTTTCCTCTGATATTTGTACCATTTTCTTGAGTATCAAAGTACAGTATTTGCGAGCTTGGGAGCCGATTTCTATTGAGAGCAAGGCCTCGGTGCCGAAGCAAAGCATGAAAGGTGTTTCTACAGAGACAGAATAGAAGGTAGTTATGTATGCGCATAATACCTTGGGGAGTTCGTCTAGCCACAAGCCTTTAGCGTCATCCAACTTTCTTTTCAAACCTTGGAGAATGCTATGATTCTTATTTTCCATCTAGCCATTGAATTGAGGATGGGCCATAATAGTGAAACGAAGTTCAATCGACAAATTTTGGCAGAATTCTCGGAAGGTGAAATTGTCAAAATGCTTCCCATTGCCTGTGATGAGGGCTTTAGGAATTCCAAAGCAACAGACAATGTTCTTCTTGGCACACAAAATACTCCGGCAAGATTATTAGTGGCCAAGGATGCTAAAGGACGCAATCGGTTTCACGTGGTGATGCGGTAAGTGCCAAAGGTTTGCCTCTGTTTCATACATCCTCACTGCTCCACTCAACCCTTTAGTCTCTAATTTTTCATTATGGGGCATGGGTGCTGTGACCATTCCCCATCGCCTCGGGATATGATAGTCGCCATTGACTACTTTACAAAGTACGCTGAAGTCGAACCTTTGGCCACCATTATAATAGCTAAGTGTGAAGACTTTTTTCTATGCTGCCCACAAATACCTTTGTAAATTTCTTGGAAGGTGTAAATAGACTCTGAGGTTTGCAAACACTTGAGATAAGGTAGACTAAACGATTTCTTGTACAATGTGCGTTCAACCAGAGCATAATGAGCAGACTTGACTCGAAGGTTGCTTGCTTCCCTTATATCTTCTGGCAATTCCCGGGTTATGAAATGATGGAGAATCGGGTCCATCTAATGTGGTCCTTAAGCAATGATCACAACCTTAACCTTGGGGCTGATGTTGCAGTCCTTGAAGACTTTGATATTAAATGTACGAGGGAATTCAGAAAAACCTATCGAGGCCATTCTAGATAGAGAGTCAGATTGAGTGTTTTGTTCCCTTGGAATCTTGTTAATGGCAACATTCTGAAACTTCAATGTTGAGTTTTTGACAAGATTGAGGTATTGTAATATTTTTTTCACCTCATGCTTCATATACCATTTTTTTATGTGGTAACCAACAATTCGGAGTCGCTATAAGCGCACAGAGAGCTGACTTGCAAGGCATGAGCTAGTTGTATTCCTGCAAAGAGGGCTTCGTATTCAGCTTCATTGTTTGATGCCTTGAATTCAAATCTGAGGGCGTATCCTATGCTGAATCCTTCTGATCTGATAAGGATGAGGAGTGCACAGCTGCTCCCACACTAATGAACCATCAACATAGAGTTTCCAAGGATCTAAGACTTCTAAAAGGACCAACTGAGGAGGATCGTTTGGCAAAGTACACTCAACAATAAAATATAAGGCTTGGGCCTCGAACACTGAGTATGGTCGCTACTGATATCAAACTCTCCTAGTTTGACTGACCAGTTGGCCAATCTACTTGAAGCCTCTGGATGCTAGAAAACTTTCGAGAGTGGTTGGTCTGTCAAAGCTACTATAGTATGAGATTAGAAGTATGGGCGAGGCGCTGTGCTGAAGTGCTGAAGTGATGAGGGCCAATGCCACTCTATTGATCTTGGATACCTTGCCTCTAGATCTTACAAGATTTTGCTGACATAGTATATTGGCTTCTGAATACTGTTCTCGTCCTTGACCAAGACGATGTTGACTGCTTGTTCACTAAACAAGGGATATACGAATTCCCTAGGAATGGTTTGGTAAGGAGTGGAGGAGTTGACAGGTAGTGTTTCGACTCGTCAAAGGATTATTGGCATTCTTCTGTCCGAATGAAATCTTTGGCCTGCCAAACTGCCTTAAAAATGAGAGATATTTCTTTACAGATCAGGACATAAGTCTGCCCAGAGCGACAACTCTTCCTGTTAGCTATCGTACTTGTTTGATAGTTTTTCAGAAGTCATGGCTTAAATGGCATTGATTTTCTCCGAATTTGCTTCGATGCCGCGGTGAGAAACCATAAACCCTAAGAACTTTTCAGATGCTACAGTAAATGCGCACTTGAGTGGTTTTAGCTTCATCTGATATTTCCTTAGGATGTCAAAAGTCTCCATGAGATTTTCGACATGGAAATCTCCTCTGACACTTTTCACCAATATGACGTCTACGCTGACCTCCATATCTTTTCCAATCAAGTCGTGGAAGATCAAGTTCACCAGGCGCGTAACTGGTCCCTACATTCTTATATCCGGAGAGCATGACTTCGTAGCGGTAAAGCCCTCGTTCGGTGATGAATGAGGTCCTGGGGAATGTCATCCTCGTGCATCATTATCTGGTTGTAACTTGAATATGCATCCATGAAGCTTAATACCTCATATCTTGATATAGCGTCCATAAGGAGTTCTATCCTTAGCAAAAGATAGCTATCCTTGGATAGGCCTTGTTAAGGTCAATAAAGTCAATACAAATCCATCATCGGTTGTTACGTTTTAGAACCGTGACAACATCAGTTATCCAACCCGAATAATAGATCTCCTAGATAAGACCGGCCTTTAGGGTTGATCCAATCTGGCATCCTTGCTTTTTGCTCAGCAGGTGGGGACATAGCATTTTAGGGCCATGATGGGGTCTCCCATTACCACGCCCACGTTGTGTTCGGTTGGGAATAATATGGTATGTGGATACTACAGTTTTTAACTGGTTCAGCCAAGTACATCTCAGAATAGCATTGTAGGCTAAAGGGATGCAGACCACCGTGAAGTCGAGCATTAAGTTAGCTTGGGTAGGGGGTGTCCCTATAAAAACTGGTAAGCTTATGATTCCCTCAACCCCGTTGGAGAAACCATAAAGTTGTGTATCCATCTTCCAGAGTCGGTCTGTCGGGACACCCGTCTGCTTGAAAGCGTCATAGAAAAGTATTTATGCCGAGCCCCTTTATCAACTAATACTCTTTTGTGCCGAAGTTACTAATAAGCAGCCTGACAACCAAAGGATGGTCATGGGAAACTTTAATGCCTTCGATGTCATCATTCGAGAAGGAAATAGCTAGTAGGGGTTTCAATTTCTTTTTTGGGAGATGATCGGCTATGCATAACTCTTCCGCATACGCTTTACGAGCTTGCCGAAATAGGCCTCCTGCTGCAATGCCCCTGAGATTATGTTGATGGTGCTTGTGCTTTCTTGCCATGCTTCTCCTTCTTCTATGGCAGGAGATGCCTCCTTTTTAGTGTATGGTATGGCTACATAATTCTTCAAGTGGCCTCATTTGATGAGTGCTTAAATGACTCACTTGAGTGATTCACAATCATCAGTAGTGTAGCCATGATTGTCGTTATGAAAGCGACACCATAAGCTTTTGTCCCTCTTATGTGTAGGTACTCTCATCTTCTCTGGCCAATTCAAAGTTTCCTTGTCTTTGATCTCATGTAGGATTTGTGATGGACTTGTATTCAAGGGTTTAGGTTTTTCATGTTGAATGGCTCCTTGGGGCGCCGCTCGTCGCGTCTTGAACATTTGGAATCTCGTTCGTTAGTAGGACTATTGTCTTCCGAGGCCTTTACCCCCTGCTCTTGATTTCTTTCTCTATTGCCTCCTTGGTAGGTCTGTAAATATTCTTCGGCTTGAATGTATTTGTTTGCCTTATCCAATAACGCACTCATGTTACCAGGAGGGCTTCTGTTTACGGAAAAAAGCAAATGTTGACGTTTGGCGGAGGTCGCGTAGAAAAGCTGTATATTTTACTGACTCATCTAGGTTATTCACTTCTAACGCTGCAGCTTTGAAGCGACCGATGTAATGAGACAGACCCATTTTTTTTTCTTGTACAACGTTGATGAGGCTTGCCGAACTCTTGCACCTGGATCAGCTGCTTACTGAGTGCTTCTGGAAGAGATCAGAAAGCTAAAGGAAGGAATATATCGATCTAGGCGGCAGAGACTTGAACCAAGAGTGTGCGGCTTTCAGGAGGGTGGTTGGGAAAGCCCGCGCGTAACTGCATCCGAGACCTAGAGTAGCATCATATTGGTCTCCGATTGGTAGACATCTTCTCCTGGGTCGCCACTGCCGTCATACAAGTCGATCGGCTTTGGGACGGGAGTGCCCTTAAGGGTGGCTTGCCTGCAGGGGGAAGAATTCGTGGTGTCATCCTTTGATGGATCTTTGCGGTAGCACAAACCACACATTTATAACATGCTTGCTGCTTTTCTCCACCGGCTTGTAAGTCGAGTCGGGCTCGGAGTTGTACCTACAACCGTAATTCAACCTTGAAGAAAGATGAAGGCGGAGGTCGCTCGGATCAAGGTGAGGACGGTTCGTGGATGCAAAGGCTACCGCCATGTCTATGGTTTTTTGCATAGTGTTTATTGCACCCCTTAATTCGCGGAGCTCCTTTGTTAGATATGCCTGTGAAGTTTTGAATAGCTTACAATTGATGCGATTTCGTAGATTGTCATTTTGCAGCGTGGGGATTGGTGAACGAACTTTACGAGATCATTCCTTTGACTCGTGAGTGCAGGATATTACGTTGACTTGAACGTCTTCAATTGAAGCGATATTCTAGTGAGTGGGCGTCGAGTGCCAATCGCACGAGCAGTCAGGTCGACAAGAGTTAATCTATCATTGACCACAGTCCCGATTATTTCTACTAACCGGGTTGTCGCTGCAAGGTGAGTGATTGGCCATGTTCCATGTCGTGGTCCCACCGGAGTCGCCAATCTACTGCTGCTATTAATATAATCGAGAACCACATCCTAAGACAATGATCTGTAAAATAGAAAAGGAGTGACGACGGGTAGGGTTCCAGCGAGAAACTTTCCAATACTAAAGTCAGAGTGCTACTACAAGGTAGACTCTGAGAAAGCAAGAACATGTGTGTGAATAGTTGCCTATGTAGCTGGGGAGTCCCCTTCGTATAGGCATGGATGAGTGGGCTTGAGCCTAATCCTTGAGATCGAATTAGAGCTCCTTTAGAACTCTAATTCATCCAATCGGATAAGCACCAAGTACATGTTTAACCTAGTGACCATGAATAATGGATGACACGTGTTTTGTGCTGATTAGTAGCGTAATTTCAGCTATATCATACAAAACTACAGCACTTCACAAAAAGTTTCACTTTATTTTGATGCGATACTTCCCTGACACTAAAGTCTAAACCCCTCGCACCCCCCATCCCCCAACCCCCGAAAACACACACACACACACAACCTCTTCCTAACTCAAGAATGAACTGAGGTTTCTGCAACATAACAGAAGTTCCAACTGAAATTCCTGTTTGGTTGATGAGAAAACGGAGGAAAGGAGAGTAACCAGAGAATAAAATAACCATTTAACCCCAAATTAGAAGAAATTTAACCAAACTTTGATTCCCAAGATTTCTTCAGCAACCAAACGTTACACTAACAAAAACAGAAACAAGAAATTGACGGCAACAGAACAAACTTACATGAAAATTTCAGGCCTTGATCTGGGTGAGCTTGCCTAAACGTGAATGATTGATGGGATTTTGATAATGAGTGTTAAATGGGGTTTTAAAGACGGGATTGATGTGGTGAGAAGGTTCGTGGACATTGCTGCGGGCAGTGATGCACTCGGTCCCCCCCTCCTTTATACATACATTATTATAAATCTTCTCTCCTTTTCCGGAGAGAAGATTTGGCGGGAAAATAGTCAAGACAAGTGGGAAGAGTCTTGTACGAGGTAATTTATTCATCTGTCTATTACCAGAAATGGTTTTAAATTAGGGAAAAGTGCAAAAAACAACTTCGTGATTTGGGTCAGTTGCAAAAAGACCCATGCTGTTACAAAAGTTGCAAAGGAACACTTGCGGTTACAAAAGTGTTACAACCGTTAAAAAATTGTTCAAACTAACGGCAAGTGATGTTCACGTTCCTGAATAGTGCGTTTGGTAGAGATTATTCTAACGAAATGACAAAAATGCCCTTTATTTCTTTCCTCTCCAAATCCCCGCTGCCGGCGAAAGCCCCTTCTTCGCCTCGACACTTGCGCCACCGTAACCAGCCTCAATCACCCACCATGTTCCTACCCTGTCCACCATTCAAACAAAAAACCCTAGATCTACAATTTGGAAGTCACGATTTGATCCACCGGAGCAATGAAAATGGAAATGGAGATGAAAATTGATTCAATCTCCAATCTGAAAATTGATTCAACCAGCCCCAATCACTCACCACTTCCAAATCTTGATTTTTTTCCTACTCCAATCAGCCAAACCTTAATCGCCGTCACCTACCTCATCACAATCGCCGGCGGCACCCCGGCGCCTGCTCCACCCGGATCTGTCCGTCGATTTTGGGTTCCACCGTTTGTTTTTCGTCTGACGTCGTGGTAGTGAAAGGCCGGAGTGTAGGGATCTACAATCTACACATCGGCAGTCTCGATCGCGCTTTTCCTCCCTTCGGTTAGCTTTGGTCGGCCGTTTCTTCTGTCCGTCTACCGATGTTCGTTTCCGTCCGTAGCTTTAGCCCTCGCCGGTGACCAGTGTTCCCCTTTCCCCTTCCATCCCGCTCCCTTCTTGTTGCCTCACCTGCTTGCTCACATCGGCCCTAATTAGGGCTTGGGCTTGTGGTGAAGAATGAAGGGCAATTTTTTCATTTGGACAATTTACAGGGGTATTTTAGAAAAAAATTTTATTTCGTAACAGAAACCGTGGGTTGCAACACTTTTGCGACCACCGGTGTTCCTTTGCAACTTTTGTAACAATAGGGGTCTTTTTGCAACTGACCCAAACCACGATGTTGTTTTTTGCACTTTTCCCTTTAAATTACATGATCATGACGAGGGATGTACTATAGTACTATGCCTGAAAGTGAGATCCAGAAAAATGGATATGTATTTAGTAATAAGAGTGCCGAAACAAAGAGCGACAGCGGGAAGAACTTAAAAAAGATTGATAGCCTTGAAGTAAAACCAATAATTTTTGACATGGAGTAAAACTTTTTGACCAGTTGAGCCAAAGGTAAAGGTGGAAGGAAAGAAGTAAGTGTTTTCCCATTTTTAGAAACTCGGCAAGCTATATAGAGACATGTCTTGTACCGTGTTTATGCCGTAACAACAAAAAATTATCACTAAAAAAATTTAATCGTTGTTGCTAAAACATATAATCACCACATTTACTTGTACAAGTACGTTTAAGTCGGGTTGCACCCGGGACTCCATAGTAGCTGGAGAGGTTACCGGTGACTCTCCCTTAAGTTAAGAGCTTAAGAAGTGGCGCGGCTTGAGTGAAGAAGGTGGCTCCATACGGGAGAAAAAAGAGTCATTTTAGGAGTCCCAGGAGAATAAATATATTATTCCTTGGGACAAAACAAAAACAAGTCAATTTTGAAGAGCTCGTAGCTCAAGAAGGGCATGATTCTAGTCTCGGATCAATTGGATTTGGAACAGGCTCTGCTCCCCTAAGGAGGCCGCGGGCTCGCTTCCTGTAATACCATCAAATGTGGGGGGTCTCACCTATTACAGGAAAAATGATGCATAATAAAGGATCCTAAAACGTATTGAGCGACACATTAGTACGGATCCTTTTCAGTGGCAAAAGTGAAAAGTAAAAGTCGAACAGTGAAATGTGGTTATCATTTTCAAGATCGATAGGAAATGGTTTCATAATGGATCGAAATCAATCTCATATTTCATATGCATGTGAAACATATGCAACCATTGATAACCGTTAAAGATGATTAGTGATATTTAATTAATGACGATAAAAATACGCTCCTAAAATTTGACGTTAAGCAGACCTCGTTCACCGTACAGAGCAACCATTACTTGGGTTTTTTTTTTTTTTTTTTTGTACAAGCAACCATTACTTGTAGCTTTTCGTTTACCCAATACATTTGAGCAGTCCACAGCTGGAAACATGACAGCCAAAATAAAAGAATGTATATGACAAGTACTAGCAGTTAAGTGGCATAGTTCCCTCAGTGTCAGTCAATCAATGACCAATAAATTGATTATCTCGTTCAGAGGTTGTCGGTCAAATGTGCGATATTCGGTCTTGGGAAGTTGGCGACCTAATATGATATGATTTTAAAATGAAAATCCCCAAATTTAATAGTACAACTTTTTAGTATGTGAATATTCTTATGGTTGACGGTTTGACTTGTAGATCAATATACACGGTCATGGAATATGCTTAAGTTAACTTTTTCCCTTTATAAAAGAGAATTGATAACTCTCGAGTCAATAGTCCGCGCCCGTGGGCCGGTGTCTACCTGCTACTTCAATATTTTTTTATTTATAAATTATATTTAACTTATAATCATAAAAAAATTTAACTAAAAAAATTTTAAAAATACTTTGAAGGAAGTGCCTTTTTCATCATTCTACACGTGAAGAGTACGTAAATAATTGAAAATTTAAAAAATGCTTTGAAGGAGGTGCCTTTTTCATCATTTTACACATGAAGAGTACCTAAATACTCTAGAGATAGTTAAAAATAAATGTCATTTTTATCATTTTAATTACTGAACTTACACCAAAAAACACAAAAATTGAACTCCAAACAAATAAAGTCAACATTCAACGTAGTGCACATAACTACAAAACAACACCGCTACGCCGCATAGCTCTCATGCTTTCTCCTCTCCCTCCTCCAGTTGTCGGTGGCGATTTTTTTTGACAATTTCTCCCTTATATATTTGGTGCCCAATTTAAGAATGATTTATGGTTCCGCCATGGGATAACTTCAGTTCATTTTCTTCACCTGCACTACTTTTTTTTGCTAATTTTTATATACTTCTTATTATAGTTAGTGACAAAATTGGGATGTAAGAGTTTAGAATTCCTGCAAGTAGAAAGAAATGTAGTGCAAAACTCAAAAGCCTTGTGACACAAAAGTAGACTTGAATTATGGAAGGTAATTCTCATGTGGATTTGACCAAAAAAAAAGGCTACTCTAGACTTTAGAATAGTTATTTCAATTGTAAAATTTGGCCCCGCCAATCCTTCTTTCAAATCCTCCATAGAATTTCACAAATATACTTTGTGCACTGATCAAACAGTGAATTTCATACAAAATACTTGTAAATCCTAATCAAAGTAGAATTATAAGTGAAAATGCCTCATCCAAACACAATTTTGGGTGAAGAATTTTATAAGTACTTAGAAGTTTAGAATTCCTTCATTTTAAAATCATAACCTCAAAACATTTGAAAAGTGTAATGTTTGGCAAATTTTAGGATAAGTTTTTTATAACAATAGTTGGTTATGAAATAAATAGATTGGTGAAATAAAAGACGAAAAATAGATGGCTAAGATTGAAAAAGAAAGAGACACAGAGAGAGAGATGAACAGCTGAAAATAGAAAGACGTGCTGCATAATGATGAAATGATGACAGACGAAAAATAGATGGCTAAGGCCAGGTTTGACAAAAAAAATTTGGCTCTTTTTTTTTCAGTTTTAAAAACTGAAAAAAAAGGAGCGTTTGGTAACCATTTTTTTTTTCAATTTTAAAAAACAGTTTTTAAACTGAAGAGTAAAAAAAAAAAAACTCCAGAAACTGGTTTTTTTTTTCACTTTTGACTTTTTTTTTTTAGACCACCACCACCACCCTCCCACCGACCACCGCTGGCCGCCGGCGACCACCGCCGGAGACTGCCGGCCGGCGACCACTGCCGGAGACTGCCGGCAGCCACCTCCGGCCGCCGGCGACCACCACCGGAGGCTGCCGGCAGCCACCTCCGGCCGCCGGCGACTGCCGGCAGCCACCTTCGGCCACCGACGACCACCGCCGGAGACTGCCGGCAGCCACCACCACCACCGGCCACCATCGCTACACCCCACCACCACCACCGCAAACCACAAAAAAAAAAAATCAAAATAAAAAAAGTTACCAAACACAAAAAAAAAAGGGGTTATCAAACACCCACTTGTTTTTATAAAAAAAAAATTTAACTGCTCTTTAAAAAATTGCTCTTTAAAAACTGAAAACCAAAAAAAAAAATTTGTCAAACGAACCCAAAAGATTGTCAAATGTAGTTTTTCTGTTGATTTGACAAAAAAAAAAGTCTAAAGTGGTTATTTCAATTGAAAATTCGGCTCCTCAAATCCCTTTTTTAAATCCGTTGTTGAATTTTACAAATTGTCTTTTGTAGTTACTAAAGATTGGATTCCACTCAAGATATTTTCAAATTCTTAGCCAAATTGAAATTCCCTGTTAAAATACTAGTCCAAAATCACTTTAGAAACAAACCAACCCGCCAAAAATGAAAAAATAAAACTTTTTTTTTTCCAGTTTTGCTCTTCATTACCTATGAAAGCTAAGATAAGAATAATATTTTAATTTCAAATTTTCTAAATGCAATGTTTATTAGGGGTAATTACAACCAATGACCGTATTTGGTTATAATAGCACCGAAGCCCTATATTTTATCATAATAGCACTGATGCATTTTCACCGATCGGAATGCTGATGGCACTAAATTCTTTTAATGAAAAGATAGACTTGTTGTCCTCTCTTCTCACTGCTTTTTTTCTCTCCTTTCTCTCGTACTCAGATCACCACCACCATCTTTTATCGCTAACAACTACCATAGAACCACCGAAGAAAACACCTCTAGCCACCAAACTACTAACCCAGCACCATCCTCCCCCCCCCCCCCCTTCTGCGCAGGCCATATTCACACCAAAAGCACCATTGATGCCACCATGGACCATTATTGCACCATACACACTCCTATCATATGAAAACCACACTCATTAAAACACACGCACACATAGATTGACGTGCCCACCCACACCCCCACATTCGCACACATAAATCGACCTGCCCATACACGGATGTGCACGCCCCAAATCACCTTATTTTTCTTGATGATTCTCGGTATGGTACTAGTAGTCATGGGTGGTGGGTCGAGGCAATAGATTTAACGCTTCGAGTTTTTAGAGGTTCCAAGAAGAATTATTGGTCGAGAGAAAAATGATAATGATGATTTTTTAGTGACAACTAGGATCGGCATTATCGTGCTTGTTGAGTGTCATCATGCAATCGTTACACCTCGTACTTCAAGCCTTGTCGTACTTTGACTAGCATTGTCGTGCTTGCTACGTGGCACAACCTTATCTCGCCACCTTGTGCTTCGAGCCTCGTCGTATTTTGCTTAGCCTTATCGTGCTTATTAGGTGGCACAGCCTTGTTTACCACCTCGTGTTTCTTTACACCTCGTGCTTTCTAGAAAATTCTATAAATAGGCTTTGATCTCTTTTTAAATTATTTCAAGTTATCTTTAACTTTCATCAATAGATAGATAGATAGATGATGAGTGAGACAAGAGGAGTGATAGTGCCTGATTTGGAGGAAATGTTTAAGTAGATTCTTCATAATTTAGGTAAGGAGAATTTTATATCATTATTCTTTTATGCCACATAGTTGTTTCTTAACGTTCGTCGTACTCTTAAATACTATTGTCCTAAAATCCTGCTCAAATGCTTGTTTTGTATATTGGTAAAGAACTTGGTTTTGAAATACATTTCTGTGACATGACTTACTTTTTATTAATGACAGTGCCCCAATGATTTGTCTACGTACATGATACGTTTTGATTATGATACAATTGAGCTTTGGCAGATCCTTTTGAGGATACCGAAAGCAAGAAGTTGAAGTGTTATGTTTGATGTGTAACTTGGATATTGAATTGGTTTACTAATTTTTCGTGGCACTATGCCACAGTTGCGTTGACTATTTGATTGTCAAATATTTTGATCCTGAATTGTTTAACATGTTTGATTCTAATCCTATAGTGCTATAATTATTTCACTTACTGAGCTACCCGGCTCACCCCGCCACAATTTACTTTTCCAGTGTAGATAATTATTTTGGTGAGAATATGCAAGCGAGGATATGAGCGGGACTTGCACTTTTGGTGTTTAGAAATGTTCGTAACCTTATTTTTAGGACTTCTAATCTGATTGGGATTGCGTTGTAAGTATATTAAAGCTATCGAATTACATTGGGGTGACTTAGGTCGTCACAGTTGATATCAGAGCGATACTTAGGCTTAGAACGCTTAGGTTAACGTAAACCAGGATATGTTCCTCGACCTTAGGATAATTATAAGCTAAAATTTGAAGTTCTGATACAGATTTATGGTCGGTGAATTTCGCGGACAAAATTCTTTTAATGAGGAAAGAATGTAACACTCTGAGTTTTTAGAGGTTCCTAAAAGAATTACTGGTTGAGAGAAAATGATGATGATGATTTTTAGTGACAATTGAGATTGGTATTATCGTGCTTGTTGAGTGTCATCATACAATTGTTACACCTCGTGCTTCGAGCCTTGTCGTGCTTCAGTTAGTATTGTCTTGGCACCTCATGCTTCGAGTGCCGTCGTACTTTGGTTAGCATTGTCGTGCTTGCTATGTGGTACAACCTTATCTTGTCATCTCGTGCTTCGAGCCTTGTTGTACTTTGCTTAGCCTTGTTGTGTTATTAGGTGACACAATCTTGTTTTACGACCTCATGTGTCTTTACAACTCATGCTTCCTAGAAAATTCTATAAATAGGCTTTGATCCTTTTTAAATTATTTCGAGTTATATTTGACTTTTATCAGTAGATAAATAGATAATCAAGTGGGACAAGAAAAATGATAGCACCTGATTTGGAGGAATTGTTTAAGTGGACTCTTCATGATTTATGTAAGGGGAATTTCATATCACTATTCTTTTGCACAACGTTGTTGTTTCTTAACGTTCGTCGTACTCTTAAAAACTTTTCTCTTGAAATGCTCAAATGCTTGTTTTGCATATTGATAAAGAACTTGGTTTTGAAATACGTTTGTATTACGTGGCTTAAGTACTTTTGATCAATGAAAGTGCTCCAGTGATTTATCTACGTGCATGATACGTTTTGATTATGATACATCTGATCTTTGGCGGATTCCTTTGAGGATACCGGAAGTAAGATGCTAAAATATTATGTTTGAGGTACAACTTGGATATTGAATTGGTTTACTAATTATTCACGGCGCTACGTTGCGATTGCGTTGACTATTTGATTGTCAAATATTTCAATCTTGAATTGCTTAATGTGTTTGATTCTAATCATATGGTACTATGAGTATTCTACTTACTGGGCTACCTGGCTCACCCTCCCACCATTTGCCTTTTCAGTGCAGATGATTATTTTGATGAGCATATGCAAATGGGGATGTGAGCGGGACTTACAGTTTTGGAGTTTAGAAATGTTTATAATTTCATTTTAGGACTTGTAACCTGATTGGGATTGAGTTTTAATTGTATTGAAAAATAAATAGTGTTTCAAAATATTGAATTATATGTTTAACGACTTAGATCGTCACAATAGAGGTATAATTGACAATTGGGTAATGGTAGGGGTAGTTGGTGGTGTGGGGCGGTGCCATGCTTGGTTATGGAGAATATGAGCAATGTGTCACGGACCGAACTTCCCTAAGTTGAAACCGTGCAGCACTTAGCGGACAAGCCCCTTGCTTGTGCTAAGTCAGCCTTCCACTCGGGCTGAGCGATGCTAGAAGCGAACACACCAAGAAGAACACAAGAGAGAGAGTTTGGGAGAATGTATGCTTGTATTGCTTGTGTACAAGAATATTTGTGTGTTTTGACCAAGTGAGGCCTCGGCTATTTATACTAGTCCACCTCATCGACAAACGGTGGAGATACATTCGATCCTACGAATCCTATTCTGCTTCTAGAATTCTCTAGATATGTAAAAGGTTCTCTACTATTCTAGAATCCTCTAGAACTATCTCTTATGTACAAGAAGAGTGTAGAACATTCTGGAGACTTTGCCTAGTCATTGCCTCGTAAACGTCCATTAGGCGCATGCGTGGCGTTTCTTCTAAAATTAGCCTCCATATCAAAAATTACGGGACATTCTCCCCCACCTAATCTCGCGGCGCCCTCGTCGTAACCTCCTCGTAGTGTATCGGTCTACGATGTTTTGGAACTGCCAAAGATCATTTGTTGATTCCCATGTAGCTTCTCTCTCCGGCAATCCCTTCCATTTCACCAAGTAGTGCCGCGTTGGTGGAACACCTCATCTTCGTTCGAGCCTGTCGCTAAGCACGTACTTGGGCTCCTTGTCATAGGACTTCACCACTGCTGTTGGTGCCCTATGACTCTCTCCACGGCTTGGGTCTTCCTTACGTAAAGCAACCCCTTACCCGTAGAAGCTTGTCCCTCACCCGTCGGGACCTTCGCCACAGCTTTGGCATGTAAGGCATTGAGGATTTGGAGCGAGCCCATATGTATCGCTCCTTCCTCGAGCTCCTCATTCTCCTCGACCAAGGCATTTAGCTTGCCTTGTCGTGGGCAATCTCTCGCCCAATGCGGCCCTCCGCAGAAGAAACATCCGTCCTTGGGCTTACTCTTGGCTCGCCTCTCCTCTAGCTTGCCATGGCCTTCGGACTTGCTGGTGCCGGCTTGGTTATTCCCCTTGTTCCATGCCTTGGGTTTGTCTCCCCCACCTTTGGCGTGGTTACCCTTTGAAGCCACTTGTGCATTCTTCCCTTTTGAAGAGTCGCCCACCTTTGCATACTCCATTAACGACTCCGCCACCGCTATGGCCTCGTCAATGTCCTTCATGCCTCGTCGTTGAAGTTCTTGCTTAGCCTAATTTTAGAGGTCATCAATGAAGTTAAAGATGAGGTCTTCTTCCGTCATGTTGGGAATGTGGAGCATGAGAGTAGTGAACTCCTTCACGTAATCATAGATGCTACTCTTATGATTCAACTCCCTCAATTTCTTCCTTGCTTCGTAGGTAACGTTCTCGGGGTAGCACTGCCTCTTGATCTCTTTCTTGAACACGTCCCAAGTGTCTATGGTGCATAGACCCTTCTCGATATCATTGTGTTTTCTACGCCACCATAGAGTAGCCGTGTCGGTGAGATAGAGGGTGACAGTCCTTACCTTAGCCTTTTCATCCGTGATGCTAGCACCTTCGAAGTAGCGTCCCATATGCCATATGAAGTTGTCTAGCTCCTTCGCATCCCGCTTGCCACCAAATTCCTTCGGCTTTGGCACATCCACCCTTGGACTAGAAGTAACGATGGCTCCACCCGCAATGGCCTTTTTGCACATGGCCGTTTCTTGCCTCGTCTCTTCCACGCCAAATTTAACCACGTCGAGTTGTTCTTGAAGATTCGCGAACAACTCCATGAATCGAGTGCGCAGCTCATCTTGGCCAACCACGGCCTTCTTGAACGACTCGAGCTCCTCCAACACATGATCCTCCAAGGTTTGGAAGTTTTGCTCGACGAAGCCCCAGCGGTCTTTCGCATCGCCCATGGCTTCCTCCAAGACACAAGTGCGGCCGTCCAAAGAAGCGATCGTATCTCTTGACTTGCTTTGGCCACGACCCTTCTTTCCATTGGCTGGTGGTAGTAGATCTCGCCCACGTTCCACCACGACATTCTCCTCGGCAACTCCGGATGCTCCCACATTAGTATCCTTGCCTGCCATTGTTGCTCCTTGCTTGGCACGACTCATCGTAACCAGGCTCTGATACCACATGTCACGGACCGAACTTCCCTAAGTTGAAACCGTGCGGCACTTAGCGGACAAGCCCCTTGCTTGTGCTAAGTCAGCCTTCCACTCAGGCTGGCCGAACTAAAAGCGAACACACCAAGAAGAACACAAGAGAGAGAGAGAGAGTTTGGGAGAATGTGTGCTTGTATTGCTTGTGTACAAGAATACTTGTGTGTTTTGGCCAAGTGAGGCCTCGGCTATTTATACTAGTCCACCTCCTCGACGAAGGGTGGAGATACATTCGATCCTATGGATCCTATTCCACTTCTAGAATTCTCTAGATATGTACAAGGTTCTCTACTATTCTAGAATCCTCTAGAACTATCTCTTATGTACAAGAAGAGTGTAGAACATTCTGGAGACTTTGCCCAGTCATTGCCTCGTAAGCGTCCTCGTAAGCATCCTTATAAGCGTCCATTAGGCGCCTGCGTAGCGTTTCTTCTAAAATTAGCCTCCATATCAAAAATTGCGGGACAAATAGGTGACATCAAAGGTGGTTGGTATTGGGGGGTGGGGGGTGGGAGGGTGCGGTGGTGCCATGGTGTTTTGCTGTAGAGTATTGATGTGCTCTAGAGAGAGAAGAAAAGAGAGAGATATTTATTTATGCTTGTTTAAATGTTTAAAGGTCGTATGGGCATTTCAGCCAAAACTGTTAGTTAGGGTCATGAAATTCTAACGTTCTGAGAATCTGATACAATATTTTCACATTTTGGATACAAGTTCCATTTTGTACGTACTGTTTCTTTAACTATAATTTACTCTTAAACTCAAAAAGTTTAGTAATAAGTATTTAAATTTTTATAGTGCTTCTAAGTAACTCCTAGATAATTAAATCACCACTAAGTCATTGTTTCAACAATTTGTTAATCCACTTCAACAACTTAATAGTATCCCACTTCTACCGCTAACATGCTTTCATTAGACATTATACTGACACATTTGATACTTACACCACAACAGCAGTAAATGAATCACTAAATCTTAAGTAACCAATTCCTCAACAAATCAAGGTTAATTGTCTAACAAATCAACCCCCACCCCAGAGTAGACGTTTTTTGATTTGGATTGCTTGCTCCAATTTTGTAGCTTAATACTGAGAAATAAAAAAAGAAGTGAAATTCTTTTTGAAACCATTTTAAAAAGAAATTCAATAAGAAAATGGGCCATTCCTTGAGAAAATATTTAGTGTAGCAGCGATAAACATAATATAGTATAAAATAAATGTGAGATCTGATGAGACGAAAAGTCTCGGAGACAACAAAATTTTATTATTCTTTCATCTTATTCGAGCCACCTCGCGCGCCACCTACTGAGTATTTAGGAGCTTGAACGTCATTGTGTATCGTGAGGCAGGGCACGACGACTTGCTCTATCAGGCATTGTGACGCTTAGGAGCGGTGACAAAAATAAGCAACAAAGGGAACAGGTAAGTGGCTTGAGCTGCCTTGTGCACCACCTAGAGGTGCAACTTGGGTGGGCTGGACGGGCCCAAAGGTTAGACCATGACCAGCCTGCTCTCCAAAAGTCGTGCCCATGTCCAGCCCAGCCCAACCCATCTACGGGCCGAATAATATGTGTCCACGCCAAGTCCATCAAAATTTTGGTGGACACGGGCTAGACGCGGGCTATCCATGGGTTGTCCATGGTTACGAATTACTTTTTTTAAAACGATTTCGAAACATAACGTTGACTATCTAACTCTACAATTCAGTCGTGATAATGAAAAAGAAGTATATTAAAGTCTCAAAATGAACTTAATTATAAGCATGAAAATAAATATTTGGGACAAATTGAGAGAGAAAAAGATAAAAGTCTCTAATCCTATAATAAGAAATAAAGTAGGAAAAGTAAAGTCTTCAAAAATCTCTAAACATGAACGAAAAGTGGAAACCGTCGCTTAACCTAGTTCAGAAAAATAAGACAAGAATATGAGCATATCTTTGGCTTTGAGGCTTTGACTTTGTGGAAGTGGAGATTGAGAGTTCAGAAAGTACAAAAAAGAAATAGTATTCTATTAGGTTAGGAGTTTGACGGTCGAGATTGTATAAACTTATGTGATCCACAGTTTTTAATGACTAAAGGAAACAAAATAAATATATTGCAATATGAATATATATATTAAAAAAATATTGTAACTTATATTATATAATAGTTAGACGAGCTGGTTTTCCCACTAATGGACGGGCTTGCAGAAACCTTTGCCCATGTCCAGCCCATATTTTTTACGGGCTCACAATTTTGAGCCCACATCCACCACGGTCACTATAAAAGTAAGTCCATGTCCATGTCCATATTTTTGCGGGCTAGAACGGGTTGTCCACGGGTTGCCCGGCCTAAGTTGCACCCCTAGCACCACCTACTGAGTACTTATGATCTTTAGGTGTAATTGGTAAAAATTGTGTAAGAGATGAAAAAGAAAATTGTAAGTGTAGAAAAGTGATGATATGGGTAAGAGAGTTGAGAAGTGACACCCTGGAGCACATGGGTGGAATTTTAGTTCTACTAAAAGTGTTAGAGGGCATGAAGCCTGAGATCAATTTTTTCTTTTTTCTTTTTTTGGGTAGAATAGAAAAAAAGTAAAGTGTAATAGAGAAAAGGGGGAGCATGAAATAATTGGGGGAAGAGAGATGGTGTGAGAGCGTGGGGGTGTGGGAAAGGGCTTAGACCAAGGGGCTTGCGGAATTACAGGGTAGGGAATGGGAAAGGGGGTTGGGGCCAAGGTTGGGGGGGAGTGGGGCTAATTGGTGAGTGATAGGAATGGCAATAAGGCGGGAATGGCAATAGGACGGATCAAATACGGATTTTATGAAATCTGTAACTACACTGGTAGTCCTAATAAACGACTCAACCCCACTATGTCATGCCCCGCCATCGGGTCAAAAGATGGGAATACCATCCCCGTTGTGGTGGACAAATAAAACCATGATCCTGCCCCGACCCAACTTGTCATGTTTTTATAAATGGTACATAAAAAAGATGGAGAAATAAGCTCAATAAATCAACAATGGCGAGAAATAACAAAAAGAGATGAATACAAATCCAGTGCTAGTTGATTCGCTTGACCGAAATAATGATGAAAACCCAACTCAGTTGATTTGCATAACGGTTGAATTGATTCTTCTCGTTTGACAGTTACAGATTCTCCAGTTGGCTTTATTAATCCATTAGTAGGAGATACAGCTCCACATCTAGCTAGCCCATGGCAAAGGCTGTTAAAACAAGGTGGTTATAGTAGTTCTGATTACAAATGCAACCGTCAATGATATACGTGCTGCACAGATACCCCAAAAATTTCCCTAACTAAAGCAAAATAGAAACACGCACTACATAACCACTGTATGCATGCCAGAAACACACTCAAAGAGATGGGGTTAGGCCTGCTAGCATCCAAAGCCCTCCAATCAACAAGAGCCTTTTAACCTCTAAACCCTTGATATGTATGGACCATCATGTCCACGCCGGAGCTTCAAAAGCCTGAGGTAACGGCCTCTGTGGCTCAGCCCGAAGCTGATCTACTTAGCGGACTCCAGCGACCGAAGCTAGGGTTGACCTATTTAATCCTGAGGATGCAATCGATTAGTTTATTGACGGGTGTCAAATCCCCAAGGGAATGACCGTCCTCCAATCATGGGATGCCGGCTTCGACCATTACTATTGGTGAACGATAAACTTTGGCTAGTGGTGAGGTGGTCTGTGAAGGGTATGACGATGCCGCACAGAGAAAGGTAAAAGGCTTAGCTGCACTAAGGAAGAGAGAAGAGATAGAGAAAAATGGTGTGGGTAGGGTTTATATTTATAGGGATGGACGGCTGAGATCGCATGCATAATAGGATCAGATTTAGGTTAGGATTATATTATACAAAGGAAGGATACAAGTCAAAGGATAGGTCGAATACCGGGGTGGGTTAGACTAAGTACCATATCCGACCCGTACCCGTTGTGGTTTTAGATTTAGCTACCATACTAACCCCATAACCAGGTCAAAATAAAAAAAACTTTTATTGGATCGTGGTGGATTAGATATCTACTAATTGTAGATCAAAGTGCCATCCTAATAAGAAAAGATGAGCAAATAAAGGAGAGAAAAAAATTTAAGTGTGGATTTTGAAAGGGGTGGGCCAAGTTGTAAGCTGAATGAGGGAGGATCGGTGACACGAAAATAATGATAGTGAATTGATGGCGAGGAGAGAAATTGATGGGGCGAGAAAAAAGGTGAGGTTTGAGTTGATGAGACTTGAGAGAGAGAAAGAGAGTAAATGAAAATAAAGTAACAAAGGCGAGAGACGAAGAGACATGTGAGGGTGTAGGGGTGTGTGGAAGTGAAGGGAAGTATAAAGGCAAGGTTACGATGGAGTGAGAAAGGGTGAGAGTTGTTGTTATCCCATCCTTGTTATACACACTTGGATATCTACTATCTCGTCTGGCTATCCTGGCTAGCCAGCTCCAGTCGACCTACCGCCTGGGTCAACCGGTTGCACTGGCTGACCGGCCCAGTCGACCAGTTGGTTGTACTGACAATCCCCTGTCAACCAACTACACTGGCTGTGCACATTTGGATCGTCGCGTCCGAGCGTTGTTTCCTCGTCACATGCCCCCGGCACGACGCCCGACTCCATAACACCTGTTGTCATTCCCCTGCTCGGTTTCCATGTCACGTGCCCTCAGCACAACACCCAACTCCCCAACAACCCCCGTCGCCCATGTGCGCTGTTTTCATGTCATGTGCCCCTGGCATGTCACACACTCCGTCGCACCCATGCGCTGCGCTACTTATACAGTCGCACCCCCTAGCATCTGGTCACACTATAGCGCCCCCACATTGGTTTATCCTTTCACCATACCATACGCACCTTGCATTGGTCTTGGAACATGTTTCGACCCACTCCCTAAAGTGTGCAGCATCCTGCGGTGATAGGCGACTCCTTCGGACACTATCCCTGCCAGGGAGCTCCAAGTGCTCTCGCATGAAGACTCCCTTTGCGCCAGGTAGACGGCTTTTCTAGGATGCTAACTCAAGCCATCAGGTAGGTGAATTATCCAGGATACTATCGCGGCACGTTCCGAGTGCTCCAGCACAAGGACTCATCCTGCGAGGATATACGACTCTTACGGGACACTATCTCCACCAGAGAGCTCTAAGTGCTCTGGCAGACTCCTCTTCCACCAGGTAAACAGCTCTTCCAGGATGCTACCTCGGCCCGACAGGTAGGTGACTCCTCCGGGACACTAACTCGGCATCCTCCGGGACACTAACTCGGCATGCTCCGAGTTCTCCGACACAAGGACTTATCCTCAGGGATAGACGACTCCTCCGGGATACTATCTCCATCGGGGAGCTCTAAGTGCTACGGCATGAAGACTCCCCTTCTACCAGGTAGACGGCTCTTTCGGGATGTTACCTCAGCCCGTCGAGTAGGTGACTCTTCTAGGACACTACCTTGGTGCACTCCGAGTGCTCCGGCATATGAACTCACCCGCAGGATAGATGACTCCTCTTGGACACTCTCTCCCCCAGGGTGTTCGTGTGACTTGTCCACGTGCTGCAGCACTGGGGGCTTTTATCGGCACCCCTAAAGACTATGACCCCCGAGTCATTTTCTTAAAAGGGCATGACGCCTAGTTTGCCTGGAAGTTGGGTGTCAGGTTCCCCACCACTGTCAGGTCATCGGCGTCTTTTGACACCCTGTGGGACTCTGCAAGGGCTTTAGACTGGTGGCTAGATCAAGGGACTCTCTTGAGTGAGCCAGTTTTTCCAGACAAACAAAGCAGTGTTGTGCTGGGCAGGCCGGGTGAATATGTGATCTGATAGTCCGCAGAGTACTGACACATGTGGCCTCCTCAGTGACGTGTAGCTCACGAGGAGCGTCACGTATCGCTTGATGATATCATCATCTTAACCTCTATATAAGGACTTGAGACTTCATTTTTAGGACAGAAGAACGAAACTCATTCTCACATTCATTTTCTTACTCTAGAATTTTTAGAGAGAGAAACATATAGAACCTTGACTTTGGACCTAAGCAATAGACTGTGATTGTCATCATGTATTATACCCGGTGCCATCGCCCTCGCAGCACTGTCATTGTCAGGCTCTGTCTGGGAAGCCCTTGATCTCTGTCTTTATTTTATCCTTGTTGTGTCACACATCAGCATATATACTTGACATTTGACTCGAACGGTATTCCTTGTGACACCTCCACGTTGACTGCTAACCCATTTCCTTGGCATCAAGAGTTAAGGAGGAGAGAGGAATTAAAGATCTAAAAAAGTAAGGGAAACGTTAGAGTGAATGGGGAGACTCTCAGGTAGAGAGAAGAGTGGGAGGGAGTAATGTGGGGTAAGGTGAAAGAGGACAATTAAATAAAGATATAGGAAAAAGGAAAATGATGGGGGGAGAGAAGGAAAAAGCAATGTAGACGTATGAAGGAGAAAGAGGAAGTGAAAAAGAAAGTCATTTAAATGTCAATCATTGCAAAGAAGTAATTGGGGAGAGTAAGGGAAATGTGGAGGAGGTGTATGGCAGAATTTAAGAGTTTGGTATTTTCTTGTCCTTCAAGTTCTAGCCAACCAATGAGCCGTCACATTCTCCCCGCCCTCCCCCCCCCTTTTTTTAGACAGCCCGACCTCAGCCTCCCTCTCCTTAACATATGTTGGCTACACTTCACGGGCCAAGCTTTAAGTTGCCTCTTCCCCTTTTTATTCTGAGGTACCCTGTAGAGGTGTCAAACGGGCCGGGCGGCCCGCGGCCCAGCCCGACCCGGCCCGAAATAAACCCGGCACGGCCCGGCCCGCAGGTGAACAGTGCAGGCCCGCATGCATAGGGCCTTGGGCCTGGGCTTGGACCAGGCTTGGATTTCCAAAAAAATGGCCCGGGCCAGGCCCGACCCGTTGTGGGCCGAAAACAGGCCTGGCCCGTTTTCGGCCCAGCTCTGGCCCGATTTTGGCCCTAAACCAGCCCTATTTCGGCCTTCTCCCCCTTTTCCAAACAAAACAACTTGCCCTCCGCTTTTTCCTCCCATTTCCATTCCCAATTGCGTGACGCAATGATTTAAACCATGAACCAAGCATACCCGACATGACTTGACTTGATGGTCTAATTTGCCAATAAAAGCAGTTCAAAGATCCCAGCAAGTTTAGCCTTATATAGCGTGTATTCTCTATCAAACTTGGTTTCAATTGTTCCTATTTCCTGTTAACCCTGCCGACTGGAACAAATTTTCCCTTGGTTTAGGTACAAATTAGTACTGAAAAAAAAAACTAATTAAAACTAGAAACCTGCCTTAGCCTCCGTTCACCATGCGCATCTTTATCCAGGTCTTCCAGTAAGCTGGTTGGAGGTTTGTCAAGCATCCAAAGATCGACAAGAATCAAAACACAAGCCTTCGCTAATTTGTTTGCATATTGGTCTCTCGCAAATAGAAAATAAATTTCCTTTGTTGAATGCAATTTGTATCCAACAAGGAAAGATTGGCTTCAACTGTATGATTATTGTTATATCCGTCTACACTTATGCCAATTAAGTAACAACAAATTATTTATGGACCTACATGTCACTAACAATAAACAAAATTTTCTTCTACTGCCGTAATTGGAGCAAAATGTTTCTTCTAGGTGTAATTAACGAAATTAATGAAATGGTTTAAATTAGAATATTTGTTGTTACTTTACTTGCTTATACACATTATTAAATTAGAATTTGTGTACATAATAACAATAAAATATCGCAATTAAAGTTTTTATTTTCAATAACCGGAGAATTTTAAAAAAAAAAAATTTTTGGCCCGGGCCCGGCCTTAGCCCGGCCCTAAAAATTGGGCCTAGGGCCTGGGCCTGGACTGGGCCCAAATATCCCAGGCCACAGGCCCGGCCCGGCCCGGCCCGTTTTCTCTCTGTGTGGCCCGGGCTAGGCCCGGTTCTCCCCGAGGCCCGCTGGGCCGGCCCAAGCCCGGCCCAAGCCCGGCCCATTGACATCTCTAGGTACCCACCTCTTGCACTTCACTTTCATTTATTTTATTTTATTTTATTTTATTGAAATCTATGTTAGTCCTCTGCTCTGGCAGATGGGGGTGCATGAAATAAGATATTTATAACAATTTCTAAGTCTCAGAAAAGGGATAGGGGAACTCGGGCAAAGGTGTCGAAAGAGGTCCTGAGGTTGGTGATGCATCCGATGTGTCACTAGCTAAGAGGGAGGAAGAGACTTAGGGGTAAACCTTGAGGTGACAACAAGGGATAGTTTGGCATGGTGAGGTCGAAGGTCGGGAGATATTGCCTAGGGCGGTGAAGCAATGTGATGAAATTAAATTAATACATGGGGTCCAGGGTATGTCAGGTAAGACATGATGCACACGTGCACGAAAAGGCCATCGCGAGGTCTGAGTCGATGTCGACGTACGGAGTTAAGACTTAGTACCGTGGCTCGAACCACCTCACGAACTACTTACCAAGTAGTTGTGCGGAGTCAGCCGGAGGGTGAGGTACCTACGTGCTTGGGGACAAGTAAAAGGTGAAGCCCTCAAAGGAGCAAGCTATGCACTCGAGGGTGGTGCTAGTAGACCTGTGCATGAACAACTGTAACTTGAAAATTATCCAAGTCTGGACATTACGATTACATCAATAACTTAGGTAGGTTATTCAAACAAGGGAAAAGAAGAAGGGGGTGAGTACATTGCAAAATGAAAGAAGAATGTTATTGGTGTGAAAAGATGCACTAAGGTGTGCCAAGTCTTAGGCGGGTGGGCCATAGGTTTCCAGACTTAGAGTTTGAACTCACTGGATGCAACCTTCTTGACGAAGACTAACTTGAGGCCCCTACATTTCTTGAGGCCGATGATAAAAGGTAGTAGTTTGGTTTTGGTTAGGTCCTTTGGGGAAGGCTCAGGATTGACATGGGGAAGGGTTACGGAGTTTCCGTTGATCCAAGCCTTGAAAAACATCTTGACTGTGTTCAAGTCGCATGGGTACTCCCAGGCAGGCTTCTATTGTTGTCATCACCAGTTGCTACATCAACTATCGCAGTCAGGGCGTTCTGAGTTTGGGGCTTTGGGGTTCTTGATAAACCAACCAAGCCATAGGTGCATTTTCCTTGAGATGTCCCAAAAACTGAAGCTGGAGGATTCCAAGGTAGACCATTATAGGTGTCTCTCATGGTCTTATCCCTGCTTTAAGTCGGTGCATTCCAAACACTTGAGATGAAATCGTTAGACATAGCTTTAAAGGTATGTGAAATTTCTTACATTCATTCTGCACACCACTTACATGGTATATAGCATTCTAATTGCACCTCTTACTTCGGATTTTGCAGTAAAGTACGTAACATGAGTAAAGCATATAAACATGAGGAGGCAGCTCCACTATTTGACAAAGTTATTTTAAGTGAGGTGGTGGAAATAATATTTATGGTGATAATTTTCAGGTGAAAGAAGGTTTAGGAGGAAAGAGGTGCCTCTCGTTCTATCTGGAGCAGCACCCCTGCGTGGAAACGTTTATACGAGTAGTTACATGTGCGCATGTCTTATAAGGATATGGTAAACACTTACTCGGCATAATTATGTGCGAGTTATACATCTGTTGAATCTCTATGGCTCATAATACTTTGCCTATCACCTACCACAATAGTTGCTAGAAATCTCTGAACGTGCAGGGTTCTTTTGGCTACACTAGCTCTCCAGCATTTTTGGTTGAGAATTTAAATTCCTCGAACTTTGTAGTTGATATCCATCTGATGATTGCAATCGGTGATCAAAACTATATTCTTTTCGACGTCAAGGGAGTTATCTCTTGGATTTGTTGAACCTTCGGCCTTCTACTTCATAATGCATACATTGAGCTGATTATGAGGCAACACGGATGTTGTTTGGGTCGATATAATGTTTTACAGAATGTCTGATACATTACTCAATGTGCAGGCTTAACGGAAACCTGTGTGGGGTCATTTGTGTCAGAGCCGAGAACTATCAATGATTGGTACAGTGGGCCCTCCATTGCCAAATGTGGATGTGTGTTTAGCATCTGTCCCTGACATGGGATACAATGCCCTGGCAAGCACCCCACGCGGAGAAATATGTTTGAGGGGGAACTCCTTGTTCTCGGGATACTACAAGCAGGAAGAACTAACCAAAGAGGTGATGGTCGATGGATGGTTTCACACAGGTCTGCTTACAGTTATGCTACTTGCAGTAATACTCGTGGTTAGTTTCCTTTATAACATAGCTCACACTTCCTTAGGTGATATTGGAGAGTGGCAACCTGATGGGAGCATGAAGATTATTGATCGGAAGAAAAACATTTTCAAGCTTTCCCAAGGAGAATATGTGTCGGTTGAGAAATTGGAGAGTATTTACTCCCTTGGATCTAGCATTGACTCGGTAGTTCTCTTCATTCTGAGGGCATAACTGGGTTTCTCCTCTTTCATGCTACTTTAGTTAATTATCAATGCACACAAGTCCATATAGTTTCATTATAGATCCCCCCACCCCACCTTCAAAGATCAACCGTTACCTAATCAAGTCATATTTACTTGATTATATGCCATGATAGTTTCATACTGCCTCTATCGTGCTTTTGAGCTTCCTAAGTCTAATCTCCTTTATGAGATATATATTGGTTTTCACTCACCTGATTACATGATCTTAGATGGCATTCTGTTGCTGTTTATTAATGCCATCTCATTGAACTTCATGTTTGCTTCTCATTCAACCTTTTCTTTAACTTAAACCTAACTCAACTTCATCATTTATCTCTTCCATTTTTCTTTGTTTTTTGTTTTCTGTTAAGTTCATCGCTTCTCTAATAGCACGACGTATTTACTGAAAGTCTTTATTTGCGCTCCACACTGTAATTGATTGCTAGACAGTTGCCTTAAAATTTTCTTGCATCCATCTACTTAGAGATGTCATTTGGGCCGGGCGGCCCTGTTTTGGCCCGGGCTGGCCCGGCCCCTTGCATGAACAGTAACGGCCCGCTGAAAGAGGGCCTGGGGCCTGGGCCTGGACCAGGCCGAGAAATCTGGGGAAAATGGCCCGGCCCGGCCCGGCCCGGTTTGGCCCGGGTTTGGCCCGGCCCGGGTGTGGCCCGGTTTGGCCCGGATTTGGCCCTTTTTTGGCCCCACTTTTTTTTTAAAATCTTTCTTTTCCCCCCCTTTCTTCCACCCCTTTTCCAAAATTCCACATACATTATTATTTTGATTGTTAGAGTTTTAAGAATAATTTTTTTTCATATATATAAAATAAATTTTTACAAGCAAAAAATATATATTTTAAAAGGAAGGGATAGCATCCTGCATCAAGCATCTTGTCTTTTTGCCTTATATTATTTTCTTCTATAAGACTTGATGACCTTGAGCGATGTTTGGTTAGATTTAAGAGAGGCTTATGCCTCATATTGGCAATCATTTTACCTTAACAGTAGTCAGCCTTTAAATTGAATGGATAAGAGATGGAAGGAAATTGCAGTCAGCCGTTAAATTCTTTTGATCTTGTCTTTTCTTCAAAAGTCCTGCAAAATTACTTAACTACTAAGCCTCTTCTATGAGAAAGGAAATACCTATAGTGGTTATGATCTTCCATAAGTGGTCTGGTTAGAGTTTTCAAAAGGTGCACACTGCATAGGCCTTGGGAAAGAGTCAAAGAAGTTTATACCCATTAAATGAAATTAAAGTTAGACGGAACAACCATTATATTTCTTCCAGATGGGACTACAGCTATAACAAGGCATCGCAACTCATCTGTTTTTAATCCGCACTTCTTTCTTCTTTATAGTTGACGAGGATCGTATAAATAAATTTCTATGTAAATTGTTATGTGTTAAAATTGAATAACATGAGAAAAAAAAAAAAAGGGCCTGGGCCCGGCCCAAGCCCGGCCCTAAATATTGGGCTTAGGGCCTGGGCCTGGACCAGGCCTAGAATTCATTGCGCCAGGCCCGGCCCGGCCCGGCCCGTTTTCACCCTCCCTTGGCCCGGCCCCGGCCCGGCCCGTTTGCAGGCCCGATGGGCTTGGGCTGGGCCGGCCCAAGCCCGGCCCTTTGACATCTATGCATCTACTCCTGTTTTCTTTGAAACATCAACGCGATTAACTTTCCCTCCTTAGACATCTGCTTTGCTTATAATTGTCTGCCTACTTGTTTTAGATATGGGTGTATGGGAACAGCTTTGAGTCTTTCCTTGTTGCTGTTGCTAACCCCAATAAGGAATTCCTTGAACGTTGGGGGGAAGAGAATGGAGTACTTGGGGATTTCAGTACTATCTGCGACAGTCAAAAGGCGAAAGCCTATATTCTTGGAGAACTTGTAAATATTGGAAAAGAAAAGAAGGTTTTGTTTCCTATCTTAAGTCTTAATAGTTTTCCAGGCTCATAGTGGTGTATAATACTTTCCCAAAAACCACAGCTGTATGATTTTATAGATGATCATATCGTATTCTCGCTCTCTTTGCAGCTAAAAGGCTTTGAGCTCATTAAAGCTGTCCACCTTGACCCCATACCATTCGACATGGACCGCGATCTTCTCACCCCAACGTTCAAGAAAAAGAGGGCCCAGTTTCTGAAATACTATCAGGTTTGCTCTCATTCTCCCCTACAATCAATTACAGATATGCTTCCTTGCCCATGGGTGTGGTAGCCTAATCTGCGGTTCTTATTTTCTGGACCATGATTTACTTTCTTTTCTCCACAAAGGAAAACTATTTCACAAATAGATCAGCTTTTCACTTTAGAACTGATGTAGGATGGCCAAAGGGTTGTGGAAACAGGGAATACAATTTATAGTTTTGTAAGTTATGGCGGTTCCTTCAGCCTACGTATGATTAAATGACACATGTGCACCCATCTTTCTATTTTTGGATCATTGGGAGACGGTGTTAAGAGTCGTGGATATGTCTCTTTGATGCCCATGCGGCAGAAAATGACTTTCCTCATTCCACAACCAAACACAGAGGCCTTACCACTTGACCTGGCAAACAGCAAGGGCAATCGGGTTTGGGCTAGCAGATTTTTCAGGATGTTACTGATGATTCCAACAGGGAATTCTGAGATTCATATGATATTTTGTATTTGGCAATGGCTGAATCGCCTCATTTTTCAGGATGTCATTGAGGGATGTACAAAAGCACAAGATAAGCATTCAATGAGTCGAAGCCATCACTTTCAAAAAAAAATTGTGCTCGCCAATGCCAAATTCAGCTCTAGCATTAACCTTTTCTTTGTAACTATTTTTGTAATCATCAACACATTCAAATTCAAGTATGAATCTGTGAAAGACATGTAATTTTATTGGCAAGGCCTTTTTGATGAAGAAGTATGTTTTCGTCTTATTTATCTCCAGTTCTGTCTGGATGACCTCTTCTCTGGTTCAGTTTTGAAATTCAAACTTGCACCTGAGTATATCTAGCTTTTGGGTACCATGAGCGAATGTCAGCTGCTGTTATGTATGTCTATTTTCCCTGGGTTTCCGTGACAGTATGGCTGAGTTTCAGCAGCCAAGGTGCCAGCGGCTTTCTAGTTGAACGTGATGGCAGCTTCATCTTTTCTTTCTACATCTCAAGTCCTTGATCTTCCTATGTTCTCTGATGGCAGTTTGCCGAGTTTTAACAGCCCTTGGGTGCATGTGGTTTTCTAGTAGGTAGTTGATCCCTTAAAATAGGGGAGCATCAAACCGTTCAAACCGATCCGAACTGCTAACCGACCAAACCGAACCAATCCAATCCGAACCGTCCAAAGATTTTAATGGTTTGGTTTCACATTTCTCAAACCGACCTTGGTTCGGTTTGGTTCACGGTTCACATTTTCTAAACCGATTCTAAACCGAACCGAACCGACCTATGATATGTTACTCTACTTTTAGTAACATTCATTGACAATTTCACATATACGGTAGTAAGGAAATCCGTATATACAAATCTTGAAAGTTATAAGAAGAAAAAAAATAATGAGAACACTTATAACACAAAAATTTTGTGACCAATAAATGTTTAATATTTTCTCATTCTTTCTCATACATCGAGGATCACTTATATATCGAATTTAACAAGATTATATGCAATTTAAAAAACATATAACTTGAATTTTTAATCACTGTTAGATCCAATAGTAGTTTGCAAGTGAACAACGTCTTTAAATGGACGCAAACCGATCCAAACCGATCAAACCGAACTGTTTAAACCGACCAAACCGAACCGTCCAAACCGATGGTGTTTGGTTTGGTGTTTCAAACCGAGGGATAACGGTTTGGTTTGCGGGCTACCCTACCGGAACCGTGCTCATACCTTAAACTGGTAATTTTGTGTTTGTTTGTGTTGGTGTGGGAGCTGAAGCTCTGATCGTTCTCTCGTCCTCCCCTAAGCGGAGTGCCAGTCCGGACTGCTTATTTTGTGTTTTCGTCTTCGCTTCTGTTTTCCTGCTTAATGCTTCTCTTCTTTTTTATCTAGTTAATATACTTCGGTTGGCCCAAACATATGGTAGCACTTCTGCTATGAATGTTAGTGCCTGTTCCTCTTGTTTCTACTATGCTTGCATTAGGAGAGGGAAGTTTGAGTTAGTAAAGCAGAATGAAGCACAAATGCAACTACATCTTATATACAAGGACCCTGTGGAACTCAATTATATACAGCAGTGATATTAGGTTTTTACATGAAAGCCAAAGATAGCTTGGATGTGTATATCTATACAAAAAACTAGGTTACAATCAAGTAACAACGGGCGAACCCTTCCATGAATCAGCTGAAAAACCAGATTTTATCAACGTCCTTCAGCACTAAAATCAGGCTCTGTTGGCTTTTGAAGCAGTAAAGGTGGCATTTTCAGTGACAATTTGATACTACGTCTCTGATTTCGTCGCAAGCCACGTAATGCATTGGCGGCAAATCTCGCAGCATAAATGGTGGCACCAAGGCTTGGTGAGGTTCCAACCTCTTTCGCCAATGCATCCTGCAGTCTATCTTCTTCCTCACACAGGGACTTCTCAAGCTTCTTCTTACAATAACGGCGCCATGCTGCTTGTATGAAACAGGCTGCCCATGTCCTCCACTGTTGCGAGTAGAACCTAGAATCATTATGAGCACAATAGTCGCGTTATAAACCCCAGCATAAAAGTTGGATATAGTGAACATCATGGTGTAGTTCCAACCCATCATATCTGACCAAATGCCGAGATTTATAGGTCTAAGCCACTTTGCTACTGTCAAGTTACTTTTAAGCAATCATGCAACAGAAAGCCCAGATAGAAGAACCACAAGACGGAGCTTTCTACTTCACCTATAATAGAGTACTAACTGTTGCAAATACTGGGTTCCGAATAGCATATTTGTAGGAGTAACAGGCTATAGACGACCCCTGCTATCAGTTTTAAGTAAAGGAATTATCCTTATCAACGCCATTGGATTGAAAATAATTCCTAAAGGCACTACGAAGGCACTGAATATAAGGTCGTGGCTCGAGCTGTCATGAGAAACTCTCTCCTAACTTTGAGAAGTGGCAAATTAACAAAGCTTAGTTAATCTTTAAAAATCTGCATTAGAACACTTCATATGGAGATTAGAGTTTCTTCTCTGAGCTCCTGTTTTTAGTCTAGCGTGTTTCTCTTGTTTGTACTTTAATTTGTTCTTGATATATGTCCTTTTAGCTCGTTATTTCACTTTCAATAAAACTTACCTTGCCTATGAATTGGTGAAATTGTATATATCACACTAGAGTATGAGAAAATTCTTGTTTAAGTACTTGCCTGAAAGTGTGTTGGATCTGCCTGTTGTGGAGACGCCTGAACTGGGAGGCCACAAATTTCAGGTCATTGGCCATTAGAGCAAAAGCTTCAACATCTGTTACCGCCTGCACTGTTCTGGTTGAAGTTGGAAGACTGGAGGAAGAGTTGGGATCCAAAGCCCATGTAAGAAGCTCTTCTCCACAGAAGTCACCAGCCTTCAGATGAACAGCGTTGAAGAAGCCAGTTCTTCCACCATTGGTGGTCACGGTCAGTAGAGTGCCACGCATCACAAATAGCATCTCATCAACAGGATCTCCCTCACGGACTATGGAGCTCTTCTCAGTGTAAAGTACTGGTTTGAGACGATCACACATGCCATCCAATAGTTGCTGATCCATTATCTCAAACATCGGTACCTACAAAGAAGTTTCATTCCTTAAGCTAGAGCTTGGACTAAAACACGAGCACATAAAAAGTAGAAGAGACACACACATGATTGAAAGAAGATGGCAAAGTGCACTTACTCTCTTGAGCAATGCCCAGCAAAGATGGCGCTTTATGTCCCTCCTGAGGTCCTTAGGGAGGTTGCGTACGAGAGATTCTTCCACAACACCTCTGGTTTCTTGCCATCTGTACTGTTCATACCGCCTTATTCGCTCCCTCAGATTCTCAGGGAGCATACGGTGAGACATCCACCGCTCAGCATCTCGCCTTTTTACTCTCATCTCTTCTACTCTGACAGTGATGGACTGCAAGTATTTCTGTGTATTCACAGGAAACAAGTTTTGAACTACTTTAGCTTACTAGTGCCTGACCAGAATTAGTGAGTTGTGACAGGCAACATCCAAGTCTTGGATAGTGTTGAAAGAGAATGAAGTACGCACCTGCATGTTTCCAATGAGCAAAGAAAACAGAAACAATCCGAGGATGCAAATAAACACGGCAAAGAGAATCTCCCAATGATAGGTGCTTGTCATGAGGCCTTGGCCGAGAGAACTGAAGAAGATGAAAGAACAAACTTTATTTTTAGCTCCAAAGATCAGCCGTCAAAAATATTACTAATATGGTAGTACTGCATTTTCAGTAAACACTAGGGAGTAGGTACATAGCAGAGCAAATCTAACATCTTGAATTCTAGATATACGTTAAATGGCATCTCTAATGAAGGAATCCAGAAGGAAAAAAGGAATATCAGAGTAGAGTTCACCAAAAGGGCAAGGGACAATATATGCACGAACCTTAAATTTCGCAAACCCCACCAGAAGCAATAGAAAAACTTTTGAGCTGGGAAATCTCTCATTTCTACCACACCAGACCGAAGAGCATCAAGGAATATGCCAAAGTTGAAGTCCGTAGGATTTTTAATTTCATTTGGTTCAAGAAGAGGGCAAGAACCAGAGAGAAAGTCAGGGCCACCTCTAGGATGCGCTCCACAGTATAGAATGTTGATAGAACAGCCGTCATTTTCCTTTTTCGTGCAAGCATCACGCCAGCACCTAACTTGGCTTTCTATTGAGAACAAGTACCAGAAAGCCCCAACTACCTGATAAATCAGATGCATGAGAATTGTAAGAACAATGCACATGATATGTATTCCTTCTTGATGCAATCACATAGAAGGGTACTTGTAAGTTGTAATCTCCAGAAACTTAGAGCCCAGGCCATGCTTCAAACTTCACACTACTTCGGAAATGGAAGAAAAATAAAAGATTTTGGGTTATGACAGCACAATATATTTGCTTTCCTTGAGCAATTCAAGAGTTGCAGCATCTTCGGGTGCAAAGCTAAATATGCCAAACGAAAAGCCAAAATATGACTAATGGAAAAATGGTATCAGTCAGATTTCTTATTACACTTTTAACAAGAATGTATCAAATGAAACTTACATGACTAGCTAGCGTATAGAGAAAGAGGTTCAAAGCAGCACCAGCCCAAGCGGTTTCAGTAAATATGCCAGAAGTTCTCGTGACTTCTTTATATAGTGGAAAGATGCGGGCAAATCTTGGAACATATTGGCAGAAAATAACGAACTTCAGCATGTCTTTTGTGTCCCGTGGAAGAGGCTCTTTTAATTTGGGACTGATAATCAAAACTACAACCTAAACGGATAAAACGTAGTATGTCAGATAAATAATAGCATCATCTTCTTCTGTTCATGCTTTTTCATGAATGGAAATTGTGCAACTGAGCGAAACAACTCATGCATGATGATCCATGCTAATTCAGACCCTGGACACAAGAAACATACCTGCGGAAGGGGAAGAACAGCCAAAAGGTCAATGATGAAGTAGGAGGACAAGTATCTTCTCGCTATAGCATAGGGATCTTCGGTTAACTCACCCCTTCCAAATACTCGAGAAGAAGGGGCAATAAAGCCAGTACGGAATTGGAAGATAATATGAAGTATATAGAAAATGTCGGTGACTGAACGAAGAATACAGGCTATGATCTTCAATCCATTATCCAAATCAAGGCACTTCTCCTTGCCATTAATTACAGGGATGTAAAAGAACAATGGATCCAAGGACACTGCAATAACACAAGCAAGTACAAAGAATTTATTCCACCGCTGGAGAAAGGGCCCCTGTGGGTCAAGAACCTTCTTCCCAGAACCTGATTCTTTTGTTGGCTGATCACTCGCTGACTGCAAGTTTAGTAAATTTTTCAAGCTTCGTATTTCTTTAGAACCTTTCTCAAACCCTCTTTTAATACTTCCCATTACTGAACTGATACATGAGTTGGAACTTTGCCTCTCAGAGCTAGATTTCTCCGAATTGGATTCCACAAACCTATATAATCACAGCAAGCAGCATAATGTTGTAAGAGTACTAAGAATTGGCAGCAACCATGAAGACTGAGACCCTAATCGATCAAATATTCTTTCATTATAATTTTGATTTAATTGGACACTACATATCTGCCATGGCATTATGTTGAAGATCAATAGAAAGGCTGATAAATCTGCATTGGGCATAGCATAAACCAGTTACCCATTCAGGTGAATGATTTAGTCAATATACGTTGCGTTGGAATCGTGCTAGAAACAAGCACATCATTGAATACAAATGCTAAAACTCCAAAAATTACCATCCATGGTACTCATTTTGACGATATTTTACATGTAAACAGCATAGCGAACAAACAAGGGCCAGGCTTGAAAAAAGGGGATACCTAAGGGCCTATACAGTTCTAGAGCAAAAAAGTAGGTGTCTACATAGCCTAACCTTGGTGCTCACCTGGTCATGACACAGTTAAGCTGATGCAAAGATGCTCATCTAGAGTAAGCATGGAAGCATACTTACAGGGCTCCCTCATGCTCAAGACTCTTCTCTATTGCTACATTTATTGTCTCGATGAACAACTTTGAAGTTCCCACTTGCTCTAATAGCTCTATAGCTTATGTTATTAGAGCATGAACCCAAGAATGCATATCTTGCTTAATACTTTACACTTCTCCCCCAGTTCAAAAAATACTAATGCCAGTGAAACTAATGATCAACAGTTCACGTGGTTAGAAAACCGATCAAAAGCAAGCTTCCTGTAGTTTCTAGTTCCTTGGTGGTGTTTAATCATACAAATTTCTCTATTCTACACATGTATGATGCAGTATATCATTATCAAAATCTATGTCACAATAATTAACAATTAGTCTGGACAGATTAAATCATAACTATAATCTCGTACATCCATTTAGTGTTCAAGGCCTCATGTCTAGAGAGCCAAGATGCTAACCCTCTAATAAACAGGAACTAAAATTTACAGATTAACAGAAAAAGCTGACTGAGACGAAAAGAAGAGGCAGACATGATGAAGTGTTGAACTCCAATCAACTAACCTCACATATCTCTCGCTCTTGAACTTCATGACTTCAGATTACTTGTTGTAAATGCCAGAATTCAAATAACATTCACTTGCAAGTGACTGTTATTTACTGCTGCAAAGCTGCATTCATTTCCTGCGAAACAAAAACTTCAAGTTGAAAATCGTTTTTACCATCATCAGTAAAATCAACACCAATGGTGTCAAAATCTTGTACATGCGCTTGTTCGTCCATCAGGCACATCAATATACATGTATGACCCAAAAGTACGATATACAACACTAGAGCACTTATCAAAAGTTTCACTTTAATTTGATACGATCCTTCCCTGATACTTTGCCTACAAGTACTAATCCAAAAAATGAACTAACCCCGCTCTAAAGTCTAAAAAACCGCACCCCTCCCCACCCAAACCCCAAAGGACACACACGAGCACGCACGCACACAAAAAAGAAAAAAAAGGAAAATCCCAGCCAAGAAACTAAAGGTTAAATTCCAACCTTTTCCTAACTCAAGAATACAACTGAGCTTTCTGCACCATAACAGAAGTTCCAACTGAAATTCCTGTTTGGTGGTTGCTGAGAAAACAGAGAAGTAAAGTAAACAGAATTAAATAACCATTTAACACCAAATTAGAAGAAATTTAATTGAACCTTGCTTTCCAGGATTTCCTCAGCAACCAAACGTGACACCAATAAGATCAGAAACTAGAGATTCACGACAACAGAAGAAACTTACATGAAACTTTCAGGCCTTGTTCTGGGTGGGTGTGCCTAAACGTGAATGATTGACGAGAATTGGAATTGAGTATTCAATGGGTTTGTAGGCAGGGGTTTGATGTGGTCTGTGGTGAGAAATTTCGTGGACATTGCTTTGAGCAGTGATGGACTCCCCAGTCTCCTGTTTTATACATACTTTTTCCTTTTACGGAGAGAAGACTTGGCGGGAGAATAGTCATGACAAGTTGGAAGAGTCTTCTACCGGATAATTTATTCATCTACCGTGTGGAGGACATCTTACCGGAAATGGTTTTTTAAATTAATGACGACGGATGTACTAGTACTCTGCATGAAAGTGAGAGCAAGAGCAAAAGGCACATTTAGGCCAGGTTTGACCAAAAAAAATTTCCTCTTTTTTTCAGTTTTTAAAAACTGAAAAAGCGTGGTAACCATTTTTTTTCAGTTTAAAAACCAGTTTTTAAACTGAAGAAAAAAAAACTCCAGAAACTGGTTTTTTTTTTCACTTTTGGTTTTTTTTTCTTAGACCACCACCACCACCCTCCCACCGCCGGCAGCCACCTCAGGCGACCACCGCCGGCAACCACCGCCGGAGACTGCCGGCAGCCACCTCCGGCCGCCGGCGACCACCGGCTGCCACCTCCGGCCGCCGGCCACCACCACCGCCACCGCAAACCACCAAAAAAAAAAAAGTCAAAATAAAAAGATAAACAAACAAAAAAAAAAAAAAAACTCAAAAAAAAAGGGGTTATCAAACACCCACTTGTTTTTATAAAAAAAAATAATTTAAACTGCTCTTTAAAAACTGAAAACCAAAAAAAAAATTTTGTCAAACGAACCCTTAATAGTAAGAGCGCCAAAATAAAAAGCGATGATAGCGAGAACAGCTTAAAAGGTTTCGATTGCCTTAAGTAAAATTGAGATTCTTTGAAATGACCTAAAGGTAAAGGTGAGAGGAAAGGAAGTAGGTCACTTTCTCAAATTTTGAAAAACTTGCCGGCCATGAAAAAACCTCTCTTGTACCAAGAGATTACGACGAGGGAGAGAAATATCTTTATTCTAAAGTTCGAAATGCCATGCCAATTTTCTTTGAGAGAGAGGTTGGTTTTCTTTATTTATTTTTCCTTTCTTTGGGGAGGGGGGGTGGAAGTTATGTTTTTTTTTTTTTCAACCGATAAGAAAAGCTTTATTGCGCTTGAAAATTAACAAAAACCAACATCTCTCCTGACAGAGTTGACCAACCACTCTGGTGGTACATTCAACCATGTATTTCTATGTGGCTCATTACGAACATGCTCAGCTAACATGTGAGCTACCTCGTTTCCCCTACGTTCGTTATATGAAAGGCGACATTGACTAAAAGATCTAGCTATAGAATAACAGTCGTGTATGATTACTTCGATCTCAGGTTTTGGTCCAGATGTCCTTGTAGCAGGTTAATAATGCATTTATTGTCTCCTTCTAAAATGACTGATCTGAATCCCAGTTCTTGTGCCAACTTCAATCCTTCTTTTGCTGCAATTGCTTCAGATACGAGAGCGCTCGCGCAATTTTCCAATGGTCTATTTTGACCTGCAACAAACATTCCAAAGTTATCTCGAATGACCACGTCAACTCCTCCTTTACCTGTATTTGCCACCCAAGATCCATCAAAATTGATTTTTAAAAAGCCGGTGTCGGGGCATGACCAATCTTGTCGTTGATTCCGTGAAGTTCCTGATTTCATAGAGTTTCATCTATCCAAAGAGCTATTATAATCTTGCAATTGCCGATGCGCGAGACTCATTAGTGTCAGGGGTCACTAATTTGTCCCTTGAACACTTTTGCATTTCGGCATTTTCAAATGCGCCACAACACCCAACTGGCAAGTTCTTATAATTGAGGCGCCTGATCTGTTGCTTGTAAATGATTCATTAAATTGTTCCACCAGTCATATAAACATGTACCTGAAATTCTTCGCATAAATCTATCTAGTGGGGAGATAAACCAACAAGCACGACTGAAATGACAATCCCGAAGCAAATGAATGGTTGTTTCTTGAACACAATTGCACAAAGGACATAAATCATCCACTTTTAGCTTCCTTTTCTGCAAATTATCTTTCGTCGGTAATATGTTGTGAGAACATCTCCACAAAAACATCTTCAATTTTTGGGTACAGATATTTTCCATAATTCTTTCCGGTAGATACTTCATTCCTTCCTCTTGGATGATTCACTTGTACTCAAATCTTTTCTTGTAAGTTTTCCTTCTCGAAGAAGACCACATGCTGACTCATAGCTTGAGCGCACTGAGTATGCACCATTGTTTGTAAAATGCCATATCATGCGATCTTTGATATTCCCCACAGAAATAGGAATTTTAAGGATTTCGCTCGTGTCTAGCTCATGAAAGGTAGCATACACTCTTTGCTCATTCCAACTTCCGTTTGGTTTGTCGATCAATTCTGCCACTTTATTTATAACATCATGACATACTTGGATTATTGGCTTGAAGGTGCTCGGTCTAGGGATCCATGGACCGTTCCAAACAGAGATGCTCTCTCCATTACCAACTCTCCATCTACAACATGCTTGCAATATTACTCTTCCCTCTAACAAACTCTTCCAGCCCCATGAAGGATTGGATCCCACTTTTGCCTTCAAAAAGGTGCTATTCGGGAAGTACTTTGCTTTAAGAACCCATTTCAGCAAAGAATTCTCGCCCACCAACAAGCGTCATCCTTGTTTAGCCAGTAAAGCAAGGTTGAACAACTTTATATTCTTAAAGCCCAGTCCACCATTGCTCTTTTTTCGGTTAGTTTATCCCAAGAAGCCCAATGAATTTTTCTATTCATAATTCCATACCCCCACCAGAATCTGGCCATTGTTTGATTGATTTCTTGGCAAATATTTGTCGGTAATCGAAAACAGGACATAGCAAAAGTTGGCATGGCCGAAGCTACTGATTTAATTAGAACTTCTTTCCCTGCTGGTGACAGTAGTTTTTCCTTCCAGCTCTCGGTTTTTTGCTTGATACGATCAATCACATATAACTCTGTCTTGTTTCTCCCGATCTCTGACAGTAAGCCTAGATACTTCCCTGCATGTGCCTCCACCGGGATACCCATTCTTTGACATAGATTCCGACGTATCAAAATCGGTGTATTTTTGCAGAAAAATATGGAGGACTTGTCAGGATTAATCAATCATAAGAGGCCAACAATTGGATGAGTTGATCGCAATTTTGTTCAGATGCTTTGCAACAGACTAAAGTATCATCTGCAAATAATAAATGACTGACCTCCGGTGATTTGCGGCAAATTTTAATACATTGGAGTAAACCTCTTCCAACCGTTTTGGAAATTAAAGCTAAGAGACCTTCTACAACAATTATAAATAATGCTGGTGATAAAGGGTCACCTTGCCGAAGGCCCCTCGTTGGCTGCACATACCCCTTACTATCCCCATTGATACTCACTGCATAAGTTACAGTTGTAACACACACCATCACCCATCTAATCCATATCTCATCAAACCCTAACTGTCTCATCATACCTTCCAAGAAACTCCATTACACTCTGTCATACGCTTTACTCATGTCTAATTTGATTGCCATGGAATAGTGTTTGCCCCTTTGTCTGTTCTTCAAATGATGGAAGATTTCTTGAGCTAAAAGGATATTATCTATGATTTGTCTCCCTGTCACAAATGCGTTTTGTGCTTCACCAACAACTTTAGGCAGGATATGTACCAATCTATTAGATAACACTTTGGCTACAATCTTATAAGTGATGTTACACAAACTAATAAGACGTAGCTGGCTCATCTTCATAGGGCAGGACACTTTTGGAATCAAGGTAATACTTGTATGGTTAATACTTCGTAGAAATCGGCCAGAATGAAAAAATGAACGTACTGCTGAACATATATCATGACCAACAATATGCCAAAACGTCTGGTAGAAACAGGCAGTCATCCCATCTGGTCCAGGGGCCTTTGATGGTTCCATTTGAAACAAGGCAGAATGTATTTCAGCATCAGTAACAGAAGATGTCAACCTCTGGTTCATACTTTGAGTAACTTTGCACCCAACATTGGAAAGGATATTTGACACATCACTTCGTTGCGATGCTTGGAATATGTCTTTGAAATAGTTCACAGCAATCTCCGCTACATTATCAGTCCCCTCTTGCCAACACCCATGACTATCTTCAAGTCCAAACAATCTATTTTGGTTTCGTCTTTGCACAACACTAGCATGAAAAAACTTAGTATTTTTATCCCCTGCTTTTACCCAAAGCTTTCTGGATTTGTCACGCCAATATAGTTCTTCATCTAGGTAGGCTCTTTTCAAAGTAGCTTCAGTCTGATTGAATTCATCTCTAGCAAACAAATTTGTTTCCGAGATGTTTTTTAGCTCTTCTTGCAATTCTTGAATACACTGATGTGAGTTCTGAAAAGTTGTCTTCTTCCATTCTAACAGAGCTTTCCAACATATTTTTATCTTATGGAAAATACGAAACCACCAAGAACCACTAATCTCTAATTTCCAAGCTTGTTTCACAATCTCCTCACAATCTGCCCTTTTTGCCCAAGCTGCTTCGAACATGAATCTTTTCCTAACTTTGATATGATGGCCAACAGTATCAAGCAAGATGGGACAGTGATCAGAACCTCCGGGACAAAGATGGTGTAATACTGCAGAAGGAAACGTTAATCTCCATCCAGATGAAACAAGTGCTCGATCCAGTCTCACTTTCACATTATTGTCCATGTGTCACTTATTGTTCCAGGTAAATGGGTAGCCAATATATCCAAAATCCACCATGCTTAAAGAATATGTGAACTCCTTAAAGTCAGAGAAGCTTCGCTCAGATCTAGTAAGGCCCATCACTTCTCTACATTAGCAATGATATCATTAAAGTCACTCATGATCACCCATTTTTCTGCTCGATACAAACTATCATTCATGAGCTTATTGTCCCGCACTTTTTATATGGAGGCTAATTTTAGAAGAAACGCCACGTAGGCGCCTAATGGATGCTTACGAGGATGCATACGAGGACGCTTACGAGGCGATGACTGGGCAAAGTCTCCAGAATGTTCTACACTCTTCTTGAACATTCTCTTGAACATTATAGAGGATTCTAGAATAGTAGAGAATCTTGTACATATCTAGAGAATTCTAGAAGCATAATAGGATCTGTAGGATCGAATGTATCTCCACCGTTCGTTGAGGAGGTGGACTAGTATAAATAGTTGAGGCCTCACTTGGCCAAAACACACAAGTATTCTTGTACACAAGCAATACAAGCATACATTCTCCCAAACTCTCTCTCTTGTGTTCTTCTTGGTGTGTTCGCACCTAGCATCGCCCAGCCCGAGTGGAAGGCTGACTTAGCACAAGCAAGGGGCTTGTCCGCTAAGTGCCGCACGGTTTCGACTTAGAGAAGTTCGGTCCGTGACATTATGCCACAGGACCTTCCTGTTATCGTCATTCGCAGGTGCGTAGATACCTGTGAACAACCATTTTCCAAATCTCTCCACATCGTGAACCCAAACTGAAATAACATGATGGTTGCATTCAACAATTTCCAAATCAAGCCCTTGGCGCCACATCATACACACAACCCCCGCAAGACCAATTGGAGGCAAATGATCACTCACAAATTAGGAGAAGACGATAGATAGTCTTTGGGGAACACGGTACTTTCTTTTAACCTGATTAGTATAAACTAATACACCTTTCCAAAATAAACTAAAGGGATAATGTCACTAAACTTCTCGAGTTTAGGAATAAATTACAATCAAGGACTGTATTTTATCGTAATAGCACTTATGTCCTTTAACTAGACGTTATGCTAATGGCGTTAAATTGTTTACGAAAAGTCACACTTGCCCTCCTCTCTTCCACTGTTTCTTTTTTCTCGTTTTTCTCTCGTACTCAGATCACCACCGTCGTCCTCCACTATTAACAACCACCATAACACCACCCCAACACAACACCATCAGCTACCATACCACCAACCCACCCAAAAACCTTGTCTCTCACACACTGCCACAATCACACCATAAGCGTCAGTATGGACCACCATAGCACCACACACACACACACACATAGATCAGCGCACCCACACACTCATAGATCGACGAACATACATGCACACTGATCAATACACATACTCACACATACAAACACATAGATTTACCACCAAGCCCGTTGGTCAGCTGGTAAAAGGTTGTCCTAACTTAATCAGAGGTCTCGATTTTGAGCCTTGAGAATGCAGTTGCGTTAAAACTTGGTAGGGAGAGCTTCGCCGCCCATGTGGTCCTGCCCGGCTCAAACTCGGATTAGTCGGATCCTAATGTGGTATCCAGATACCGGATGGTCTAACAAAAAAAAACAAACACATAGATCAGCGCATGCACACACGAAACCACCATGTTTTTCTTGATGATTCTCGATCTGGTAATGGAGGTCGTGGGTGGTGGGTGAAGGCAAAAGAGGTGCAATTGGCAGTTAGGTTATACCAAGGCTGGTTCGTGGTGTTGGGTGGTGTCCTGGTGGTTGGTTGCGAAGAATGTAGTGGTTATGCGATAGGAGATGACAGGGGTGGTTAGTGATGTTAGGGGTGCCGTGGTGGTGCGAAGGGTGATAGTAGGGGTCGTTAGTAGTGTTGGATAGTGCCATGGTGGTTGGTCATTAAGGATATGGTGTTCGTGGTGCCATGGTGGTTGGCTGGAGTGTGGATGTGCCCAAGAGAGAGACGAGAAGAGAGATATGCATTTATACGTATTTAAAGGTTTAAGAATAGTATGGACGGCTGAAAATTTGGGTCAGATTTCGGGGATTAAGGTGGGTAGAGCTTCCTCAGAGATCTCACATCTCATGTTTGCTGATGATATTTTCTTGTTTCTCAAAATTCAAAATGACCTTTCTCGAGAAATTTCTTAGCTATGTTCGATTCTAGCCAACTATTGTCAAGCATCGGGTCAACAAATTAATTGGAACAAATCAGGTCTCACCATCAGCCCTAATGCCTTGGATTCGGTTAAGAATCAGATTGAATATGTCCTAGCCTTTTCTGCTAAGTTGTTCATTGGGAAATATTTGGGCATCCAGCTGGATATCCAAACAAATAAAAGGTCCATATTTTTGGGTCTAGTACAGCATGTTCAAGACAGATGTGCCCCATTGGTTAGGCCTCCTGTTAAATAAAGCCGGCCGAGCAACCTTAATTCAGTCTGTCTTATCTTCGATCCTGATTCATTACATGTCAGTCTATAAATTTCCCATTTACGTGTGCAATCAACTAGACCAAATCTTAGCCCGATTTTGGTGGTCGGGAAAAGTCTCTCATAAATCTATTCACTAGATCTCTTGAAGGGTCATGTGCCTCCCCAAACATCAGGGTGGTCTGGGGTTCCATAACTTCTGATCCTTTAATGGTGCGCTGCTAGCGAAGCAGGCATGGAAAATCTGGTCCTTGCCTCAAAGCTTGACTGCTCAAGTCCTCAAAGGCCGATATTTCTAACAGCAAGCTTTTCTCCTGGCTAAAAACATCAGCAATAGTTCATGGGTTTGGAAAAGTCTCTTAGTAGGACAAAGAGTCTTAAAGAAAGGGATTTAGTGGAAAATAAGGGATGGCAGATCGGTGTCAGTCTGGATGGATTGGTGGCTGCCTACGACCCCTCCTGCCAAGTTGGCCCCTTTTCGGACGCCGGCCAATTGTCATTGGTGAGTATTCGATTTATTTGAGCTGGATTCTCAGAATTGGGATGTGGCGCGAATCCTTTCAGTTTTCCCTTTTGATCTGGCCTCATCTATTTTTTGCCTAAAGCTCTCTTCCTTTAACTCAGCGGATGAGAACTATTTGGCCTTTGCAACAAATACTTCTTTTTCTGTTTCCTCTGCTTATAAATTCCTTATCTGTCATCCCTCGCAATCCCTCAGTCTTGACCTTAGCCTCCCCCTGAAACTATGGAAACGTATGTGGAAGTTGCCTATTCTGGAAAAAAATTAAATTTTTTTTATGGCAATTTCTTCACAAACGTCTTCCCCTCTATTCCGAACTCTCTAAACGACGTTTCCCCATTATTGACTCATGTCCTCTTTGCCTCAATGCTTCAGAAACCCATGAACATTTATTTTTCAGTACTTCAGTCAAGCAAATTTGGCAGAAGGCCCTTCCGATGTCTGGTTCCTCGGACTTGGCATTAGGTTCCTCAAGAGCCTGGCTCTGTGCCTGGTTAGCTAAGCCTATCTTTAGAAAATCGATTGATCTGTTGCTCACTGTTCGTATTTCGTATATCCTTTGCAATATTTGGATTGGTTGAAATGATCTTGTTTTTCGTCACAACCCTTTTATTCATGCTCTAATTCTTAGGAAATTGAAGCTAGCCCTGCAAGATCTTCGCTTTTCTAAAATTTACCAGCTTAGGCTTAGCAACTCTTTAAAATCTCTCTCTCACAACAAGTTAACATCTCGACCACCACTTGAGTTTAAACATTTGTATCCCCCCCTCTATCTGTTATTCTTCTCAACCCAATGCTCTTGTCCTTTGAGACTAGGCCCAATCACTTGTGTTGCGGCGATTACGAACAGTCAGGAAGATAACAAAAGGGGATTAGGAATGGTTCTGTTTAATGATCCCTGGGTTCCCATTGGTTCATATGTGGCCTCCTTTATCTCGACCGTTAAGAATAGGATTGATTCATATGTTCTTACTTTGGCTATTCATTGGTTATCGTCTCTACACTGCTCTCACATTATAATTTTACTTGCCCCTTCGCTTGTGATTGGTCAGTTCCCAGGTCACGATCCTCGGCTTAGTGGCTTGTCTGCGTAGCGTGTACAGAATTTGGCTTTGCAGTTTGCTTTAACAGTCAATGACAGATTTTTGCATTCAGTGCATATCGGGAGGGGTACTGATCGAGTTCTAGACCTGGCATCAACGTTGGCTATTTTGGGCTTGAGACAAAGGGTTGGTTTTCAGCAACATTGATTTGATCATGTACAGGCAACCGTCCCTTTTGCCTTACCTGACGCCTTGATCTCCTGAGCGCTCCTCTCATATTTTTGTCGCCCCAGTATATGGTTGGCTGTGTCAACCTCTTGTTGTTGTTCTTATTTTCTGTTCTGTTTTTCATGTACTCAACTCTTGTACTCCTTTGTTTTGCTGTTATTTAGTTCTCCTTATTCCAAAAAAAAAAAGGAATAGTATTGACATTTTAAAATACAAAATAATCATGTCTACCAAAATCATTAGCTACGATTTCGGTACCCTAACGTTGCAAGAATCTAATACGATCGTGTGCATAGGTGTCCACTTCAGCAAAATTGTATCTTTAACTGTATCCTGACCCCTAAACTCATAAGAGTACCTGAATTATACAAATTTTTGTTACGCTTCGAAGTGACTCCTAAAAATGCAACTAAATTACCACCAAGCCGTTGCTGCAACAACTCATTATCCCGCTGCTACCACTAATAGGCAGTCGTTAGACATCATACTGATACAGTTGTAACCTACACCACCAAACATTAACTGAACCAGGAACTCATAAGTAATGCAACACTTCAACGAATCAAGGTACTAGTCTAACCTATCAACCCCCACCCCAGGATAGACTTGTTTTGGTTTGGCCTGCTTGCTCTATTTTTGTAGCTTAATACTGAGAAAGCCAAAAAAAAAAAAAGTGAACCCTTTTCAGACCATTGAAGAGAGTAAAAAAAATATTACCAAATACCATAGGGTGAGAGAGAAAAAGTGATTTAGCCCCTTTTTTACCATGCTCCTCTCATTCTCTGGAGTCAAGCCTGAGATGAGATCAAGAAACCAAAGAATTTAAATGGAATCATGCCACTAACAATCTTCCACAAAAGAAACTCTCAGCTCCCTGACTACAGGGACTAAAAGGAAGAACACCAAATAAAGACCAATTTCTCTTGGCAAATAGAACGAGCCACAAACCAGAAGCTCTCACAAAGAGCAAGCAGAACTCCCCAAATAAGGGCGATAACACACAGGACCAAAGAAAATTACAGCTATGGCAACGCTTGAAATGCGAAAGGAGAGGAACCAAATCTGAATCCAAACATGCAGAGGGCCTCTTGCTAGAGGAGGGCACCCCTCCGCATGTCAGCTAGGGTTAAGCAAGACGAGAACTGGTCATTGCTTTGATTTCACTTTTATCGTTAGTTTGTAAAACCGATATAGTCATCAAGTACCTGCAAACGTACTTCATCGAGAAATGGCTGAACATGAAAACAATTCCACCAATATACTGAATACAGGTTAAGATGGGTAAGCAAAATAAATATACTACATCTTAAGGGTCTTGAGCTTCCAAATAATCAAGCAAAATATCCATTATATACCCCAAAGATTACAAGAAATGATACTGGCATGACTTTGCTTCCTATGGACATAAACTTCAACTACAGTACCCCAAAGTTCTAATGTTCTAATTTGTAAAAATTTAAACCTGCGATGGATGATAAAGATAGCTACTATCTCGGTATCTTCTTTTACCTTATTGTACACCAACCTCCTATTCTACATACTTCAAGGAAATGATTGACCTCACCTGAATTTAGGAATTCTCTTCATCTGATTGAGTCGGTTGCCCAGGGATGGAATCGACAAAGAACTCCTCCACTGAAACAAAGTCGAGCTAAAAGTGTAAGAACCGATACAACAAAGTTGGGCAGTGTCAAAGCGTTCCATCATCTGTTTTCTTCCTTTTTCATTTTTTTTTTTTCCGGTTTAGAACTGAAATATATAATTCACCTCACCTATATTATCTTGCTCCGGAGAATCAAGTAAAATATCCGAATCAGACGGCAAAAAGGGGGACCCAGGATAGTTTCCAAGAGCTCCAAGATCTGCAAATGATGTCAAGGTAACAGAACCATCAAATCCGCGCAACCATTGGAAGTTAGAGAGAGAGATTAGCTATATGAAGCAGGAGAGAGAACCAATAATGACTTCGAAAGGCAATGCCATACTGCTGTTGTACAAATGTTCTATAGCAGGAGAGAGAACCAATAGTGACTTGGAAAGGCAAAGCCATACTGCTATAATACAAACCTCATCTTCTACAAATGTGTGTGCAAGCTGCTATATTCTTAATCCAAACATAAATCAACTTTTTATGAGACATTTCACTCATACAAAATTAACTATGAGCAAATACATTCACGCTTATGCCTTGGTAGTTCATGCCTGTTGTTGATGACCAATTAAGTCCGCATGACTTCAACGAACCCTCTTAATTTGTTTTATGTTATTCTATTAACAAGCAACTCCAAGAGACCTTAATGAAAATAACATATTCTCATAAGCAATGTCCTCTTATCCAGAATGAACCTAATATCAGCAGTACGAAAATCTTTGAAGTCCTGCTACTACACCATTGTCAATGACTATAAATTTAGAAGATGAAGCAGGTCGCGACTAAAAGCCGCACTGCTTCAACAGTAAACAAACTGGAACTCATTCAAGATGCATATAGCAGTTAATAATGGTTTATATGCAGTCAAAAATACCTCCCAGGTTTGACAAATCTCCTGTTAGATCTGAAAAGCTAAAGTTCCAAGGGATCTGCGCCAAAGACCTGAGGGAATCCCTAGAATTCCCAGCCCCATTATCAGGTGCAAGCTGCAATCCCACTGAACTTGCCACATCAGATGTAAAAGCTGTGTCAAGCACTGATGTGTCTACTCCCATTCCTGATATTTCAGATGCACTAAACGGGAAATGTCCGCTGGAAGCCACCGATGTAGGACTCACGGGCATCTCTGACATGGATGACATGGCACTGCTCGGTGCAATAGCAGGTGTTCCATTGGCTGCACTGCTGTCCATCACCATACTTCAGCATAGACAAAACCATAGCCATTAAATCACATGATTAGCAAACTTGATATAGACTGATTCACACATTTTCCGAATTTACTCAAGCCTATCTTGCTTTTATTCTGTGAAAAAATTTGACAAAATCTCATCATTTCCAAAATTTCATATGGGCTTAAGCAGCAATATCGTCAAAAAATAACCAAAGCAAATTCTCACAAAATCCAAATGTGTTAAACTTAAAACATCAAGAGTTGGGGTGGTTGATAATAAAAATGTCACACTCATGATGTTCTTTAGCGTGTGAGAGTTGAATAAGGAATTACAGATAAATTGAGGGCGAGATGGGGATAACTTCTTACTCGTTTCCAGAATTCATCCGAATGGGATGGAAGTTCCCCGGTGCAGGGACTCCATTGACCACATGACAGCTAGATATTCCACAGCCCATCGAATCAAGATGAGGTTGACCTGTAGCTTGAATTGGAGGTTGCTGTAGAACGGGGTACCCCATAGGTAAATTGTTAACTGCACTGCAAATGAGTGGCCTTGAGTAATAGTGGTTGGGGGGGGGGGGGGGGGGGGGGGGAGGAGAGAGATTTTTGACACGAGGTGAAGTTCTAAAACTCCAGAGTAAAAGCACAATGTTTCCTATCTTAACCAACAGGTAGATTGGCAGATAGAGACTAGACAGAAATTTTGACACATCAAAAGATGGTTATTTAAGAGCAGAAATTTTCCAGAAGAAAAGCAGATTGTTAATGTCACTGTAAATTTCATAAACATATTAGCCATGATATTCAAATATCAGCCTCAAAGAATCATTCCCCGGCATTTGCTTTAAAGAAGAAAAAACAGTGGTTTCAAGCAAGGGCCATGATGTGAAAACAATTACGCAAAGTAATTGTGTTTGCTTACTAATCTTTCGATGGCAATGGTGCAAGACAAGAGAAGGTACAAAAAGTTAATAAGAGAAAAGAAACATGAAAATAAGCCCCCAAGTAACAGCTGCTGGGGACAGATATCAACCTCCTACGCTGTGGCATCTTAGGACAAGGGGGGAAAGGACCACAAGCGTCTTGAAAAAGAAAATCAAAATGGAAACCTTTTCCCAAATTTCTTTTAGAAAGGACATTAAAAATAAAGAGTACTTAGATTAGGGGCAAAAAGGTTCTAAAACCATGGGTATAGCAGACAAAACTCTGAGCTGCTGATGAAGAATTATTTAAGTTCGTTGAAATTATTGTGTTTGCAACACGGGAGAGCTTTACACAGACTGAAAAACTAGCATTCTAGTAGCATTTCAGGGATGACTTTAGGATAGAAAGACTTTACTTGTATTGGAAATCTGAAACGTAACCTATATCGACAGAAACATCAAAAGAAAACAGGTTCAACTAACAATAAGCTTCCACTACAGTAGTTTAAGTTATTTGATGCTGACCCGAAAATTTGTAGCCTAATATGAGAGTAGATAATGAAGAAATAAACATGTGCTCATTCCCTTGACAGATTACCTGGCATGGGATGTATCCCATTTTGTATGGGAGCCAAAGGAAGTTTTGGAGGCACTGGATACTTCATTAAATGATACTGATGCTCGAGCAAATGATTGAACAAAATTATTTGTTTCTTCAACTTGAGCCTTATGTAATAGGCCCTGAAAAAGTCAGCATTTTCTTCTTCCAACTTCTGCCATACTACGAAAATACAGAAATTACTAGATGAAATTGCTAAACAAGAAATTCAGTACTTAGCAGGAGACTATTGACTAAAGAATTCTTTTTCCGAGTCATGGGGGAACCCATAAATACTTCGACACAGAGCAAAGGTCGGTTATAAGAAAACAATGTCTTAAAAATCTCAACATCATTGTTTACCTTCATTAACTCAAATATTTGATATATAGCAGACAAAAAACAAACCTACAAACCAACTATGTCATTGTCATACTGTAAGAATGAAAAAGAGAAGGACTACTATTAAGGTTGAATTCCATACCCAAAGTTGTAAACCCAGGATCTATCCTCGCACGATTCAATAGAGTTTTTACCACTTCATCTTTATTCATATACAACTGTAGACACCGTTCTATCAAATTCTGGACCTACAATAATCCAAAACAGTCATCGATCAAGGTTGAAGTAAAAGATTACCTGATATTTCTTTTCTAAACTGTTAAGTGACAATCTACAATGTGAAACAGATCGTCTTACAAGTTCAATATCCTCACGCGAAACTTTCCTGTTATCATTGCTCGAAATGGAAACTGAACCTGAGTCTGGTACAGGAACCTCCGTTCCATTGTTCTGTTGGTCACTTTGAGACTCATGTGAGACTTGGGCTGAAGGTTGTGGCTCTGATGTGTTCTGTGAATCCTGTAAATTTTTCTTCACATTAGTAGTAGTTATACAATGACACTTTCCGTATCATGACAACATCTACAATTCTATATGATCCGAATGCCAGGATATCATCTCAAATCACACATGAGTGAATGTCAATCTAAATTGTTAGAAGAAGCATTGTGGAACCTCAAGTTGACTCCTGGTTCTAGTTTTAACTTCATTACGTTACTATTGTGCCCCTTTTGGTGCTATTATGTGAATATTGTTGTTACTTGTCAAAGAAAGTGTTTCTACTGTAAACCTTTTAACAAGTTTGGAGAGGCAACTGAATAATATTTTAAAATCAGATCCAGGATTCGCTTCATTGTCCAAAACGACGATTTGAGAAGGTCAGAGAAAACTCACTATTTTGCAATAATGCATTAGCTGGCTTCCTTCATGACACGGGGAATAGAAAACAATATTGTTTTAGAATGCATTGCTTGACCTCATCCCTCCCTGCCAAACATTCTTACCTATCTACCCACCTATTCTTCACATGTGGTGTAATAATTGGCTGATATACTCCATTGGGAGCAATTTGTTGCAGTACTTTCTTAAGGTAAAAGTCTTCTTTAGTGTTCATGTTAGATCTGAGCTTTGTTGAAGGACGAATGATGTTATTGATGTTTTCATCAACATCAACATCTTTCATGTTCAATCACGATTGGACTTGGTATCTTTCCAGATTTTCTTTGATAAGTGTTACAACGGTAATAAACTTTCAAGCTTATTTAGCAGTAATGTGCTTCGTAACTGTTATTCATTGACAAGGATAGAAGCTGACCCAATGTTGTCCAACTTCCAACGAACTAAGAATTGTTTGCTCTGCACTGTTCACGTTCAGAAGAAAGGCAAGTCTTGTCCATTAAAGCCTCCCCCTTTTCCAATAGTTTTTGTTCAAGCCTTCTCATGTTGCACAATTATATGATTTCTTAATAATCCATGAAACGATTGCAAAGACAAAAATTTCAATCAAACGTAGATCGTATAGATCATAGCATCTTTTTATAAATATTGTTCTAGATACTGACTTTGTAGGTTCTAGGATTGACATGCTGTGAATTTGCTTTAACAGCTATTCAGCTATGTTACATTGACTGGGATGCGAGCTTCAAATGTCGAATTCATCAATATCCAAGTCCAGAGGCGCGAGGACAATGTTGCCACTAATGTTACTCCATTTTCATAAATGTGTTATATACCGCTTCAAAATTACTTCACTCAATTTAAATTAACTATGAGATAAAATGAGCACTCAATTTAAATTAACTATGAGATAAAATGAGCACGCAAGATAATATTTTACACAATGAAATGCAGTTGCTAGATATATAGCCGCTCTATAGCCGTTGCGTGTCTGATTAGAAGGGTTGGGCACATATCTCATGTAGTTACTATTAGGTTGAGACATGGGTACTAGGTTCCTTTTTACAGTCCATGTAAAATATCTAGTCAGTTGGCCGGCTACAAATTTTCAATTAATCTAGGTACCAAATGTGTCCATACTACTGACCATTTATAAAAGAAACTACAAAATCATTAAGAAATTGGAGGACAAACTTTTAAAACCATAAAAAGGATTCAAAGAAACATTGTCAAATTTTGATATAAGACACTGCACCTTCTTCATTTCAGCTGAATGCAAGCACACCACATCTCTCCATTACGATCTGAAATGCTTAAGCTAAGGCCGTTTGCTTCACAGTTCACACGTTGCTTGCTTCTGATGTACAAGAATAAGAAGATTGGATAAATTACACCTGAAAGATAAGACCACATTATAGTACATTACCGTCTAAGATGTCAATCCAAGTAGTCTAAGCAAAGGCTATATATAATTGCAATACCAAGAAAAGTGCTGCACGCTCTGTCTTTATAAAGTACTTGTAAGTTATAAATTCCTATTTGCCATCAGTTTTATATGTTACAGATAGGTAGCAAACGTCCACTGAAAATTGCCATGCCTATAAACCCAAGCTGTGTAAATAGATGCACGTTATAGTAGCGGGCAGAGGGATGGGCAGCAACTATCTACCACTGAGGTGGTAACAACCACAAACCTGGCATTGACTTAATTCATGCTCTCCGCATGTAGAAGTGAATGCAACTAGGCACGTTGCTAATTAAGGAATTCCTATGTTTGCATTTTAAAGCCCAAAGACATTAAGGTCATCGCAGTGTACCTAGCACACAGCAATTACATGCAGTGCTAGTCACTGTCCCGGCATCATCAAGATAATCAAGAAATCAATATAGATGTTGTCATAAAGAGCATTCATGCAGCACTTTGTCATCCTTACGGATTGACACTTATATTGCAGTGCTAAGAGCCAAGGAACACAACCGATAACCATTGGAATGTCTATTCTTCTCGGAAGCACTATACGAATCACACGAAGACAAATTGGGTAGCCACAAGCTCCATAGATGTCCATCACGACCATTTATATTTACTTAAGCTTGAAAGAACCCTACTCTTGAATCCTAATAAAATGGAATGTCTATCAAAAAATAGGTTGTCGCAATAACTACAACGAAAATCCTCCCTGAGCAAAAAACGAGAATGGCAGCCAAAGAAGGCAACACTTTTATTGCTTTCACAAACTCCAAATTCTTTGATCGAAATTACTGGTTCCGGCGTAACACAAGCATTGATGCACATATGAAATCTAATCATTGCTTCGAGCAAAAAAGGAAAGAAAAACACATTTTGTTTCGTTTTCTCTCTGATTTTCTCTCTTTTCACACCTAATTAAGATTCAATAAGAAACAAAAAAAAAAGGCAACTACCGATGCTGATCAATATGTGGCTTAAGGAACAACCAACAACACTATATTTATGGAAACCTTAACAGCGCAAAAATAACGACATGAATAAAACCCTTAAGTGCCAAAAGGCCCTCGAAATATGCAGAGCATAGTGTAGAGCAGACTTCTATTAGTGTAAGATTGGCACTATCAAAACCTAAATTCTAACTAAAAGTACAATTTGCTAACTAACAAATCAAACACGAAAACTTAACTAAAAACTCCTAAATGCCCATTCTCATAATCTCAAAAGCACAAACAAACAATTACCCACTATGCACCTGTAAGAAGGCTTGTTCTTGAAGCCTGGGTCAACATTATCTCAGAAAAAACAGTGTTGATATCCCCCATACGAGATCTATTTTGAATTACAACCTTATCGCACACAATGTATAAACTCGAATACCTTATATATATATAGTGCGTGGAGCTCCAGTAAGGGCAGGATTCAGTTAAAGTCGACAAATTTTGAAACCCTAGCTCTCAAGAGCCTCAGATTCAACAAAAACCCCACCTCTTCAACACAAGTCGCGTAAATTCACAAATAAAACAAGCAAGTACAAGACTTTGAGTGCGCAGCTGCAACTACGAGTTCAAGTACTGTGACAGGCCTGCTTGATGGGTGAAGCTATGGTGCATTTTAACTGGTGGGGGGTTTGGATGAAGTTCTGCAGAGAATGCTGGGGAGCAAAAGGGGAGTACTTTGAGATTGGGAGTCACGGGAGATTGGTGAAAAATTCAGTGGAAGCTTGTCAGAGTGGGAGGAGTATGAAAAGTATTTGCAAGAAAACATGTAAGAGTGGAAGAAAGAAAGGCTGAAGAGAGAAAAGAGAGAGAGAGAGAGACACAGAGAAGGGGAGAAAAAAAATCTCACCAAACACACAGTAGGAGTGTGTGCTTTGCTTTTGTATTTTCTGATATTATATTATATTATATTATATATCTTCAAAGACAATGAATGCTTGGGAATTATAGATCCTGTTAAGACAACTTTGACAACAGAGGTGTGCTTCAATTTCTCTTCCTTTTTCCTGATCTGGGTTTGGTGAGAATGAGATGTGCTCCTTTGATCTCTTTCTTCTTACTTTCTCGCGTGTTTTTTACATTCACTGGACGAGGGCAGAGCTACATCTAGAGTCTAGACGAAGGCAGAGCTACATCCGGCCGAGAGAGAGAGAGACCAGTCACCCCCAAATTTTTTGAAAAAACAATTAACCTTTTTTTTTTTATAACGGATACTAACTTTGTTATAATAATGAAAATGTCACTGTATGGAAACACCGTAAAGAAAAATGGATTAAGATCAGTTTATAAGCGAACGAGAATGGATTAAGATCGGTTTAATTATTTTATCTTTTATCGTTTAAATTCTGCAAAACTGCCTCTATATATCAATATATATACATGCACTGTCGTCGTCATATAATTTGAAATGATATAACTATTGAATATGTATATGTACTACTTAAGATTCTTTCATGCAATAGTTGTAATTTGTACATACAATATTGTCATTATACAATTCAATAATTATTTTAACACCACCACCCCTCCCCCCATTTCCCTCCTAGATTCACCCCTGTTGGAGCTAAACTTCGAAATCCAACCAACGATGAACGTTCGCCACTAAAGGTACGTTTTCAGGATCATTTGAATTGCCACCCCGTCTAGAACCTAAAAATCGCATCTCTGGCCGACCGAGACTTCAATCGCTAGCTTGACACAGATTTGGTTCACTACCGAACACTTGCTTAATGATTATCAGCGCGGCTCTTCGAGAATTCCGTGTTGACCAATGAATAAAGAAGCTTCGCCGCTCAAGGACTCAGCATGCGATAAGACTATTTAGGGTGTTTGGGATTAATTCTAGATGGGTCAAAACTGATTAAATTCAGATTAAATCAATTTTGAAGTGTTTAGCAAAAAAAAGTAAACTGATTAAATCTTCTTCGATGTACTCAAAACTGATTAAATTCATAATCTTCATTTCATTGGATTAAGATTTAATCAGTTTTGGAGAATCAGGTTTGACCAAGAGATTTACTAAAATATCCTTACTTTTAAAAAGACATTAAATGCTCAATTTCAGTTTGAACACACTATATGGTAATTTTGTTACTCTAAACCTACTTTAATCCCTTTTTATCCAAACACATTCAACAACTTTAATTTATTGATTAAATCTTAAAAACCTGATTTAATTTAGATTAAATCAGGTTTGTGGGTGTTTGGCAAAAGAGATTAACAGATTTAATCCATCTCCAAAAGTTAAAAACTGATTTAATCCATAATCCTCAAAAGTGAGGATTATGAAATAATCACTTTTTTCATAATCAGGTTTGACCATGTAATTTACCATCCTATCCCCATATTTTTTATAAAAAGACCTCTCATACCCCTTAATTAATTAGATAATTGCTGGAATTTATCTCTTCTCTGCTAACCTTTTTTTCAATACTAATGTTCGTGATGCTATCTGTGATGCAATTTCTGTTAGATAATATTTTTTTTTTTTTTTGCGCAAGATAAACTTTATTTGTAATTTTGGGATGTTATCGTACTATAAGTAATAACGTGAGATTGTTTATGTTTTTTAAATTAAAATAAAAAGTAACAACTTTTGTAGGACGTAAAAATAGTTATTTTCATAATTTATTTGGGCATTATAATTATTTACGAATAAAAGTTATGTTAACGTTGCATGGATATTATAAAAATTGTTTATTGAATGCCCTCTATGGTCATTTTGTTATAGTGAACTGATTTAAGTACTTTTTATCCAAACACTTTTTATAAATTTAATCTAATTAACAACTACTTTTGCCAAACAGCAAACTGATTCTGATTAAATCAGATTTTGAAAACTGATTAAAATTTAAGTAGAATTTGCTTTTTTTTAGCAATCTCAAACGGGCTCTTAATCTATTATGCTTAAAATTGATTAAAACTTATTTTAATTTAATCAAAATTAACTTTTAAGAATCAATCTCAAACGGCTTCTTAGAACTTTCTCATAAACTTTCGAACTTAATCATGGGGTTGTTCAGGTCGGATTCCCTCTGGTGTTCGCTTATGTGCATTGACCCGATCTCTTCCATCAATTGGGTCCTTCCTCGTCCATTCCACAAAACTCAAATACAAGGTGTTACGTACGGACAAAAAAGTCAAAGGTAACTCACTCTCCCTTGTAGGTGCTTAATGCCCAAATAAAACTAATCATTTTTATCGTTTTATGAGCATTATTTGCTTTTTGTAAGACTGAGCTTCATTCTGGTGCAAATAAGGTGTACGGCCAGGCATTGAGAAAAAATGTCCAAACCGAAAAAGACATGACAGAGAAAACTACGGGGTTGATTTTATATTTTTGGATTTTTCTTTCCAAAGTCAAGGTGAATATTCATAGGGATGACATATGTAAAGAGTTCATTAATCATTACTCTTTCTTTCTTTCCCTTTTTTTCAAATCTCCAGCACAAAAGTTTTAATAAAGAAAGTCTGCTCAATTATGTTCTTCCTACCACCAAGCACGTAAATCAGTTGATAAGGGGTTGCCCTCACTTAACCAGAGATCTCGATTTCGAGCCCTAAGAATACAGCTGCGTTAAAACTTGATAGGGAGAGTTTTGCCGTCCATATGGTCCTACCCGGTTCGGAGGTGTGAAAAATCTAATCACACTTTTATGTGACCAAAAAAAATTATGTTCTTCCTTTTCTTTTCTTTTACTGGCTTAGGAAACTCTAGATTCAGTGAGAGTTGCGTTATGCCGCTTTATCTTTCTTTTTTTGAAAACCGTAAACGAGATTTGAGTTGGGCGGTACTTATCGTCCTGGTTGGGCGGTTATAACGAGTCTACGCGCTTACGCCCAAAAAAAAAATTAGAGATATAAATTGTTTTCGGCATAAAACGACCTGGCTAAACTTGGTGGCGGCGTCCTCCAACAACCGCTTCCGCTAGGTGAATTCACGATGTTCCAACACGAAATTTGCAAGATTGCCAGTTTAAATGAGAACATAAAGTAATTTCGAATCGACAATAAAGATTTTGCTAGCGCTTAAGTGTATAAATCTACGTTATGCTTGGATTTTTTATTCTTGGTTTGTGCACAGAAATTCGAGACTACGATAATTTTTCTTGTTTTACTGTGAATTTAGTTGGGGATTTGTTCTAGATTGTCTCAATAATTATCTTATCGGTGAGTGCGCATGTAGGATACAAAGAACATGTTCTGCATTCAAACTTATGGGGGTTATGCTACATATTGACGGGATCAGATACAATAGGGCAAGACATGGATTAATTCAAGAATGGGAACTAATGAAAATGTTACATTGAAGCATGACAAAAGCGTTGAGCTCGATACGCACGAGCTACGGCACCACTAGATATTGTTCCATAATTTTCTCATCCCTCATCACGCGTTTATGAAGGCATATGAGGCTAAGACTGTCATCCGTCGCCCCATTTACCACTCCTAATCCTATTACGTATGTAACGTAGAACTAATTAATGCGGGTGCAACTTGAACTATGAAATTCACACTCAACCTATCTCCTTTCAAGTAGCTTGGAATTTTCTTCGGTTTAGAACCAAATGATATTTGTTAGATAATACACATTCACTCTGTTTTTGTTCATATTAGGCTCTCCTAATTTGTATAATATTCTATCACATTTATGAGTATATGGTATGTTTGAACAATCACTAGTCAAGGTAAATAAAGGTGTCGTCTCTGTCTTTGTTTTCTTGGAGGAAATATAATCTACTCCAATTAGATATATAGTAAAATAAAAAAAGTTAACGTTCTCCTTCTTATTTGCCATGTTTATCATTTTGTCATTTAAATTTTAACTAATCAAATGAATTTCACATTTATCTCTCTTCTTTGCCAATATGTCCCGCCATTCCACCAATTTATAAGATTCTACGGGTCTCTCTCCTTCTTACTATAAATCTATATTTCATCTTCTACTCTTAAGTCTTTCTTATTTTTCAGACCAGTCTATCATTCATTTACAATTTTTCTCCAAGAAACCCAATTCCCCTCCTTTTGTTTCATTATAAGTCATAAATGTATATTTTTTAATTTTTCTTGATGGCCTTTATTAAGACAAACCTCAACACGTAAGTTATTATTGCTAGTATTAGTATATTATTACTATTTGGAAGAGAATATGTTACCAATTTATAAGCCATTTCACTTTTTTATTTATTACCAAATGGCTGACAGTACTTACTAAAGTTTATTTTTAAGGACAAAAAGTGGTAGAAAAGTCCATATAGAAAGATGAAAATAACATTGTTGTAATCATTGCTCTTGATGCTTAAAGTTTTGTTATTACCACTGCGCATACAAGTTTGAGCTTTTTCAATAAGTATTTTGTGAGTTACGCGTAGGACCAAAATTGATTTTACGTTAAAATGAAAAACAAAGACCCAAAATAGGTCACATTCTTATAAGAAAAGTATTGAAAGACTAGTTCCTTTGTGAACTTCCGGTATAATAAGACGTGTCTACCTAACTACCGACTACATACTTTTCATAACCTTCCACAGAAGAATTACAAGGAACTTTCTTCAAAAAAAAGGAAATTACAAGGAACTACTAGAAGGAACAAGTGGAGGTGGAGTGCTTATTATTCAATTTGGGGGCTATAAGAACGAGACAAAATAAATTAATTGCTTTTTTCTTTTTTGTTGAACGAGATAATCGATGAATACTCCATGTTGGGGACTTATGATCAGGGGTGGTCCACCTGGAAAATCTTGTTGCACATCAACCCGATACTTTGATTAAGAGATCCTATACAAGAGTGGTAAGGACCACTGTCTACCATCGATATCTAGTTGCGCATATTATTCTACGCATATCTTTTCTTCATCGGAGTTGATATGATTTCTGATGCAGGCGTGAATTGATTTCACGCTTGGTGCTTTGTTTGGAACATAAATTGAGGATACTCAGTTTGAGCATTGCTACGTTGGAATAGCTTAGTCGTGATGACAAAAGTTGTTTTCTCAATGATAATAAGAATATCGTGTATCACCGAGAAAAAAAATAGGGGGTGGATTGGAATTTTGAATAGTTGGTTATGTTATGATTGTACCTCAATATCTTATTCTATCATCCACACTGTAAAAGAAGAGGAGAATAAGATCCTAATCTTCATTATATAGAACTGAGGTTCCAACCTCGCTTTTCAGTGAGGCTAAGCTAGTTTAAATTGCGATCGAACCGTTTAGCTTCAACATGTCGGAATTTGTTTACACCACGCATTTCATTTTCTCGGGTGATGCAAGTAGTGGTTCCAAGTAAGCAACTATTTATATTTCAATGAAGTATTTTAAAAGAGCGGTATTTCTTCATCTCATTATGTTTGTACATACTCTTTTTTAATACGTATATCCGATGAAGACAACAATAACATGTCATGTCAACCGTTAGGACTTAGGAGCCGCAATTTATTCTACGTTGAAAATACACATTATTGCCAAACTTTTGATAGCAATGGCAGCCAAAACAAAAACCAACCCACCAATTCCATCACCACCAAAATCTACCCTCGAGATTCACCAGAGTAACACGAAGAAGCGGATAATTAGCAAACATTACCCACAATCTTGAGTCTTGACTCTAATTCTTGTCATCATATGTCCGCATCAATTTTGGAAGCTTCATCGATGGGGAAAATAACAATTCATCAAGGGTAGTTTTCAAAAATAAGTACATCCCCAAAACAGGGTAAAAATAATCATCTCCAAATCTCAAATTTAATCCAGGTTAATCATCCAACCTGAAAATGGGCTTAGGCGGGCAAAATATCCAAGCAAAAACACCATTAAAAACTTTATACTTTTTTTGTTTAAAAGGTCAATGCGATGTAAGGTTATGAGTTGATCTGCAACTGCCTTCTCAACCTATATATTGCCTTCTCAACCTATATTACTAGGTTTTGGGCTACATATGATATCCGTGCGAACACAAATCATTGATTCATATAGAAAGCAGCAGTAATATCACAAATAGATGGCAGTTTTACCCATTAGGATCATACCCAATAGAACTAGAGTTAGAAATAGTCATTCTTTTCAATAATTGCAGCTTATTAGTTTTTAAGTTACTTGTATTTGGTTAGCACGCGGGGCTTAACACGTGAAGTAAGCAAATGGGTATTTAGATTAGAACAAACTTCACATTAGATCCTTGTCAGCGAAACAACAGGTAATGAGCGACCACTGAAACCAATCCATCACACATTTATGGTGTATCCTAACTTCATGCACTTTATGATCTATATCAGATGAAATTTCTTGTGTTCACAACCGAGTGCTGGTGGTTGTAAACATATCCACACTGGTATATATTTTGCCAGTACGGAGCTTCATAACTGTAGTTTAACAAGGCATAATAACGATTTGTTAAAAAGTTATTTTTCTTGCACTGAAATCTGTACGATTAACAATAATATTCAGTACGAGTGACTTGTCATAAGAGACTGATATAGGTTATAGCAGTGTAGTTGCTGATTGTTTTAATTTTTAGTGGACTCATACTATTTCGAGTCATCAACCAAATTTAGTTGTTGTTTACTCAATAGGTATATCTCATAAATTTTTCTTATTAATTAATGTAATTCTATGATTAAATAAAAAATACCCCTACTCATTAGAAGGAAGAGTGTGTGTGTGTGTGAGAGAGAGAGGGTTTGAATGTGATGAATAGGTAGGTGACACTTGTGACCTGTTTGTTTCCTTGTACACACCAACCAATGAAAGTGAATCACATATCCTGACATCCATGTCAGAGTCAAATTGGCTTCTTGCGTTACACGTGTCAGCTCGAATGTGGCGGATCGTGGCTGGCATGTGGCCGTTCGTGACATGTAGGCCAGTGCCGATAGGTACGACTTTCAAAATTCCCGCTAAGGTTGTCTTAACAATCAGCAACAAATTTCTTGGACTCGGGCTCCAGAAAATGGAAGGCTGGCCCACTTTCTGCGCTCCAGTCCAACATATCCATATCAGCATCTCGTCTGTTGCGGCCCATTGGGCCTTAACCTTTTCGACCCGCTAATGACTTTGACCCCCCCTAAACTATCGTGCTAATCACACACTGATGCCTCAACTCAGTCAATTGTCAATCCCCACAACACTAAGAATCATTTTTGAGCTTTGAATTGATTGCAATAAAGATGGAGTGCTTTTGTTGCTAAAGATACAAAAATGGAGCCATTTTTTTAAAAAGTTATTAATTGTCGGAGTAGTTTAATAAAAAGGTTCTCTTACCATAAACAAGACGTGCTCCACGTTGCCTGTGAGTGAAAAGACGTGCTTTTCTTGCATCAAAATTTTGAAAAGTACTTCTTCATATTGATATATTCAGAGTGTGTTTGAATGGAGAATTTCAAATTACCTTACATTTTTAAATACATTCATTTTAAAATTCGCTGATTTATAAATTTAGGGAAATGCAAATTTAGTGTTTGAATGATTTTGAAAAAGTGAGTACTTTATATGTGGATTTACATCTAAAAATTGAACCCAAATAATAATTTGATGGTGTATGGAGAAAAACTAGCGAGAGAAAGTTTCATTTTTTAGTGGAAGAAGGTTGCTAAAATTATGGAGACAAAAAAAAAGTCACTTTCTCTCTACATTTATGGTAAGGATTTGTCAAATAACTAGTCTAGACTAGTTATTTGTAGATAAGATTTTAGCACACCAAATCCCCTTTTCAAATCTCTTCTCAAAATTGGTAAATCCATCTCATAATAATCCAAACAAAAAATTTGGTGCGATGTATTTACAAATCCTATATAAAAGTAAAATCATCACTTCAATTATATCATCCAAACGTAGTCTCAAGAAACTTTAAGGAGCATTTAAGAGAATACTCTTTGGCCTCTCGGTAATAAGTGTTTGAGTTTTAGACTCGCTACTTTCAACTTTGTTTTCGGAAGTTTGTACTTGCATTTTGTGTGATACTTCTAACAATCATCCCCACTCATTGGTCATTGGAGAGGATCCAAGCAAAATTTTGTTCTTCCTGCTATCTGCAAAATGAACTCTGGTGTATTTACCTTGCATTTGCAACAACAATAACAATTTCGACATATTAATGCATGTATATTACATAATTAGGAAAATTTGACACTTCAAGTCGCGCTTACCGCGTCAGACATGCCAGAACGAGTAAAGGTCGTATATTTTGTGTTTCACTTCACAATGGATCTACGGTGAATATCAAAGGCGCAACTGTCAATCGCAATTATATCATTTCGCCTACCAACTAAAGAAAATGAAAAAGGTGAAACAAACATCATGTTCATGAAGCTATTCGTTTTACCCCATTCTCACTTATTAAAAAAAAAGGAACAACTATAATGTGGTTCTTATACGTCAAAGATGTCACTTTATCTTCAATTGAATCCATAAAATAAAAAAAAATCTGACAAAACTTGTAAGTCTATATATGCTTGTGTAACAAAAATTTGGTTCTAACCTTAAGAAACATACAAATGCACTCTTCAATAATTCACTTATTTTTGGATTCGAACATATCTCCTTTTAGTCCAACTTGGAAACATCTTATGGGATGAACTGGTTGCGCCCATTTGAGGGGCCAACTTAGACTTAAACTTATTATGGAAATTATTGTGCTTGGACCATTTCATATCATCTTCATGGCACATCCCTTTCTTCACACATGTGTCCACAATGCTCAAGTAACTCTCATTTTTCCGACCTACGTACTTGGTATACTTTTGCTCAAACAAAGGGACGTGCGAATCTCGGCACGCATGTTGGGGTGTGGCAATTTGCTATCGTTACGTGCAACTTTAGATCATGATTAACTGACATGGTCTATATACGGGACGAACACACATTCAGTGAAAGTAAGATGATCGCAAGCTCTATATAACTCGTAGTTTGAAGATTTATATTTTTTCACACAAGTTGAAAGCCATGACAATTGATGTTGTGAGTCTCTACAGACAAAAGTAGCAAAAGGAATGAGATTTATGAACGTCGTGTAGAACACGCTGTTAAGTAACCCTCCTCTCCAAGAACATAAATATTTTCCGAGTATGGAGAGTATTTTATCATCGCGTTTCCATGACTCTACCACTCAATCAATTTTGTTCCACTTAATCGCCATTTCATGGCCACATATCTTTCTGGCTAAGGAATAGAAAATCTTTCTCCTGTTCCATGAATCAATTTTTCATTTCATCTCAGAAAAGCCATCTTTATAGAATAAATCCACGGCAAAAGGGACATATTTTGCAAGAATTTTTCGGCTCCTTGTGCTTTTTCTTTCTTAGGAAATGGAATATATGTAGGAGTTACAAAGGAGACTAAGTAGCAAATAACTTCTCTTACTCCCCTAGGCACCGGTTAATGGGAAGTAACACGTAGCTTCACTACTCGTATCTACTGCCGTTAACAGACGATAAAAGTAGAGTATGTAAAGAACTAAGAAGCGTGTCAACAAGCCTAAACAACCTTCTAGACAAATTAAAACGTACGGCCTAGAGTGGAATAATTTTAGCAAATGCATATGAACGTCGTAAGCAGCTTTAAATCTCGATTCATCTAGCTATAATACATCATCCTCGAGAGGACAGCGCAGACAACTTACGCTAAGTTGCGAGCTTCATCAGGCCGTCCATCCATTACAGATGGACAGGCCAAATCTGCTTTTTTTTTTATAAATACATACATGTGGCTGATGTGGGAGACATTATTAAATTTCTTTTCTTGCTCATTAAGTATCATAGAGAACTGATATCTCGTCCAAACTTGAATTTTTAACTCACTCCAGTTTGTCTCCCATAACAGTACCAGCTTAGAGCAAGTCGTTTTATTTTTGGAGCGAAATCATCGTTCTTCTATGTTATATTCTTACTCTATTGGAATAAACTAGTTCGAAACGTACATCGTTTTTTATTTCTTTCAAGAAATAAAAAAGTTATGATAAGAAAAAAAATGGCGATATCTTGTAACGGACTATATGGTCCAACTATATTGAGGTCTGCCAGCTGCTAAACTAGGCTGGGCTTTGGCTTATTAGTACCACTTAATTTACTTGTCCATTTATTGGCTATTCTTTTACTCTGTATCAGCTTGAAAAACTAAAATAATTCATGAAGTACAGGAGTGGTTCAGCGAGTAAAAATTTATTTTCCCTGCAAGACATTTTCTTTTTCCTAAAAGACTAAAATAAAATTTAGGGTACAGCTCGCCATCGCGGGTAAATTTGAAACGCCTTGCCTAATTAACCCCATCTTCTAACAAGCACGCTTCTTCAAATCATTGTAAATCCCAATTTAGGCTAAATATTATCTTTTTGACAACCAAAAAGAGTACACTATCACTAAAAAGGCGAGTCCACAAACAATTGGAGTGAAGGATACATTAATAATTTCCCTTTTTATACAATAACTTAATATGTTAACATACTTTCAATTTTTTGCCCTAATCCAAACCACATTACCACCGCGAACTGGGTTTTCGTTAAATGTGCATTAGTCACGGAAAATGGTGAAATAAAATGAACTATTTCTCTTATGTAAATGTTCTTCTTTCTTGAGCAGCGCTATTGCTTCGGCAATGCCTTAATGGTGTTTTGACGCTTACTTTTCATTATGTTTCTTAGTCTTCCTTTCTCTCATGTAAATTCCGGCTACTCTTCCTATAATTAGCTTCAGGTTTTGTGCTTATGCTTCGAATCTGGTTGTAAACGTTTTTCACTTTGGTATTATTTCTAAATTCCAAAAAATAAAATAAAATTGTACTTACTATATAGAATTCTTATATATTAGGTCTTGCACGTTTCCTTATTGAGTATCATTACCACGATGCTATAACATTTTACAGTTGTGACCGATAACTATGCTAAGTAGACTATTTTAGCATTGTAAGAAACTCCAATAAGTTTTAAAAGCCCTATTCCCCCTTCCTTTCCTTTCTGGAGTTGCTTTATTGGTTTAGTTGAAATAGAAAATTGTTTGTATATTTTTTGTGCGTATAAAGAATACATAGGATGCAAAAAGGTATTACAGTTGATCTGAAAAAACATCATTTGCGAGAGATCTATATAGCGCTTTGACTGCCATAATGAAATAGGGGTAATAGAATCAAAAGAGACACCCATGTCTTCGAGTAGCCATCGTAACCAAACTAAGTAAGCGAAAGTGTCAGCAAGAGCGCAATACTCAGACTCAGTGCTGGAGCGAGTGACAATTGACCATTTCTTACTGCGCCAGCAGATGAGAGAATCCCTCAGAAAAAAAACAGAAACCTGTAGTGAAGCGGCGCTCAAAAATATCTCATTCCAGTCTGCATCAAAGAAGACACTAAGCTGTAAAAAGGACACTAACAGATATTGCAAGCCATGATATATAGTACTCTGCACATGTCGCAAAATCTGAAGAACAATAGACAAGTGAGTGTTGGAGGGAACGATCATCAACTGGCTTATCGGATGAGCTGCATAAACAATGTCTAGTCGAGTAACAGTGAGACAAAACAGGCTAACCAGTTGTCTATGATAAGTGGGATTCAAAAGAGGTTCACTAGACAAAATAGGCTAACCAGTTGGCTATGCTCCCAGTTTTCCTCAACAAGGGACGTTACAGTATTACTGGAAGAGACACTAGACTTGGAGACCAAATCAAAAGCATACTTGATCTGAGAAAAAAAATATCCAGTATGATGAGAGGTGATCTCTAGACCAAGAAACTATCGAAGATCACCGAGATCCTTCGTCTCAAACTCTGTTGATCATATATAGCTGCCTCCAAGCCACTTTCATCCCCACCATACCTTCATACATCTATTGATTATATATAGCTGCCTTCATGCCACTTTCATCCCCAAATCCTAATAGAGCCATTGAAAGTCTAAACTAATATCTGGATTTGTTATTCCCGTTCTTCTTTTGGTTCTATATTTGTTGCTACCGTCATACAGTGACAGTAAAGGCAATAAAGAAAAAGGGGTTAATCAACACTCATGAGGTTTCTTTGATCACACACGGCTCTTCTTGTCTATCTACTAATCATTGTCTATTGAAATTAGTAGAGAACCAACTACATCACTGACCGAACACCATCATCACTTCGCCCACCATAACAGATCTGAAAATCTGCCACTATCTCCATAACAAACCCCACCACCATTGCCGTCACCCCTACCATCGCCAGATCCCAAAAACCAACCATCACCGCATCTTAGATCTTCGACCATCACAGGAATCCACCACCACCTCTTCCATCCTTTTAAATTCCCAGAATTGAACATCGGGAACTGTGCTTTACGCCATTCAGTGTGTGTGTGTTGGGGGGGGGGAAGGAAGGGCGATAAGGGGCATAAGTCGGCTGTTATAACATCGGCATATGGATCTGTGGGTCTGTGTGCATGAGTATGTCTGATGGACAGAAAGTAGTTTGGTGTTTGGTGGCAGTAGTGGGGGGGTTGACGGTGGTGGTTTGGTGGCAGTATTGGGGGGTTCCATGATAGTGGTGATTGGGAGTGGTTGGGTCTGTGCGTGTTGTATATGTGTGTGGGGGGACGGGGCGGGAGGGGGGAGATCAACAGAAGGTGGATTGTTGCTATGTGTGCGGGATGTGCAAAAGGTGGTCGCCAATGTGTGTGTGCATGCACGCGGTGGTCCTGAACAGTGGTGTTAGGGGTCAGAGTTTGGTAGTATGTGGTATTTGGATAGGCGGAGAGGAATAAGGGTGGTAGCCGTTGTGTGAGCCTCGGCAGCGGCGGCGGTGGATAGGTGTTTGCGGCGTCGGTGGGGGGTAGCTTATAAGGAAAAAGAGGAAGACTTGGGCATTTTGGCAAAAATGGTCATGTCAAAGAATCTTGTAACGGCCTTTGCGTCCCGTTAATTTTGTGTGGCCTAGTGAAATGCGGCAAGAAACCACAGTGTAATAAGATTATATAGGAAGTGTAATAAGATTATATAGGAAGAGCAGCATGTATTTCTGGATAAATTTTAGGAATGCCGAGGGTAATTAATTCAAGAAAAAATTAACTTTGCCTAAGTGCATGTGCTATATATGATCAAGAACTAGCAAAACCGGAAGTACATGATCGATTTATAAAAAAAATCCAATATAGTTAAAACATATGTAATCAATAAATAAAGGATAAAAATTAAAGCCGAATCAACATTCAATTCACCTAAAAATTAAAAAGAAAATCCACGGAGTGGCTTCGCAGCTAGATTGGACTAGTCACTCATCAAAAAATGCTAATGAAATGAATAGAGCTAGAAAACCATCAAAATATAACTTAAAAAATTCTATGAATCTGCAATTCAAACCCCCTATCTTCTTCGCACATGTCAAATATTTGCCCTCTGAGATATAAACACAAGCTACATATTTGTATTTCTGAATTTGATATCTACCGGCTTGTCATGTAATCTTAATTACTACAGTCGTGCATTCTTTTTGCAATCAAACTTCGGATATGTACGGTCATTTTGCAGTGGAGCGTATGAAACAACACAGACACACACAAGGATATCAATGGTGGCCGGTGCCCTCGGTCTTCCTTGTTGGGGGCTATTTTGAGCCGTAGAAGGACAACACGTGGGAACGTGCCTTCCTATGCTCACTGCTGTCGAAGAACATCACTAATTAATCAAGTGATAATGAATCATTAATTAATACCCGCATGATTTTGTATGCAAGAAAATCTTGCCCCCACGAGGACAATTAGAATTTTCGTACAAGCTCACACACATTTATTCAACTGGGGGGGGGGGGGGGGGGGCAAATTGAAAGTTCAAGAATGAAGGTAGCGTTTGAAAACCAGTTCGTTTTCAATTTTTTCTCCAGTTTTGTAATCTGGAGGAAAAAAAAAACGCGTTTCACACACAGTTTTCGTTTTTGTTTTCCTTTTAGTTTTGAAAACCAATTTTTAAAATATTGCTTTTTTTAAAAAATTTCATTTTTGAGTTTTTTTTTTTGTTTTGGGACCACCACCCCCCACCGCCACAGCCATTTCCCGCCGCCAGCTCCCGCCTCTGCTGACCACCCCGCCGGCCACGCCACGCCCCACCACCGCCACTGCAACCACCACAAAAAACCTCAAAATAAAAATTGGGTAATCAAACACCCATTTATTTTTGTAAAAAATAAAATCTAAACTGGATCATGTCTGTTTGAAATCACTTCCAGTTTTAATTTTCTATTTTCAAAAAAAAAAAAAACCAATTTAATTTTTAGTTTTTATAAAAACAAATGGGTGTTTGATTACGTAGTTTTTATTTTAAGTTTTTTCTTTTGTTGCTGTGGCGGTGGTGGGGCATAGCGGTGGCTAGTAGTGACAGGCGACGGTGGCCAGCGGTGGGGGTAGGGGGGGTGGTGGTCTCAAAACAAACACCAAAACTGGAAACACAAAACTCCAAAACGGAGTTTTAAAAAACAACCCTGTTTTAATAACTGGTTTCAAAACTGAAGGAAAAAAAAAACTGTGTGCCAAACGCTTTTTTTTTCTCCAGTTTACAAAACTGGAAAAAAAAATTAAAAACCAAATGGTTTTCAAACAGGACCCTCAGTTTTTATTTTATAAACAGAAAACCAAAACTTGAAGTGATTTCCAACAGATTCGAAGTTAACCTAATCCAAGCTCTGAAGCCGAACCTGGGGGATCTGAAAGTAGTGGTTGACTTGGCTTTCATTACTTCCTAGACTATCTCATTGATCAACCATGTATTCCCAAAAGAGCTGGCAAAAAAATTAAGAGCATTCATCTCTTTCTGACGGACCACCCGAATTTCCCTACCGGAAGCTTATTGAAGATCGTGACAGTTACTCTAGCTTTTTGTTTGATTTCTATTTTCAATCCGGCAGAGATCTACGTAGCCTCCAGATTGAAAGATGGCATTAAGAGTAGAATGAAGAATTCTAGCGATAAAGCAAAGGCCGTGAAGTGTTCGATACCTGCTAGTTTCGGATTCCTTTACATCGGTCTGCTTTATTGTGTCTATCAAGCATTTATCAGAAAATTGCTTTAATTTCTATGATTGTAATTATTCACTAAGCTTTGTGGCGTTCTAGAAAAGTAGTTAAGCTACTCTTGTCCCTTGATTCACATTTTAATATAATTCTCTAGATTACTCTAAAAAAGTAAAATAAAGGTAAGATTTAAGAGATGTTGCGAAATTAGCTATAGCCTATAAAGGGTGCAAAAGTAGTTGTATCCTAAATTCATGTTTGACTCATTCATTTGACAAGTATAACTCTATTTGAAACGACGACGCGTCACTTATTAAACAAGCTCAAAAAATTGATAAGCAGTTAATGTAGCTAACTTGTCAATTGAGCTTGAACTAGAATAAATTCCTTTCACTCACTCCGATTAGGATTTAGAACGAGTCGAATATTAGTACAACTCAATACCACCAATTTATTAAACTCGGTTAATGTGAAAAACAAATAGTGAGAAGTTAGAAATATAACATTCAGTACAACGATGGGTCACAATGATAGAGGCCGATAACTCTAAGGTAAGTTGTCGCGGTCGGCACCAACTAGTTATACGCCAAACCCCAAGGAGACTATTTGTCGCATTTTAATTGGGCAGGGATGTCATTACAATAGTATGATGCAATCTCCTCATCGCATAAATTAATTTTTTGGTAAATTACACTTATGTCCCTGAGATTAGGGTATAATTACAGGTAAGGACAAGAGTTTGGACAAATTACACTTATGTCCGTTGACCAAACGGAATCTTAAAAACCCTAACAGTTTCATGAAAAGACTTTATTACCCTTTAGTTGAAACCTTATTTTTTTTAATGCCATTACTTCAACCTAAAAAAAAAAGGAAAAATGCCATTACCATTTCCCTCACAGCACCCCACCCCCAACACCCCAACCCCCTCCCCCCCCCGCCCCCGCCCCCTTCCCACACCACCCCAATCTCATTTCTTTCTTTCAAGCTCCACCTGCGCCACCCTTCTCCCCCTTCCCATCACCCGTCTGCCTCCACCTTCCCCGTCACCCCGTCATGCCCACAACCCCTTCCTCGACGCCGCACCCCCGTCTGCCTCCCCCTTCCTCTGAGCAACCCGTCTGAACTCCCTCGTCACCGGCGCTGCACCCCGTCTTCCTCCCTCATTACCGGCGCTGCACCTTGTCACCGTCGCTTCATCCCGTCCTCGGGGGTGCGGCACCTCGACCTGCCTCCCACTTCCCCGTCTGTCAGGCCCAAAAGGAAGACCCAACTCTAATGGCAGATCCGCCATTTCTCTGAATTTAACTGTCACCACCGGCTGCCACCTCGTCGTGGCTGGGTTGGCCGTCATTTTGCCGATGTCGCCGAAGAGCCTGCAGGACCTAATTTGCAAATTAGGGTTTCAACAAAATCCTAATTGTGACTTTAAATTAAGACTTGAAATCTTAATTTAAATTTTTTTAAAAATATTCAGTATATACAGTACAAGGGGTAGTATCGTCATTTTAAAAATACATATTGATGACATCATACAAAAAATATAATTTTTGGACGGAACCCTGACGGATGGACACGACTGATACATCTTAAAAGTGTTTGGTCATGGAATGTTACATTTTGAAACTTGTTGTCCTTGACTGTAATCATGTCCTAACATCAGGGACATATGTGTAATTTGCTCATAATTTTTTTTATGTTATGATTAGAAGTAAAATTTTATGTGACCCACCGTTATGAAAATTGAAATCAACTACCTTAGAGTTATGAGCCTCTACATTTCTCTACCCTTTAGGTGCGCCTAAATTAATTTGAAACCAATAAATCTCGTTGACGCACAACGACGTCGTACCACGATACTTTCCACTGTCGTCATCGCATTCTGATGGTATTCATCATTTTAACCTTAAACCCTCTTTCCTCCACAAGGGCATAGGGGCTTAAACCCTATCCCTCTCTCTCTCTGTCCCTCTACCTCATATCCCTATCCCTCTCTCGCCGCTGCAACAAAAACTTCCGGTGAATACTCTTCGCCAATTACCGGAGAACCGGCAGTACTCGGTCATTTCCACCTAATCTCTCTCATAAACTCTCAACAATACCAAATCCATTCATGCCAGTCAAGCTCTTCCCCCGCCTCCGCCTCCTGAACCCTTCATTCTCAGTCGTCCCATTCTCCACTATGAAGCCCAATCCGACCGTCAAGCCCATCCGGGTCATGCCCGTTTTGTCCCGGGTCTTCCCCCACAAGCTCAAGTACCAAACCGTCTCCAAGAAATTAGGGTTTCCCAATTTAGCTGCCCAAGAAGGGACGCAGTTTGGCGTTCGCCGTTTGTCGACCCACTCTTCGAGACCCGCCTCTGGTTTGGAGGTTAGGGCTTCCAAGAGCCTGATTGAGGACGAGGCTGAACTGAGTGACTGGGTCAGTGAGTTGAGGTCTGACTCGTTTCGCAAAAGCTCCTACAGCGACGACGATTCTGGTAGGGGTAGGTTTTCTAGTAGCGATAGGCGTAGAGATGGTAGAGATGACAGAGGTGGGTTTTCTTCAGGAAAGAGGGGGAGGGAGAGCCATTCGGATGATAATGAGGAAGGATCGAGTAGGGGAAGGGGAGGTCTGGCTAGTAGGGGCAGGGGAGGTATGTCTAGTAGGGGCAGGGGAGGTATGTCTACTAGGGACAGGGGAGGCTTTTCTAGTGGTGGAAGGGGGAATCGCGACTTGTTCGACTCGTTTTCACAGGAGTCGAGGGGGAAAGGGCGGTTTGGAAGCGAATTTAGGGGAAAAGATGAGGGGTTTTCATCTGAGAGGAGAGGGAGTGGTTTAAGAGGGGGTAGTGGATCAAGTAGAGGGAGGGGAACTAGGGACTCCTTTGGAATTTCGAGGGGAGGAGGGCGATATGGTGGTTCATCGGAGAGAAAAGATGAGGGGTTTGCGTCGCGGAGGAGGGACAATGGCTCTAGAATGGACAAGAGGGGTGGGAGAGGTTCGGAGGTGGGGTATGGGAGGGATCGAGGTGGTGGACGCGGTGGTGGTGGAGGGTTAAGGAATGGTGGTAAGGAGTATGTAAGGAGAGAGTCTATATTTACGGATAAGGTTGGTCTTACTGTTAGAGACCACGAAACTGAGGGAGAGGAAATGCCAGAGGATGATAGGAGGAAAATAGTGCATGAACTAGACAGTGAAGAAGTTGATGATGATGAGGAAGGTAGTGAAGAAGTTGATGATGATCAAGATAGCAAGGAGGTTGATGATGACGAAGATAGTGAGGAGGTTGATGCTGTGGATGGCGACAACGTGTTCAAGAGTGCAAGTTCTTTATCTAGATTGGATGTTAAAGATAGTCCACCAATTTCATCCAGAAGTTCACCTGCAGCAAGTGATTCGTACCTGAGTGAAACTAGGTACGCCCTAGACATTGCTCTTACAATTGTTTATGCAATTTTCTATCTTTTAAGTTATGATCAGAAAGGTACTGAATTGCGCAATGGTCTATCTGAGGTCTAGGTTAGAAAATTGGAAATGCGAGTTTTGCAATATTAGTAAGGGTGAGTTGCTTCTCTCGTTAATTGTAATATAAAAATGTAAGCTGCTCAGTTTTTTTTTATTCTCCTTTTAGATATTGATACGTTATGCAACTCTCTGAGAAGACTGTCCCTGGCCTTAGGGTTCAGTAAAATGGACTGACTTTGTGAAGAAAGTGGTTAATGTTTGAAGGAGAGATGCTTTTTTTAATATGTTAGAGTAACTAAAGAACATATGACGTTAGAAAGTCCTTTGGAGTTGCATTGTTTGTTGGCTATGCAAGAAATGAAATCAGCTATTTGTCACAAAATAAACAAGGTTCTAGTTCAAATAGTGGTAAAAGGCATTACTATGGAATATGTTAAGAGTAAAGAAGAAAGAATTTTCTGGATCCAATATGATGTTAAAGTGAACACTACTAGGGATAAACTTTAACGGGTCATGTGCTCCACTGGTCATTGTTGCAATTGATCAGACCAACTTTGATAAGTTGTTAAATAATATAATCAATCAATCCCCAAGGCTAAAAAGAATGGGGCTGGACAGCAAGTTATTGGCTTCTTAAGTAATTTTAAGGCCTTTCTCGGCCAAAAGAGTTGAGTTTCTTCTACATTCTTGTTATTTCTTGTGCATTCAATTATTTTATATGCCTGCAGGTTTGACCAGTGTTCAGTCTCCCCCTTGTCACTAAAAGCAATAAAGGATGCTGGTTATGAGAAGATGACTGTTGTACAGGAGGCAACACTCCCTGTCATTCTCAAAGGTTTGTCTGTTCCAAACGCACAGTTTTCCTAAAGAAAGGATTTCTGAGCACCTTTTCTTAACAAGTTTAGATAAGGGAATTTGTTTGTCTGAAGTGTATCTATTTGTTTTTTCTTTTTATATCTTACGTTGTATACTTAAGATGAAAGATGTCTATTTAAACATGTGTATATCTTTTAGATAGTTAAAAATCGGATAATTGAGCCGTTTGATAGGCTTTTAGACAATTAACAGTTTACTGGTTTGATATGTGGGATGCGTTTGCGTGGTTTGATTTTCCGCGGTTTCCACAATATGTTATAGAAGTGGTCAACCTCTTTACGATGCCATGATCCCTAAACCCATGCTGTTCTAATGAATTTCGTGTAAATGCAAGAAGCTTGTTTATTTCATCATAGCAAAGTTTCATGCTTACTATGATTTGCAGTTTTTCTTTGTGATGACATTAACTGTTAAGATTGGTTGTAGGCAAGGATGTGCTGGCCAAGGCAAAAACTGGCACTGGAAAAACTGTTGCATTTTTGGTACGCACTTCACCATCTTTTTATTTTCCTGTATGTGCATATCGATCTAGGAACCAAAGGATGACCTATCAAAAACAGGAAAAGAGAAAAAATGGAAGAAGAAGATGATTTAGGAACCATAGAATGTATTTAATGTCCATCTAAGGAAAGCTTTTACTTTCCCTCTTAAGTATAATGGACCTTTTAATCCATTATAACCTCGCGTTTTGGAGTTACAATTACATTGTTCATTCATGTAAGGAGGTACAGTTTAGTTGTTTTCAACAAAATCATGAGATAACAACATGTTTGATATATGAAAATATGCACGAGTTTCCTTATCTTGCTATATCTTTAGTTTGAAGTACAGGGATCCAGTTGTCATTCAGCAGGGTCAAGGCCCAGAGAAGGAAGAGGGGGGAGGAGGGGGAGACTAGGGCGGTCATTCAAGAATTTGTTGTCAGTTCGGAAGTGCATTGTCCGAACTACATTTAAAATTGTATTATGGAAATATTATTGAACTTTGGGAATATTATTGAACTTATGGAATTTTAAATTTCAGCTTCCATCAATTGAAGTAGTTGCAAAATCACAGCCTGTTGGTCTTGATCAAAAGCGACCTCCAATTCTTGTGCTTGTAATATGCCCAACTAGGGAGCTTGCAAGTCAGGCTGCTACAGAGGCTAACAGTTTGTTGAAGTATCATACTTCAATTGGCGTTCAAGTTGTTATTGGAGGCACTAGACTCACTCTAGAACAGAAACGTATGCAAGCAAACCCATGCCAGGTGAGTTCAATGCATTGATTTGATTCCCTGCCTTTACTTAGCCAACATCACTTGTTACTTCTATTACCATGTTGTAAATTGCCATCCTACTGAGAGGAGAAAATGCTTATTAGTGTGAGAAAGAAAAACTATATAACAACTGAAAAGAAAGGTATAACCAATAAAGCACTTGGTCTACTTTGGGAACCTGCTACATATTGACACCCTTAAAATACTGTAGTAGTTCCCATAGTTTTTGGACATGATCTAATTTTTCAAACTGGAGCTTCAGGTTCTTGTTGCTACACCTGGAAGGCTCAAAGATCATATTGAGAATACGGCAGGGTTTGCAACTCGGCTGATGGGTGTGAAGGTCCTAGTTCTCGATGAAGCTGATCATCTCTTAGACATGGGATTCCGTAAAGACATTGAGAAGATCATAGCTGCAGTTCCGAAACAGCGACAAACACTTCTATTTTCGGCTACTGTTCCACCAGAGGTTTCTTTCTTGTTTTATTCCATTAAAATCTCGTTGTATTTAATGGAGATTAGGTAGAATCTAAAGTGACTTTCTGGTTTAAAGGTCCGTCAAATCTGCCATATCGCTTTGAAAAGAGATCATGAGTTTATTAATACCGTTCAAGAGGGCAGTGAAGAGACACACTCACAGGTAGGCTATTTAGCGGTTTTTCTTATATATTTGTTTAGTCGTTAAGTTTCACTGGCATATTGAAATCTTCTGGTCAATGGGACAGGTCAGACAGACTCATATGGTTGCTCCTCTGGAGAAGCAATTTTCAGTACTGTATGTATTGCTAAAAGAGCATATTGCAGATGATGTCGACTATAAGGTGTGCTTTAATTGCATAAAGCTTGTTCACTGATATATTTCTGCAGGCTTTTCCAAAAGTATGAATATGAGGGAATTCCTAAGAAAATAAGGAAACTGTATGGCTAAAAAGGACACGAGAACCATCATACCTGTAGGAGATGGAAAAAATAGTTCAGCATTGCTGCAGTAATCAATTAGATAAAGCTCCTCTTTTGGTTGCATCTAAAAGTGATTAGCCATCTTGCAGTACAGATCGGTTATCCTCTGAAACATTACTATGTATGTTCGCCAACTTCTTTAATGTATTTGATACAACAAATTGGGAAACAAATTTGTGTGCAGGTTCTTGTATTCTGCACAACTGCAATGGTCACGAGACTTGTTGCTGACCTCCTCGGTGAGCTTAACTTGAATGTTCGAGAAATTCACTCTAGAAAGCCTCAAAGTTACAGGACAAGAGTTTCTGATGAATTTAGGAAGTCGAAGGGTCTTATTCTGGTGACTTCAGATGTTTCTGCTCGTGGGGTAGATTATCCCGATGTTACATTCGTTATACAGGTACTAATTTTACTAACACTTAGAGGTTTGGAGATATGGCAGTCCTCGCGCAAAACAGACGACTTTTATATATACATGCTGTACCATATGGTGCGTTGCATACAAGTATAGTGTGTTGCAGGTAGATATTGAACTTTATCAAAGTTGGATTACTAGTTCTTCACCTTGACGATGCCGGAATTTGTTTACAATTTTCATGAAGAATATCGATCCTTAATCTGCATTCGTTCTGTTCAAGCATTGTGGAGGTCATTTACAACAAATATCATCAGACTACCATTGATTGTAAGATACCTTATTTGAAATGTAGGTTGGTCTGCCATCAGATAAAGAACAGTATATACATCGACTTGGTAGAACTGGACGTAAAGGTAAGGAAGGGCAAGGCATACTGTTGTTGGCACCTTGGGAGGAATTCTTTTTGTCTACTCTCAAGGGTTTACCTATAACAAGGGGTCAATTACCTATGGTTGATCCAGACACGAAGAAAAAGGTCAGTCCTTGTACATCTTCTGCTCTTGTTTTAGATAAACAGTTGACCCCTCCTCTCGCTGGCCATGACCCTCATAGCAAAAGAAAGGAATTACACCGTAACCCATGTTTCCCTATTTTCCTCTGGCTGTTCTCTCTTTTCGTGGTGTAAAAAAAAGTAGGGTTGCTATCTATTTTGATCCTGGGTTTTAAACTAAAAAGCAGAAGAGATCTATAACTGACTTGAATGGTGAAACTGAACAACAGGTGGAAAAGGCATTATCCCAGGTGGAAATGAAAAACAAAGAAGCAGCTTACCAGGCATGGCTTGGCTATTACAACTCCAACAAGATTATCAGCCGGGACAAAATCAGACTTGTGGAGCTTGCAAATGAGTTCAGCAGGAGCATGGGTCTTGACAATCCTCCAGCAATCCCTAAGCTTGTTCTCGGCAAAATGGGTCTTAGAAATGTCCCAGGTTTGCGTTCTAAATAGACTCCTGAAGCTGCTTCCATGTGAATTATCGAGTGTTCACATGTCTATCATGTAAAGGGTAAACTCTAAGCAAATATTGTCAGATGGGAGAAGAAGTGATTCTATGTAACCATGCCCCGGGAAAGAAACCAGAGAAAATTTTGTGTTCATTTTAACCAAAAATTTGTGATTATGATTGAAAAATCCGTGCAGTTACTCCCACTAAAGAATGAATACACCAGAGAAAGGTAAATGTAGTTCATACCAAACGATAAGTAATAGAGTGACCTAACCACGGTGTTGAGTCGGAGAGCAAATGTACTAAACAAGGACTACCCACCACATCTTAATGTTATTTTCCAAATCAAGGTTACTGAAGGTAAATGGTTGAAGCCCGTTTAGCAAGGAATGATAACTGTTCTCCCAGTAAACACAAGACAAAGTGCCCCACTTCGGCTCCCAATCTTTTGGAAGATGTTGATTGGGTCTCCGTTGCACACTCCTTCTCGTGTTTTTGCAGATTAAAATCTCAACAAATTTTAGTCCCCAAGTTAGGATTAATCTCTTGGCGACCGCCGAGACATAATCTGGTGGTGGTCTAGGGAGCTAGGTGCACCATGCAGTAGATTTGGCCAAGGCATACAGCAACCTGCGTTTGCTTCACATGATCCTGTTAATCATTTTTCTGCAGTAATCATTTCACGAACCTATCTTCTTACACGCTCTTTGGCGTAACTGAAATGAGAAATCTAGTTCAGACACTGCTTAATAACTTTCACGCACGCACCTAAAATTCTATTCACTACAATTTTGAGCAACCAATATAACGAGAAAATTTTCAGTTGTTCTCTTGCCACTGAACTTCAAATCCAGGACAACTGGGTCGCAGGGTGAGGAGGCAGATGTGACGGCAAACAATGGCTGTACAATATATCCAACGGTTCCACGTCTATCAAGGTAGTGGTACTGGCCAATGATTATTCTCACTTTTCCAGGCAACGCATATTAAACACAACATGAAACACATTGGAGTGACCAAATTTGACCAACAAAGGGAATTTTTTCCATTGAAGTCCATTGCCAGCCACGTTCTTACACGGTTAATACCGACCAGGAGCTCAAAGAAGAAGTTAGTACAAGTAAGCTTATGTATCGAACACCTAAAATATGATCTGCAAGAAATTAATCCTGACAATATACTTTTTTCTTGACATGGTAAAACTCTAAATCGGAACCTAAAATGAAAATTACAGTGTCGAGCCCTACGGGGAAACAGAAACGGGACAAGAGAAAATTGAGCAGATCCTGTTTCCTCCTTCCTTGTTACCCTTCCATATCCTTGAGGAGGGCCGTGGGTTAGAAAGATGGACTTTGTAGTGTACATACAAGCACTATGCTAAAGGGTGATGAGCAAAACTTCAAGAGACCATTGCATCAGAAACCCAGATAATTCTTTCAGAAGTGAGGTGACAGTATAAAGGGCCGGCCTGACAATGCGACAGTCCCTCACCAATGTTTCTCCAACCGCCATTTTCGACCTAGTCGAGACATGCAACAAGGCAGAAAGTCTTTTTCTTTTCAAGTAAAAGTTCTTTTGGGCCAGTGGTCTGTGAAATAATCACACCCTCCTGTTAAGATAAAATTCATAGCATCAGAAAAGGATTTCAGTGAATGAAATGGACATTATTATCTGTTAAAGATGCAGCGTGCACGCCATTCAAACCAGCATGCTAATGGGCACACTAATTGAGTAACAAGAAATGCCTAGTATACTAGCACAATCAGATTACCAAGAGCCCCAACATGGTCACTTAACTGATTGGCCCTATCAGGTTTGGATGTGCTATAAAATTAACACATACACTTTCCTCAGCCTCGACAGAACGATTGTCCATAGAAATTTATGAAAAGACGTTCATGAGACCCATGAGAAATTTCTATACAAGTTCCCTGACGACTTAAAATTGATTAAAATATTCAGGGATCTGTAGGTGACAATAGTTGGATGATTGTGAGGCTGGTCATTGCAATCTTGACTGTCCAATGACTTGCAAGGGTAATGCAAGACAAAAACCATAAGGGGTTGATTTGGTTAGCTCATAAAAATGGAAATCACAGAATCCCAACCCCAACTCTTAGGTCCAGACCTAGAAAACATAATTCCAAGTGTGATGAATTGGAACATCCAGGACACCTCCACCGCCAGGCCATCACCTGTCTTTGCTGCCTGCTGCCGGCAAGATGCCGGAAGGCCGAGGTCCTCGCCTGGACCTGCTGTGATCGAACTTCACCATTTGATGCCTCTTTCTCTCTAAAACACCCACACCCTATCTCATAATCACAGAAGTTAATCCCGACCCTTTCAATTTTCTCATATGTCCAAATCCACATTCCCCCACCGTGCATGGGAATTTGAGATCTGGCCACGGTGCAGCAGAATTTGATGTAGGACAGCCATCACATGTACAAAGCATTTCAATTACTAAATACTCAATCCAAGCATCAGAATCGAAACTCTTTTCCAATTCCATTTTCTTGAAAATTGGAACAGAAATTCAATTCTGAATTTAGATTCTATTTCGATATACCAATCGGAGCCTGATTGAAGAAAATCAGGCTTCCTCTACCAAGTAATGATGGGCTATTTGGTTCTTAAGTCGAGAAGGTAAGTTTCGGCATGGTAAAGTATGCAGATTGCAGAATATGGGACAAAGGGAAGACAAAAGGCTTGAGGCTAGACATGTGGGAAATAACATTATACGTATACCTGCACATCTCAAGCACAAAGACCCGATTATTACATACAACCATCAGCATACAAGCACAAGGGACATACATATTTATAACAAGGGACATACATAACGCGGGAAGGAATACACAAAGAAGTTGAGTTTTCATTTCGAGTGAGGCCTTTGAACAATGTTGCGTGATGAAAAATCACAATGCCTTTGAACAATGTTGCAAAATTTAAAATCAAAGATTGAAGAGACTAAAGAGAATTCCCTGCCCCCCACCCCCCCTCGCAGTGGAAGCTTATCTCCCTGCCTGAGACACCAACTGTGATGCCAGTATGCCACAGACTATATATCCTTATGAACTGCCCCCATTAACATCTGGTATGAAGTTGATGGGGAAGCTCACCCCATCAGCTCCTATTGCCCAGTCCCCGGCATCCATTCCCACCCTCCACTCAAGTCCAGTACTCTAGGCTTACACAGAAGGTATATATCAGGAATATTCATCTATTTCAGACAAAGTGAGGCATCAAATTCTCGTTCATGGCTGGAAGCAGAATAGGAGATGCCATGCTTGGCACATTCCTAGAAGTGAAACTTGTTTCTATATCCTAGAAGGGAAACTTGCATCAAATACTTGTCTACACAGCTGAATATTAGTCCCTTGGTTTCCTTCTATTCAAGGCATTTTAGCTGTAGCGGGCTTCATGAGAATCAGACTAAATCCTCCAGACAGGATGAAGACAGAAATGAATCAAGAAGTACTTTTCCCATGAGGTGCATCACAAAGATTAATATGGAGTTAGCACACTCCTCATCTAACACCTGAAAGTTTATTTTAGTATAAATCCTCATAGTTTAGTTGACATCCATGGTTCATATGCTCCCCATGGTCCAAAGCATAGATTGGTACTACTCCAGCAGCATTCTTATTCACGTGTACAAGAAGAGATTGGAGTACCTACTGCTAAGTAATTGGGTGAAAAGGAAAAGATGACACCGCAATGCACTAAAGTCTTGGGTTTTCATTGACAGAAAGCTTTTATGCACAAGGCCAGGATTCGAGATGTTCGCTCAGATACATTTAATTAGCTTGAGGATCTTGGGCTGCTGAATATTTCCAGATCTATCACACGATGAACTGGAGATGGAGATCATAATCTGAGGAATGATAGGGATGTAACTGGCGGAGAAATCCATCAGATTCTTAACGAAATAAGCTTATATTATTTAAGAGAAATTACCTGCAAACATATCAATGCAATGAGATGGTGGATTTCGGTTTAAGCCTTGATCATGCTGAGTGATAGGTTATGGATGAATTGAAGGCTAAACTGCAGTAAGTGCTTAATGGATAATAGAATCCCAAACAACTCTCAAGCTGTAAAGCAAAATGTTACCTTTGGTAGTGGGGAGATGATGGCGGATCTGGCGAGGACTGTTGAACAGAACCCCTATAAAACCTGGGTTCTTCAAACGCCCCAGCCGCTCGACTTCCTTCACTTGCCTGTGAATGTTCATTCGTACTTGAGAAACCTACCGGCCCTAAAGACCCAAATTCAAGGTGTTCAGTTTGTGAACCATAGCTCGTATTATGGTCATATGGATAAAGCATTACAACAGATGGAACAGTTGGCCCATTTGATGACAATCCGCTGGGGTTCATAGATGGTAAAGGATACATGCCGTAAGCCACATTGGAAACACTACTCTGACTGGAGTTGGAGCGCAATGGACCGTTTTGGGCCTGGTGAGAAGGAACTGTGTCGTGTCTGTATGAGTTCCATGACCTGTCTGCTCGGCTTTCACTGGCAGCCAAACGGTCTGGTCTTGAGCTTGGCTTTTCAGCTTGGCTTCGACTGTGGTTTCGGCCAGCAGCTCGTGCTTTTGAACTCATATTCCAGTTCCCCTCTCTGTCACCATGGTTGTCACTTCTATCGTTGTTGTAATTCCCCCGTCTGGTGCCTGAAGTATACCGATCCCTTACTGAAACCTTCTGAAAATTTTCATTGGAAAGGTCAAACATGTCTGATGTTAACATTATCAACAGTTGTAGACTCACAGAAAATAAACAACTTCGAGAACACTCGATAACTTCAGCCAATAGGAAGCGAAACCCTGACCCGATCCGTCCCTTTGTTGCAATGTAATGACTTCTACATTGTGCCACAACGACTCTACCGCACAATTGATAATGATCAAGAAGATAGCAAATCGTATATCTAGTTCTGATTTCTGACAAAGAACAAGTTTTCAAAAATATAAAGCAGAAGTGTTTTATATTGTCACTCATCGGATAATAGCTAAGTGCATAAAAACAATAACAGTAAACCTGGATAAAAAAGTGCTTAAACAGCTCGACTAAGGCAGGCAGATATCAGCACCATAATCGTTTCCAGCAAGTTAACATTATTTTTCTCCTTGTTTTCGTAATTGCTAGAACCACTGCAGTATAAAGGATAATTTATATGTTGAACGCCAATTTGTAAAAGGCAATACCAATCTTCCAAGAAAGTCAGCATAGAGAAGCCATCATATTACCAATCCACTCTTAAAACAAGACTACAAAACTGCCGAATTGAGCTCTAGCCAACTTGAAGCTCAAAAGAACTTAGTCATTCATGCATTTCGTCTCTACCTCACTGCCTTGAAAATTGAATACCCCAACACTCTAACAATGCACCGACCATAATGAACTGATGATACAGGATCACAGTATCAAGCGGATAGAAAAATCGCATTTGCACATGGGAACTACCAGCCCCGTAAATTTTGACCTCACAAAGCTAAGCACCCAAACCACAAAACAAATATCATCATAAGCAAGCACTCCCAAACTGCTATAAACATCCAATAATAAATGCCGAGAGTAAGTTGAACTAGATCAGACAGCAGTGTGTTTAAGGGAAAGAGTCCAATTGGGTGGAAACCCAATTGGACTCTTTCCCTTAAACACACAATACTAATGGGCGAGTAACGGGTCGAGAAAATGCGCATCAAAACATAAAAACTGTATCATCCGAAGCCAAAGTACTTGGAGGTGTAAAAAGACTCGGACCCAAATACCAATAGATAAAGACACAGTTTGATGGGAAAAAAAACTTACAGGATTTGGCAGGTAAGTCCCAGTTCCACTGCGGTATCTCGGCATATCATCGACATAGCGTTGGAAAACATTAGGAGGTCTATTAGAAACAGACTGGGGAGGAGCAACGGGAACAAGGCGAGGACCATAACTCATAAGCTGACTGAAGACGCTCGCATTGGTTGAAATAGGTCTCCCAGGACCTTCCCATGGAAAGCGTCCCTGTAAGTACATAGGAGGAATCATGACAGGTGAAGGATAAACCATAGGTCCCTGTGGCCGTGGATTTTGGCAAAACCGTCCAAACTGCAAATTTTGCCAGTGGCTAGCAAAATCACTGTTAAGAATGTCAGACTTAAGTTCGTCAGAAGTTGCATCTCCTCTCAAACTTAAATCATCAGACTGTTCGAGTCCCTCGGTCAACTCGAATTTCGGACTAGAAACACTATTCTCCAGACGCTCCTCCCCCACATAATGGCTGGTTGATGCCTCAGAAGCTCTACTGTCAGGTGGAACATTATAAAACGGAAGCATGGTTAGAAATGGAACTGGTGGCCCGGTAGGATAAAATACAACCCCCGAGTTATCCCCCATTCTTTGCCGAGAACCAGGACCCAAGAGCATTGGTGCCATAGGGATAATTGAATCTGATCCACTAGTCTGAGCTGGTTCATAGTTGGGTATGTGATGCCTCGGAACATGCAAAGAAGCAACAGATTGAGATTCCGAACTTACTTCAGAGCCCGTGTTTGCCATTGAATTCCAGTCCTGGTCAACCTCCTCAGCCTCAGTAGACATGTGTTCAGACATGATTTTGCTTTTTCCATACCCAGTAGATGGCTCTGCATGTAGTGATTTCTTTTCCCGTTTTTCCCTCGTTGACTTTGACACCTTTGTTGATGGTTCGTCCCACGAACTCTCAGAAGAGGTTTTACTTCTCAAAGAACTGCTGTGAGCTGCAGATGAAAACCTCGAACTTCTTGTTCTTTCATCAGAATACCCCTCATTTCCTCTGTTATCTTGATGGGGCCCATTATCAAGATAATCTTTCCGCACTGATCCTCGCGCTTCCTTCGCATACTTCTGTTGACTTCTAATCGAACCGCCAGAGCCACTTACACGAGATTGGCGAACAAAATTAAAATCAGATGAAGTCGACTGCGGCTTTTCATCTGACTGAAGCGTTTCTATATTCCCGTTATCAGAGTCAATGCCTCCTGTTGAGCCAACTTCCTGCTCCTGCCAGAAATCATGATCAGCCTCGGCTGAGTTCATCTCAGGATCAATTGACCCTTCAGAATTTGGGGTCATTCCTACGCCTGAGAAGTAATGGGTCAACTGCTGAGAAACCAAACCATGAGGGAATTGCATACTCTGAAAAGAAGGATCAATCAGTGGAAAATTTGCAGGAATCATTCCAGGAAAATTTCTCTGACCATATCCCATCGAAGCGAGAATCGAAGGCGAGATTGGAAACGGTAGATGACCTGAAGTTAAATTCAGCGGCATATGAACCTGACCGTTGAAACCATGAAATCTACTGGATGCCATCATGTTCACAAGATCTTGTTCTGCCTGATGCATCCCCTGTGTCCCCACAGTCGAAGAAAGTTCTTCACTGATGGCAACGCCTGAATCGCGATGATAGTCAGCACTAGGATCAGTGCTTGGATTGGATTGGGTGTGCCTAACAGATGAAGGCTCGTCACTTGAAGATTGATCAGTATGGCTTGGTGAAAGTTCAGGCCCAAGATTTTTCCTCCTGTTACGCTGATAACTATTTGAACTACTGTTTGAATCAGCTGAAGTAGCATGTGTTTTTCTATTTTCTTGTGCTCTGTTGCGCCTCCCTTGATTGGAAATATCACCATATGTGTCAGTAAGCTCAGGACTAGAATGTGTTCTACCTAAATGAAAGCTTCCCTGGATGTGATTAACCAAGTGGTCAGATTTTAAATTTCTCTGAGCATTATCAGTATGCGAAACCTGATTAGAACTCTTTTGGCTTCGAGTACGAGCGGGAATGCTACGTATACCGTTCCCCTCATCCTCAGTTTCACGACCTGAGAAATTTTTACTCTCTCTTTTGCCACTTGAACTGTCCTTGAGATTCTCAAACCCAGCTAGCCGATCTGGGGCTGACATTTCCGAGAGCAACAGATCAGACCTCGGAGCATCAGGCCGGATACCATTGCCATGCCTGTCCCATGTATTAAAAAAGAACTGATTTACCTCAAAAACTAAGTTCTCCTTGGGGCAATCAAGTAATCTTGCCAGCCTTTTGGCGCCAAATGCAAATGCACTGCGTATCCTAAAAAAATTACCTGGTACGACGTAAAACAGTGAGTGCAAGATACTTCACATAGAAGCCTTTACAAATGTAATAGGCTATAGAAGATAATGATACACGTGCACGGGCAAAAAGAAGCCCCCCCCCCCCCCCCCAAACACACACACACACCAAAAAAAAACCTCTGCAGCAAAAAAGAGTAGATATACACATGTCGGTGGAAGCAATGAACTAACAGATACCTTTGATGTTCCACAATTCTTTATGTTCAAACAACGGCCTTATTATCATAAAGCAAGTACTTAATTGGTAGTTTCTCCTCATTGCACCTATCTTTCATTTTTTTATTACAAGGGACAGCCTCCAGTGCACAATTCTGAACTGCCTCTGTCTATACTCCCTAGGTCTCTCTTAGTTTCTCTACTTAATTTGCTTTTTTTCTTTTATGCAACAATTTGCATTCGTAACTATCTTCTGTGTATAAGAAGATTAATATGATATGACAAGAGAAACTTGTAAACACAATGCTGCATTTTACTATATTATTTTGACCCAAGTGGCAACTTTAAGTTGGCAGGGTCAGAAGTGGTTGGTTCTGGCACTAATGCATTCTTGTTGCACTGAAAACCCAGCACAATGGGGCTCAACCCAAAGATGAGGCCAAAGCCACATCTCAAAAACTCTGATGGTGCAACACATGAATTTTATGGAAAAAAACAAAACCTTGAGTAGACAAATGCAAGTAACAAGATTTGGATGGGGGGGAGAAGAAAGATTCTAGATTTAGGTAACTAATTTAAGGAAAAACATTAGGTAAAGCCTACCAATGGAAACATAATAACCAGAAAGATCATGCAACTGTAAGAAGTCAGAACAGATGCAAATATGTAAAATGCAACAGTTCAAGAACAAAATACAAAAAAAAAAAAAAAAGGAATAGGAAAAAACACTTCAATTACACTCTAAATATCCAGAATTTCAGAATGGAAATTATAGTTTGTTACCTTTACTGACACTACGTCCAAGGTTGTTGTTTACACGTAAAGGATCAATAACATTGAAGTGTTTGGAAACAAAAGGCTGCCCCTGATTTTCCTGCCCGCTAGGAAAAACAGCGTATACAGAGCTACAAGCATCAAGAAACACTTTGCTAAGCAACAATTCTCCACTGTCTTTTCGAGGAGGTTCCGCTGTAAAACATTTCCGCTAAACATAATCAGTACTCGTAATATCTAATCACTTAATATTAATGTTATAAGTACAAAGCCTTTGAGGTTCATTACCAGTTACATCAGGAAGTGAAGTAATGTTTACAGGACCCCATAGGCTAACGCAGAAGTTCTCCCAGTCGAAGTTGCTAAAGAACTCTAGAAAACGGTAAAGGACCTGAAGGCGCAAAGCAAAAACCTTCATAAGGAGATCAAAGAAATGACCATGTCTACATGCATATGTACGTCTCTGTTATGCATGTGCATGGATACGTGTGCGTGGAAAATGAAGAAAAAATAACTTCAGCTACCTCGAGGGGTCCAGCAAATGTATTATAAACATGAAATATGTAAAGAACCAAGGTCTCCAGGGCATATGTAGAGATAAGTCCATGGTGAGCACCCAGTATACGGCTTTCATAATAACACCATGCTTTAATCAATATTACGCTGCGCTTGAATAAATGATTCTGGTTTATTAAATGATCAACCTACAGAATTCAGGTTGTTGTCAAGGTTTAGAACTATGTCCAGGGTTCATAACTTCAAAAAGAAAGATAGCAAAAAGGTGTTGCAGAAGAAACTAACCTCTTCAAGGAAGCAAAGGGTGCATAACCCACCAAGCTGGTTAAAAGATATATCAACCACTATGTTTTCTACAAGACACTTTATCAACTTCACCTGCAATTAAATGAGGAAAGAATAAGATACTCTAAAAGATTGAAGTTCAAAATTCAAGCATTTATGGAACCTCCACTCAATCAAATTTGGTCTTCAATCCATCCAAGAACACAAAGTCAACAGAGTAAAGCCTTGCGCAAACTATTCACGGTTTCAAACGACTTCTCCTTCAGCACTACACAAAATCACACTACGTTTCCATTCGATAAAGGTCCTACTATCTTTGTACTTTAACTTCTATTTTCAAACTGAGCAGACAACAACTCTTGTTAGCATCCAAGTCATATATGCCAACCAAATAGAACCAGCACACACTCAACAATTCCACTGGAGAGTCTTGTTAGCATCCAAAATTACATATACTAATTAGGCTACAGCGGTGGAGCAACCCCGGCAGAGCAACCGCTAGCTATGGTGGGCGCGCCGCCTATTAGGTAACCTGTGCAATGCTCACCTTGACTTTCGAAGAGTCTGACTAGTGAGAGTTCAAACTTTATCTTTTGCTACTGTCACATACAGAAATCTGCTCCAATATCCTATTACCAACACTCTAAAGTAAGTAAATCTTCAAAGTTCAGCCGATTTGTGTGAGCTGCTTGTGCTAAATATAAAGTAGCATAAGACAACTCAAGCTGTTCATAAAACGGCTAAAAAAGGCCCGCTAAATTCAAACCCAACCTCCAAGGTCCCGACAAGGCATATAAAAAATTGATAGGGTGGATGCTGTTAGCTGACTGATCATAGATTCAAATTGGTTCGCTTTCATTTATTGACAATAACACCTGTGCCTCTGCTTAGTTTCTGAAACATGATAACAACGGAAGAAGTAGAAGCAAATAATTGGTCCTAACGTGGTTTCATAAATGAACAAAGACTCGGGCTAGTATCTTCAGCAAAGAACATAACAATCAACTTAAATCAGATAAATCACAGCCATCAAGGCGTTCTAAGCAGCTTCCAGGTAAGGGAATGAAAGTCAAACTCGCAGCTTCAAGGTAAGGGATTGAAAAGTCAAACTCGCAGCTTCCAGGTAAGGGATTTAAAAGTCAAACTCACCAAGTCATGGTATAGTTCACATCCTTGTCTAAACATAATCACACACATGCAGAGAGGGGGGGAAGAGAAGACGCTATCTATAACTAGCCAATAGAATCAGTGGTATAAAACGCAGGCCCAAGAAAAGCTTTCATAGGGTGATGTGAGATTCAGATTTAGATAACTGATTACCCCTCAATTAAATACCCATCAGGGTCTAACTCTGAACCATTAAGTTTTTCTGATAATATTGACTTGTTAAAGGTTTATTGTCTATTTAGTTTTCTTTTTAAGTAATTCGTTTGCGTAGATACAAAGGCCTGCATAAGGGATTAGTCAGCTTTTAATGAATTGTCAGTAGATTGATGGAATTTTTTTTCTTCTCTCTCATTGTTCCTTAATGGCATAGATTTAAGGTTTCTGTTTCTCCTTTGATTATTTCTTTTCTCCATTTTCTAAATTGTTATATATATGTATATCTATCAACTTGTTCCATATTACCAACAACGAGAAAGAACGGAAACACGGGTTAGTTATGACAGAATCTTCCGGATATTGATCTTGCAGTCAGGGTGTAAACCTACAATTCAAACTTATGAATTCTATAATTGGTCCTAAAACAGGAAAGATGAGGGCCAATGAGGGCGAAACACTGTGCTGTTGACTGATCACCTGTCTAACAAATGTCAACTAGAGCATCACAGACTGCAAGCAAAATATAAATTCAAATGACCAAGATCAGCTGTTCAACATAGATGCCATGTACAAGACAAAAAGCAATGTCACAATAATGACACAAAAAAATGCTTCCGTAAGCAGTTCCGACACAATCTACCTATTAAAATCAAGACAAGCATCATTAAAGGGACTTACTTCTGCTTGGATGTACTGAACTTCCTTCACATGAAATTCAGCATTCTCATTCTTCTCCTCGTTCTCTAGAGTGTCACGGACCTCACTAGCCCAAGTGTCTTTCAAATTTTGATTGTTACTAAAGGCTGTTAAGTCAATGTCTCCATCGGGTAAATAAGTCTTAAGGGGGACAGACCCAAAAGTGAAAACCTACAGAGAATTACAAGTAATCCAAAGTTAAAACTACAAAACAACAGATCTTTTTTCCTCCTAATAAAAAAAGAGAACAGGAACAACAAATTTCAGAATACATTACTAATCTCAAACATCATTTGTATATAAATCAAGTAAAAGCAAACCCACAATCGCCCTTTCATCGTTACCTTCCCTCAGTTTTCACCCTATCTAAGATCAGTTATGTCTGTTGAATTATTTCAAATGATTTTAATGTTTAAAAAATATACTCTTCAATAACTCAGTCAAAACCTTTCTGCTTAATGATCTTCAATACAAGCTTTTATTTGCACATTTCATACGTAGCAAAGCAACTAACTCAACTACAGCAAAAGCAAATTCCTAGTCTTTCATGTTGTTTGGCGATACAGTACAAACCCAATCTACAGAGATTAAACTAGGACATCATAATAATACATGATCAGACAATGTGGTTGCTTAACCTCGGAATAATAGTGCAACATTGATCTTCACTTGCATGTATAGAGGCAGCAGCTAACCAACAACAAGAAAACCAAAGAAAAAGAACCACCTGACAGGGAAAGCACTTTGTGATGAGCCGCTGCACGTAATCAGCGACGGCATTTCTACGCTCTTCAGAGGGTTGGTTGGGCTGAATGCAGGCAATAAGCTCTGCAGTTCTCTCCTCGGCCTTTAACCATCTCTCCGAGTCCAGCGCTCCGATCAGTGGACCCGCGTTGGGCAATAGCCCGTTTGGCAATATGCCATTCGCCTGCGCCCACCCTTCATGCTCGCCCATGCACGCCTACCCGCCTCTTCTTGTACAACTATACTAATCGAGACTTAAAACCCGAAGAAAAAAACACTTTACCTTAAAAACACATTCAACAATTAGAAAATTTACAAACTATAGGTGAGTTTCTAGCCAAAATGCAAAACTAGCAATTACCCATGTTGGTTCAGATACATATACATACACATACATGTAGATACACTATTGCTCTAACACGGAAACTAGTAACAACCCCAAATGCTCTAACACGGAAACTAGTAACAACCCCAAATATCCAAAATACTTTTGCAAATCAATCAAACTTAAAACCCTAATTTGTGACTGAAGGTTTGATCTTTATGTGAAATGTTAATGGCACCCCAGGAAAGTGACAAGAAAACCCTAAGAAATAGAGGCTTTCTTGATCAAAACCCTTATAAGTGAAATTGCTTGAGAAATTTAAGCAATATACAAGGGTTTTCAATCCCGGACTAAGCGCAATGTCGACAAGTAGACTCTATTGAAGATTGAAACAGAAAGGAAGACTGGGGGATCTCAAAATCGTATGGGGTGGGTGCACACAGTCTAGGGTTTTGTGTGTGAGAGAGAGCAGAGTGAATCGGATTTGAGGAGAGAGAGGGAGGGTTAATGTAGGGATTCTTTGTGTTTTCAGGTTTGCTTCGAGAAAATGGAAAGGGGTTGTTTTGAAAGAATGGTTATACGGCGATGTTGATGTTAAGGCCAAATTGGCAATGATGATGGGAAATCTGGAGATTAGTGTTTAAGTTCGATAATTGAGTGATTAGATAAATTAATCTGGAATTGATTGATTGTGGGAGATTGCAAAAAGACCCATGTAAACGAAAAGCCCTACGTCCTTACTTTGGGCCTAAAGCTATGGACAACCCTAGCTCACTGCAGGCAGTAAAATATATAAGAAAAACATTACTTGCGATTCGCGATCAATAGTTTCAGTCATTTAACATCGCTAGTTAAGATATACATCGCGATCAATAATCTCAATCATTTAACATCGCTAGTTATGATATATTCTGCATTATGTAATAAGTATATGTCTCTCTTAACTTCTATCGCATTCTTCCCCTCATTCAGCCGTCTTAAATCAGAAAACACGTAATATTTGCTCCTCAGTTCAAAACATTTGTACCCTTAACTTTTTGTGAAGTTCCAAATAGAGTTAGAGCATTGTCCTAGTTTTATCCGTCAAACTATGCTTATTGATTTGAGCATTTTATTTACGTTTAATTATTCGGGTTATTAGTATTTTGTGAGAATGTAAAAGAAGAGAAGAGTGTTTCTCTTCCTCCTCGATGTTATGAGTTGGAAGTAGAAGAAAGGAAGCGAACAATTTAAAGTTTAAATTATTTTGAAGCTGTTTTAACTAAAACTACACGCTCATAACTAAGAAAGGCCAATGAACTTATGGAGTATGTTCATTAGAAACTCCTCAAGAAATTTCAACCCTTACAGATGAAAAGAACATTAAATGGAAGTGCGAGAACTAGTTTTCATGTTGTATGGTAATATAGGGCTCCTTCACCTAAGCACAAAGGAATTAGCACATTTTTTGGTGGCTTTGACTCACATATTTTAACTTGCTTCAATAAGGAGTTTTTTGTGGTTATGAGTGACATAAAATTCGATAATCATGTTATTCATCAGTTGACCACTGTACTATTAGACAAATTCAACTTTAGTCACTAGACATAGATTTGTGTCGAGGTGACCACTAAATTCTGAAATTCATTTCAATGAGGTCATTCCGTCAAATTGTCCTTACACCCGCTCCATTTAACCCGTTTAGTCAGGAGTATATCAGTATTTTTACCCTATTATTTCCCTTTTTCCCCCTCTCTTTCTTTTCCCCCCTTCTGTCTCTCACACACGTTGTCACACACAACCCCCCCCCCACAACATACACAAAGAGACCAAATGCCACACACACGTGCGAGCGCGCATGCACACACGCTATTACGCGCACATGCACCCGTTGTCACGTGCATACCACATTGCCATACATACGCACTGTAACGCGCATATACATACTGTCGCACGCACGCACGCATGCGCATGCGCACGCGCACGCACACACTGCCACATCTGCGCGCATGTGACTTTAAGAGAGGGGGGTGTTGGACTTGGGAGAAGAATAAATAAGGAGAATTCGGGAGAAGAATGAGGAAGAAGGAAAAAGAAGGGGAATAGTGACCAGACGATTTTACTCTTTGTTCACAACCTATTCTGGACCGCACCTCGGGGCCCGCTAAGAGATCCCAGTGGCGCGACATGTCACCCATTTGGCGGTCAACATCGCTCAACATTATTGCTCGGTCAAAGTGCTCCGCGCCTCGAGCATCCGGACGGCGATCGAAAGTGTGCTCCCCCTAAAAGGGGGTCGGCCTCCATTGCCCTGCGAAGGGGGGAACTTGCCGAGCGGCACTAACTTCTCGCTCCAACAACACTCACCCGTTATCTTTAGTAGCGCGACCCTCTGTCGCCGGCTCAATCAAAGTGACAGGGCCCCGGCCCTGGCACCGGGACGGGTTCGCAACCTTAATGCCCTCGCCGTCTCAATCAAAGCGATGGGGCTCCGGCCTTCGCACCGGGACAGGCTCACAACCTTATAGCCATCGCCATCTCAATCAAAGTGATGGGGCTCCGGCCCTCGCGGCGAGACGGGCTCGCAACCCATAATGCCCTCGCCGGCTCAATCAAAGTGACGGGGCTCCGGCCCTCGTGGCAGGACGGGCTCGCAACCCTTAAGCCCTCACCGGCTTAATCAACTGACGGGCTCCGGCCCTCGTACGCTCAATCAACTGGGGGCTCCAGCTCTCGCCCGCGTAATCAACCGACGGGCTCTTGGGGGCTCCGCTCGTAATGCTCCAGCACGAGGACCCCCGCTACAGACTCTGAGTATCGAGCTGTGAGCATGTGCGCTCATATCACCGTTGATCATCGACATCGTCGGGGCAATGAACCGCGGGTCACTCCGGGACGGGAGCATGTCCACGGAGGGCATCGTGTCCGGCACGCCTGTCAGTTGGCCGCAGGGGCAACCCTCACCGCTGTCAGGATCTCTGCGCGTCTCATGACGCATCTTGTGGGATTCTGTAAGGGCTTGGACTGGAGGCTGGGGCAACAGGCTGCTCTGACCATGCTACCGCGGTGTGGTCAGTCTCCTCAGACAGGCAGAGGGACGTTGCAAGGGCAAGGCGGCACGAACTCGGGGACCGGCATATTCGACGGACAATCAATACTGTGGGACCCCCTACGGCGTCATGTCACTCCCAGAGGACGACACGTGTCGGCTGATGACACGCGCATATTTTTGGCTATATATAGTGGATTCTGGAGCTTATTCAACGATTTCTCTCTCATTTGACATTTCCACTTTCTCTCTCTAAAACTCATCCTCTCTGGATTTCTAGTGAGGGAAAGACATTCCACCTCCTGACGTTGGATCATCGACGCTGCACCCTTGACGCGGACTGTCGGCTGTTAACTGTCGCCCTTGTTCGTCGTCTCCCTGCTGACGCGGCGATGCCAGCCCTCGCGACCTGCCTGGGGAGCCTTGCTCTCAGCCCTTACTCCATCCTTGATGTCTCCCACTTTGCCTACTTGGAAGTCAACGCAGACTGCATCCTTTGTGGCACCTCACGTGGCATGCGAACCATCTTTCCTCGGCAACACTCTTAAATTATCGACTTGTTTTGACATAAGCTAACAAAATGGCTTCATTGATATGAATTTAAGAATTTACCGGTCACTCACAAGTCAATATCCAGTGACTAAAGTTGAATTTGCCTAATAGTACAGTAATCAACCGAATAGTTAACTCTTCATATTGTATACATTTGTAAAAGTTGAACTTTTGAAATTGCCCGTGAGTGAAAAAATTGGACTAACTCGGTTGGTGAAGTTAATTCGCAACCACAAGATCACGGGCACAATTTGAACAACAAAAATTCTTGTTTAAATAGTTTGGTTTCCCTTTCAATATCTTCCCACCTTTCCAAACACAAAGTTAAGTTAATTTACTTTTTTTTTCTTTCTTTTTGCGTACCTTTTAAGACTATAAAAACGAGATAATGTAACAATTTAATTTTGTTTTGAATTTTGAATTTTTTCTTTATCTTACTGTCAAACTCGCGATCAATGGGATGGTAAAGACGTGGTCAGTAAAAAAATGTGTTTTTTTCTTAGTGGTAAAAGGTATGCTCATGCCAATTTATGTGTCAATCGATATTAAATCCCCTTCTTAAGCAATATTAAGGGCGCACCCCCCATATCGGCCTCGTCATTAAGTGAAAACTTTTCTCAGTGTTGACCCCGAAGTTTGAACCCAAGAAGCCAATGAACGAAGCAAACCTCGTTGATTACCATCTCAAACTCTTTGGGGTTAGAATTGCTCAAACAATCAAAAGTTAGGCAATGTAACTCGAGTTCTTAGAAACACCATTCCATATAGTCAAAACAACTTTTTACCAAACTTTATATTGCCACATAAGGCTTTGAGATAAATTGGCTTTTTGCCAACAATCCGTCCTTGATCATTTTTTAAGTCAAGAATCGATGAAGAACAGTAATTTGTTTCTTTGACGTTTCTAGAATCGAAATTTGTATAGAAGGCTATCATGTTCCCTTATTGTTCTTCATTTGCTTCATCTTCCACTTCCAGTGTTACCCTACCTTTCATCTGTTAAAACTATCAATACTATTATGGAAATCATCATCTTAACCTAAGCAGTTTTGGATGCCTAAACAATTAGCAAGACTTTTCTTTGTTAAGATTTCCACGGTTTTGGCGAGCTATATCAAGCCCATCCTCGAGCGAATTCCTCTTTTGCTATTCAGTGTATGGGGTATTAACAGCCGTTTTAGGTATTGTACCGCTTTCTAAGGGCATGTTCTTATTCGTCATTCACCTGTTCACCGTTGTAAACACCAATTCTGATCCGACTTACCCATATGAACTCAATCCTTAAGTTGAATGATTACCAAATAGCTCAAAAGAAAATCTTTAGGCAATTCATTTCATTTATTGAGTAGCCTTTAACCCCTTTTTGTTATTACGTTTGAAATTTACTTGGATTATTTATTTTGATCCAATTACAGAAACAATTAAAATAGTGATGTATTACTTCAACAAACATTGAACGGAACTGCTATAATCTCCAATCCCCAGTCCAGTGTCAAAACGCCACTGATTAAAAGTTGTATAGTAGTGTATTATTATGTAACTTATCTGAAACAGTCCGGTTCATGGCCCCACTGGAGGACCATGCCACCCTTTAAAGGGTTAGCCAAGTAGGTAATTGCAGTGCTTTAAAAGGTGCTTCCAACAAATGGCCTCAAGACGGAGCGCTGACGTGCCCTAAGGCACTTTATAAAAGGCAAGTTACCATAAAATCCTTCCCCTTGTAGGTTAAAAGCGTACACATTTTATCCTTCTACCGCTTCTCTGCGCCTTTTGTACTGAAGCGCTGCACCGTTGGAGTTGATCTAAACTATTCCTTATACTTAATTTTGGGCAACATTGAACCCATTTTTCTACCGAATTACTTGATTATTGGGATGAGAAAACCCAAAACGGTAGGAAAAACACAGAATTCTAATCTTTTGCTCGTCGATGCCATTTGGAAGAAAATGAAACAAAGAATTCCAAGCTTTGCTGCAGAAGCTTTGCAATTGGTGACTATAAAGAGAAGAAGATGGTGATTCGAGAAGAAGATGGCAATGATATGATATCCCATATCGAATATGGGATATTATGTGATTATCCTTATAAGACATTACTTATGATCTTAAAGATACCTACTTGACTATTCCTTTTAATGTAGGCGTTGCCCTGTGATGGGGTCATGTACTAGGTCATTACAGACCACATCGGATATGGAATATTATGAGATTGACCTTATGAGACCTTCTTTACGATCTTATAAGTACCTACTTGGCTAGTCCTTTTAAAGGAAGCATTGTCTTGTGGTAGAGCCGTAGATGAGGTCTTTACGGATGGACAAATGGTATCTGAGCCGACTCCCAAAATCTCGAGTTGGGCTATTCAGTCGAGTTGCCTATTGATAGGAAAAACGAAGAGAAACCCTGGTATATCCCACATGCAAAAGGATGGTTGGTGCAATAAAGGGTGAGTCGGGTATATTTCACATTGACTAGGGAGGAAGATTTTAGATTATATGTGATCAAGCCTTAAGAAGGAAATTAAGGCATAAAGATGGGAGATTGTGATATCCATCATCAAATGTGTGATATTATGAGATTACCCTTATAAGACTTTACATATGATCTTAGAAATACCTATTTGACTAGCTCTTTTACAAGAGACATTGCCTTGTGATGAGACCATAGACTAGATCGTTACAAATGATAAGTAGGTTGCTAACTTGTTCGCCTTCCCCGTCCATTTTTTATGTTCAGTATTACAATAGACATGTATTTAGTGTGTACTTGTGTTGAATGCAACTTTCACACACGAGTATAATAGAACTTTAAATTAGTAAATAAGTATCAACTGATTGTAGATTTACCAAATACGTAAGACTCTAATCGACAACTACCCAAAACCTAACTCGTGATAGCAGATTCACTACATACATTTCCAAAAATAGAAACTTTTTAAGCATTTATCATATATCATTTTTCTAAACCAAACATTGATACAAAAGGCTTACGTTTTAAAGCCTTAAGCCATACGCTTCGCCTCGAGGGTGGTTATTACACCTCGTCTTACGTCTTTGCCTTTTAAAACATTGGGTAGAGTGAGATCCTTTAAGATCTTATAAGGCCATTCACAAAAAAATTCACGTATGATGTGACCACATTCCCCTTTCCTTATATCTTAATGTCCCTGCTAAGATCCAAGCCAAACCTTAGTCACACATAATCTGAATTTTCATCTATGGCCTTTGTTGAATAATACCGTCTACCCAATCAAATTAAATCGAATCGAGTTTACCTTCGCGTCCTAATCTTTAGCAACCTATCTGAATGACTTGATATCATTTTCCAGAGTCAGTTCTGATACCATTTGTAATAACCAAACCCACGGTCTCATCCAGTATTGTAAAAAGCGTGCCTAGGCGAGCGCCTAGGCGCAAGACGCAGTTAGGCTCCCACATCGCGCCTCGCTTAGGCCTAGGCGCAACGCGTTCAATAAGGCGCGCGCCTAGAAAGCCTAGGCGCACATGCGCAAGGCGCGTAGCGGCAATGGAGGCGCAAAGCTAGGCACATGACTGTAGCCGTTTGATTTGCCTTCTTGTCTTCACGTGGGCCATCGATTTCTCTTTTTATCTCTACCAAGTCAAAACAATTATTTCAAAGACTAACAAATAAAACCTAGCAACAAAAAATCCCCAAATCAGCTTTCACGAGTCTCACGACCACAGCTCTCAGTCTGACAAAGTCACCCTCGCAACTCTTCTGTCCTTTGCTCCGGTCGCCTGCTTCGCGCCGGTTGCCTGCTTTGTCGGTCGCTGCCGTTGCTTGAGTCGCCACCGCTACCGCTCCTTATTGCCCTATTGCTCCACTCCTCAATTGAAGCAGCTACTCAGTGATGTACCATGCAGACTCTCTCTCTCTCTCTCTATATGTCCATCTCTCATTATTCTAATTTTCTGGTGGAAGATCATTTTCCTGTGGAATAACAACCATCAATAGATAAAATAACTTTGTCAAAAGAAGTTCTATACTGTCTTATGCTACTAGTTTAATGAAGTTAGTTGCCAAATTTCCTTTGACACAACTGTTGTTCTTTCTTCTAAATCTATCTCATACGAGTTCCTTCAATCAATTGAAATTGGTTACATATTCTTTACTAAAGATTTCAATGCATACTTGTGATCGAGGTCTGGGACTCCTATATACTTGTAATGATTTATTATGAGGTGGTATAGTCTTATTTGATGGTTCGGTATCTTCTTCTACCCAAGTAATGGAGAGGATATCCTTCTGATGTTCTCTTGCTTTCTTGTTACTTAATGATTTCTTACGAGGGGGTGTAATGTTTAGAAGTTTGTTAATTGTCATGTTCTAATTTTTTTTAAGTAATTTTATTGTTTTAATGCACTATTATTTATTTATTTATATATATTTTAATATTGCGCCTTGTTTCGAAAAGGCGCGCGCCTGCGCCTTGTGCTTAGGCTCTAGGGACCTTTTGCATCTTAGGTGCGCTTGCACCTTTAATAATACTGGTCTCATCACATGATAATGTGTGATTCTAAAGGACTATCCACGTAGTTACTTATGAGTTCCTTGACATGATCTTATAAGGATATTCACAAAGTTCACACATCCAACGTGAAATATCACATCTTCCTTCGTGATGCTAGTGAGACCATCATATCAAACATTACACAAGTTTTACCACAATCAAATATAATTGTAGTGAAAAAGAGGTCAAACATAACGATGAGCCAGAATCACATCTCCGGCAGTGATATCGTCGTTGCCAGATGGCCCAGACACCTATAAAACGGTTCTTTTTTTCATGTGTGAATATAGAGCAGAAGAAGGATATCTTTTCTCCTGAGTTTGATGTCCCAACCCATTTGAACTTGAAGAGCGGAACACCAAACCAAAGACTACAATCAACTTTTTTTTCCTCGTTGTTTTAAGCCCAAGTCCCGGGTTGATCCTAAAAAAGAACGAAACAACTACTAAACAGTCTTTTTCTGGTTCGTGTTTTTAAATGAAAAACAGCATAAATTTGGGAACAAGTAGTTACCGAGCACCGCCTTAACGAAGACTTCTCTGACTCTTAATTCAAAAGGTTGGAACAACAACATCTTAATTAGCAAGTCAAAATAGTATTGTATCAAAGTAATCTGGGCATTAAATCAACCTATCACAAGGGTTAAAAACAAGATTCCATGATCAGGAACGTATAAGACATTGCTTCCCTGGAAGGAAGCCCTTAATTGGACTCAAAGGAGAACTTTATCATAACCTATAAGAATAGCAAGACACTCAAGCACATAACATGTCCAACGCATCTCGCTCTCTCCAATCTAATTCTTTTATCTTCTTGAGTAAAATGCATCGATGACTACCGAACTATGACCCATTTTTCACTAAAGTCACTCAACATTTTTTTGTGCCATTTTGATCACTTGACTCTCAAATATGTCCAATTTGACCATTCCATCAGCTGACGTTAGGAAGAGTCTCGTTAAGTGGTTAACTCAGGGGCAAAATCGTCTTACCAACCTAACTCTTTATTTATTTATTTTTTGGACTTGATTTAACTTAATTGTAGTATCTTTTTGTCACTAAAAGTATTAAAGTTAGCTTTAAACCTTTTAGCGACAAAAAGAGGATTTTAGTTATGTTCTTTTTTCTTTAACCTGCCACCATCTGGAGCTCAATCGCCGCGCAACACCACCACCCGCCACCACAGTGCAACACCACCAGCCGCTCAATCACCACAAATACACCACCACCAGCCACCATCATCACCCAATCAAAACCACCCAAGCCCCGCCACAAACTCCATCCAAAATCCGCCACCACAATACAACACCACCATAAATACACCGCCAGCAGCCACCACCATCACCCAATCAAAACCACCCAAGCCTCGCCGCAAACACCACCCAAAATCCGCCACAATACAACACCACCATCACCTAATCAAAACCACCCAAGCCCCGCCGCAAACACCATCCAAAATCCGCCACCACAGTACAACACCACCACCAGCCACCACCATCACCCAATCAAAACCACCCAAGCACCAACACCACCTAAAATCCGCCACCATAGTACAATACCACCAGCCCGCGACGAGGACGACGACCCATCCCCTAAGCCCGCGACGATGATGATGAACTTGGAGCTCTGCCAAGCCCGCAACGAAGACGACAAGATCTTGGAGCTCTGCCAAGCACACGACGACGACCCATCCCCCAAGCCCGCGACGACAACCGCCACCATGCCTGCGCCAACCTTCAAGACGCCCAGATCTATGTGTGATGAAAATGAAGAAGAAGGAAGACCAGATCTGTTTGTGATGAAAATGAAAAAGGAGGACCAGATCTATCGTGAAGAGAGAAAGAGAGATATTGAACTGAAGTGATAGTTTTGCCCCTATTGTAATGCCCCATGTACGCATCATGTGACCACTAAACGGAGAAAATTTAATCGAGGCTGACGAAAAGGTCAAATTGGACGTATTTCAGAGTCCAGTGGCCAAAATGGCACAACAAATAGTTGTGTGAAAAAGGGGTCATAGTTCGGTGGCCATTAGTGCATTTTACTCTATCTTCTTTTTACTTCCAATGATATATTAGATTTTGATGTTTCATCCCTTTGCCTCGATTTCAGTTTCTCTACTTGTAAAAGTTGTTGGTTTCATAGACATGAAATCGTGTTTTATCTTCACGATTTTGTGATTCGCCGTGCTTGGATACATGATCGTCGAGAGTAACTTTGAACTCATTTATTAAACGGTTAATTAATTTTCTTTAGTAGCCAAGGAGACGAATTTAACGAAAACAAATGTGTCGTTGAGGCCAGAGGGGGTGAGGAAAATTAGCTTTTGGTATGAAAAAGAAAATGGGTGTCACATGACTGTCCTCCATGGTTCCCTAAGCCAAAAACATTATACTTGTACTTGTCCCTAATGGAGTTGGATTCTATGGAATTCCTAATTAAGGTGGGAATTGCAACCGACCAGCCCCACTATTTATTCAATAATTAAACCTTGAATCAGGACTCCACAGGCTCCAATTCTTACCCGTCTGTTTTTACTGTTTAGTCCCGATCAGCCCACGCCTCAGCCGTCAGGTCACCACCCACCCGTTGGCCGCCGACTACGCCGCCCACAACTACCGGAGACGCCACCCTCTCGACACTCCATCTCTCTCACATCAGGTATGTATTAATTCTTTCCTCTCCTCTTCTAAATAATCGCAACGCTGAGTGATTGTTTGCGCTCCAATTCTGAACCCTAGCCCTGTTGTGATTTATCCAGACATGTAGAGGCATGTATTTAGCCCTAAATTTTTTGTTTTTTTTTTGTTTTACGCGTTATCGGCGAAACGCTTTAAACTTGGTAAGCCTTTTTATTTTTGTGCTAACTCTCGGTCCCATCTCTATTGCAGAAGCTTAATGGCGGATTCAACCGAACAAAATCAATCTGAACAAGGTATGCTTACGCACTTAAAATTAAATCGCACACGCACAAACACGAGCACACTTATGCATCGATACAAGTATCAATCAGAGACTGATTTATGTATTTAATTTGCAGTCTGCAACTTCTTTAGAAAGCCGTCGAAGAATAAGAACATTAGAAAGAGGAGTTTAGACGAAGAGGAAGGAATAGGAGAAGAGGAATCCAAATCCGAGAACCTTATGCCTAATAAGAAGAAACCCGCGATTGCCGACAACAAGTTACACTTCTCTACGGGACCCGCCAAGCGATCTGAACCGGACGCGGAACGTAAAACACACACTATATTTCAATTTGATTCGTCGAAGGAGATTCAGGTCCAGAACGACAGCAGGGCGACGGCGACTTTGGAGACCGAGACAGACTTTTTGAATGATGCTCGGGCTATTAGGGAGAGAGTTCTCAAGCGGGCAGACGAGGCGTTGAAGGGGAAGAAGAAGAGCGCCGGGGATGAGAAGCTGTACAAGGGGATTCACGGTTATACGGATTACAAGGCTGGGTTCAGAAGGGAGCAAACGGTTGCTGCAGAGAAAGCTGGTGGGGCGCATGGGCCGCTCAGGGCTTCGGCTCACATTAGGGTGTCGGCTAGGTTTGATTATCAGCCAGACATTTGTAAGGATTACAAGGAGACTGGTTATTGTGGGTATGGGGATTCTTGCAAGTTTATGCACGATCGAGGGGATTATAAGCCGGGATGGCAGCTGGAAAAGGAGTGGGAGGAAGCAGAGAAGGCAAGGAAGCGAAAGTTGGCTATGGGAGTGGATGATGAGGATGAAGCTGCAGACCACAGCGATGAAGATGGTGATGATGCATTGCCCTTTGCTTGTTTCATTTGTCGGCAGCCTTTTGTGGATCCTGTTGTTACCAAGTGCAAGCACTACTTCTGTGAGCACTGCGCTTTAAAGGTAAGGCTTCTGATCTTTGTTGTTACTTGTCATATTTGGCTTGCGGGTTTATGTATGCTTGAATTTCATATTAAGTTCGTTAATAGGAAAATGTGATGGCCTTTTATAGCAAGAGGAAGTAATAAAAGAAGTAAAAACAAATTAAAGCACATATCTAATAGATAGGGGTGGCTTGGTGGGGGAGTGGGTAGGACGCCTTGATGCACCTAAAACATGGACGGAGAATGTGGAAGACGGTTTTCTTGACAAATTTCCTCTCTCTGCTCCATTATTCAAAGTTTTAGAGGTTGACAGTAATATACGAAGTTCGCTAGTGTTATTGTAACTTGGACACTAAAGTTTGGATTTTTTAGATTAGGGCATCACATGTCTAGTAGAATACATAGTCTATGCTTTAGCAAAGAGAAAGAGAAGGAGACTGTTAAGGAGGGGGAGAGCCCTTGATTATTCAAAAGTGTTGTAAAGGGAGATAGAGAGGGAGGAAGGGCCGGAGGAGGTGGGGGAGTGTACTGCTCGTTTGGAACTTCTTGACTGAATGATTGGGGTTTACAGTACAGCTCACCAGATGGATTTATGGTTCTGTATCCGTTACGCTTCAACCCCAAGAATAATAGGTAATGAAAGGATAAGACGAAGAAAAAGCAATTAAGTGTTTGGCATTCTACTCATAGTTAAGGAAGCTATAAGAATTAAGCACTACTGCAGGGAAAATAATAGACTAGGAAAAGTTAGTCACTGTATTTTTGTGATAAAAACATTGGTGAAAGGTAACGGAAGAGAAAAGCCACCCTATTGCCCTGTACTTTTATTAGCCCCTAATCGAAACACCTCTTTTCCACTATTAAGGTCATCTAACTACCAAAGCCTCCGTATTGCCAAAAGAAAGGACAAAGTTTACTTGCAGACCAAGTAGGTTATATATGATAGGGAGAGGCCATTTCCACCCCCTAAAAAAAAATAATCTACTGTCTCTGTTTTAAGAGATGAGGACAACAGAGGAACTCAAGAAAATTAACCTCACTAAAGGATAGCCACGTCAAGTGCAGTTCATATTTTTCTCTCCCCTCTTCCTCTCTGTCCAGCCTTCACCAGAAAATATCATCGGACCAACCAACCAACCACCTCTGCCTCAACGCCACCATCACGAGCGACAAACTCACATACTCTCTCTCTCTCTCTCTCACACACACACACAAACACACACAAAGAGTAAAGGGCTGAAGAGAAAAATGTCAAATTGTGATGTGCAACATGTCACGCTAATATCGCCAATTTGTGATTTGAAAATTCAGTACTTCCATGTGATTTTAGCCATGGAGGGTTGGACATTTCACGAACTCGTATCGATTAATGGGTTCCCTTCACATCACCAAAGGTCCTATTTCATAATTTGGAAATACCCAACATCTTCAGCAGATTCCTCACCTTTGTTTTATCATGAACTGCCTTCTTCTCCCCTTCAATCATCTGCTGCTATTGAATTTACTCGTTAAAAAGTGTTGTTAAGAAGGTTGTGTTGAGACGTGGATGTGATTTATGTAGGTGGTGGTGCAGTTACTGGTGAAAGGTGAAGTGGGGAGAGAAAGAAAGAGGAGAGAGATAAGTGTAACCATCACTTAGTTGCAGGAAACGCCATATCTGCCGACGGTTCTCTCTTAAAGCCGCGGTTTTGTGATCCCATGATGGGAACACGTCCATCATTAATTCAACTCCATGGTAACCATCAATTGATGGGTAACCATCAATTGAAGAGTATTCTCTGTCTTTACAGGGTGCCCCTTGAATCCCCCCGCCCAGTCTCAACCTTCAGATAAACAGGAAACTACCAGCAATGCAGTCCACATACCGAAATCGTGCACACGTCAGAAAGTGGGCTAGTGTCTTTCTGTAATTTAGACTAACTCCTCCTGGCTAGGAACTGAACACAGCAGACACCAATAAATTTTTGTAATCTTGTCGAACACGTACGCACAAACTGCTTACTTCTAATCTAAGCAATTTTGGTTTCTGGTCAGTTACCACTGAAGAACATATAACTTGCAAACTTAAATGATGAGATACGATTCTCTCTTAACAAAAGTGGGATTGTTAAGAAAAACCACATTAAGTTGCATAACGAAATAATCATAATGCAAGGGGTGGGGAAGGCATTGGCATGACAAGTTACAGTACCTTCTCGTTTTTATAGTATGGAAGTAAAACAAGGCAGACTGCGGTAGTCACAATTTTGACTCCAGTTAGGGTGGGTTTTTACTTTTTCAGAGCTGTCCTGGTAATTTTAGATTTTTGGTGGCTGCATAGAGCTAGATAATTCGGCATCATTTTAAGCATATTTTGACGGTTTGTTTTTGTGGTTTACAGCACCATGCGAAGAACAAAAAGTGCTTTGTATGCAACACTCCAACGTTTGGGCTTTTCAACGCTGCTCACGAGATACGCAAAAAGATGGCAGCTGAGAAGAAAAAATGATGGGCTACGCCGAGTATTCAGAAAGTTGTATGTAACTATATATATTTCGCATCTTTTGTTATGGTGCCAGCTGATTTTTCTGGCCTAATGAATATCGCAATTAGCGTAGTCTCGCACAAAACAACACTGAGCTAGAGTAAATGGTTCTTATAGTTAATTTTGGACTTGTGGGGTTTTTAAACTTTTTAAAAATTTGGTTGCTCTGTCTTGTCTCCTCTTTGCAATAAATCAGTTCATTTTCCAGTTCGTTGCAAAACACATATTAATCTAAATATTTTGAGTGGCGACTCTTGGTAAATTGTTGAAAAAGTGATTCAGAGCATTTTTGACGACTTCAATTGAATGCTTCAGTGCTCTGTATGGTGTAAAGAAAGTAGTTGAACTATGTTGCAGTTACGTTGGTGGTAGTGGTGAATAGATGGCGAATTATGTACCGGGATGCATGGTACCACTCTTAAGGGAATAACATCGGTCGGTGTAATGTTTGATTTAGCTTCTTCGAAGTTGGCCTCTCTCTCCCTCTCTCTCGATTTTATGACGATCACCTGTGCGAATTGATCAAAGGGTCTCAAGTCCTGACCTATGCTGACTGAACGATAGCGGCTAGCGTAGGAACTGTTAAGTTTAGACTTGGATCTGTTTATTGGATACATTAGGGCAACTGCTTTCAGTTTTGTAGCATGTCTTTGAATAGGATGTCGGGAAGTATAACATAAAGGAGTTGGTAAATATTATATCAATGATGCCCGATGAAGGAAACAAACAACAGGGATGTCAGCGCAAAATCATTTACCAGGTGGTATGCAAATCAGGAAGGCAGTTTCTAGAATGGACTAAAGCTTTTAGATATTGTTCAGGCATTCGTGCTGATGCCAACACGCCTTCAATTGTTCTTTCATTTGCCATTAACTTGTTTATTGAACTTAATCTCCAAAATTTTCTGGATCCACTGCGAGACATGGAAACTTATGTTTTACTGCTGTTTGCTGAATAAGGTTTGAAGTTAAATAAAATTTTAGTTCTCTTTCATTACCTTGGTTGTGAAGTTTGATTATATGCCGTGGCCAAGATGTGACTACGCTGTACTTCAAAATATGCACATTGAACAAATTGCATTACAAATTTGTGGTCTTGAGACTGCATTTCAAACTAACATGTTATTTTACATTCTATTTCTACAACTGATAATTATGGACAGTGTTAGCAACTGTGTATTATGGTACACTGACAAGTAAGAAGTGCAGGGGCAATTTACATGAAGTTTGATGAGAAAAAAATGCTTCTCATGTTCCCTGCATCTGTCGTGCCTTTGAAGTCGCTCGGAGAGAAACTTCAGACTCCGGTCATCACCTCCTCGCTTATTAACCTGCTGTCCTTGAAATTTCGTACCCGGCTCCATGAATGTGGAGATTGTGAGGTTAATAATGGCCACAAGATGTTCCGCTGTTTCCTGGCTTTCCGAACGACCGTCTTTGTATGTTGCCTTATAACGCCATTCACTGCCTTTAGATAGTTGCTAGAGTCGTGGTCTCGGAGGATGGCACCATCAGAACCGTAGGCGGAAGGATGACTAAGGGTGTCTAGTGGGTGGGGATTATTGAGAAAGGCCCTAAGAGCACTCTTGGTCGAACATTGCGTCTCGTCCAAAGCATAGAGGGCACTCCCAGGAGGGAGTAAAGGGTGCGGTGGAGATGACTTCTCATCTGGTTGGAGAATAAATATTTTTCCCAATGGAGAATACAACAATTTCTGCACAAACAAAAGCATGGAGAAGCAAGGGTTAGATTGTTAAGCTAAACTCAAATTTCAACGTGCATTATAAGGATAGACGTTTGTCCACTATGGATGCGTTGTGGTCAAAGGACCCTTAAGTTTAGGCATGAGAGGCACACGTGGTCGTAAAACTAAATCTTGAAAGAGACATGAGAGGATGCTTACATTCTTATTTAGGCAAGGGTGAGATCGAAAGTTGCCATTCAATCGCTTGAGCAATTGGGCAACATGGTTGGGGTAGTTGCAGGAGAATGCTCTTGGGACAATATCTCTGTGCATCATCACGCAATGAACATGGTTATCATCCAATCCCAACTCTTTAAGGATATTTTGGCCGCCACAAAAGACGAATGGTGATCCAAAATTGACGACAGGCAGAAGAGCAGATGGCTTAACAACCCCCCTCTTCAGTAGCATCAAGTTGACTAAAAGAGAGAGACTACCCCCAAGGGAATGACCTATGAATTGAAGCTTTGCTCGCTCACCATATCTATCCAAATGTTCCATGATCTCTGGCATAAATTGCTTATATATCCCTTTTGCAGCTTCATAAATTCCTCGGTGAACGAGAACTTCAGTTCCCTGCAATGAAAATGAGCATACGCTCAGTTTGTTTTGACTGCTAGCCACGTTCAACAGACTTGAGTATTTCATGCACTCATAAAATATACCTCAAACTTGGCAGGCTCAAATAAGAGGTTTGCATGCCATGATGCCACGGAGTCCGATCCCTACAGTTCGTGAAGTAGCATGCCAAGCGATTGGAAAGAAAGTCAAATAAAATTCTAGTTTAGGGTTTTCGATCAGTTCCATAAAGTGATGGATGTAGAGTTGTTACCTGGGTCACGAAGCAGCGAGTATATATGCTTGAATCGTCGCAAACAAACCATTCACAAGGTGAGGAGTGGACAGATTGAAGGTCCTTAGCTGCCTCCTGCCTTTCTTTCTCGCCTGCGGCAACCACTGCTGTCATAGTCGTTGCAGCCACATATGCCGCCACCTCCGAATTGTACACTCGTGGAGAAGATCTCTCATCTTCCTCTTGTGGTTGCTCTTCTTTTTCGGATAAAACCGCTTTGTCACCCTCATTTCGCTGCTCAGGTCTGAGGGACAGAAGGTCCTTGGCACGGGATTGGACATAAGACGCAGCTGAAGCGGCTATCTCGTATGCAACAGATGGCTTGGTTAGGCGTTTCTGCTGGGTGTTTTCTGATTTCCTTGGATTGGATTCTTTGGGTGATGAGGTAGCCACAGGAACACGAGTGGAGTCCTGATCAATTTTTGCTTGGATTGCTGCCGCTTCAGCTTTCTTTTCCAAGGAAGACGTTACAAAATCCAGGTCATAATATCTTCTCAAATCCTCAGCCTGCATGTTGGGTCAGATGAAAATTACTTCCTTTGGACTTGAGAATTACTTCTTAAAGCCTTGGCCTACACTCTAGTTTGATAAAGTTACTAGTTGAGTGCTATGACCAGATACTCTTTTCACCATCTGGTATGAACACTTACTGTACAAAAAAATTATGAGCTAATTGGAGCTACCAATAGCCCCAAATTCTTCTTCGGCCCGTCAATAGTTTCTATAGTTATGCTTAGCGGAATGTCATCGCAACGCTCCAATTAATGCAGAAGAATTGTGTAAAAGAACAATACTTTGTTGTTCAATCCTTGTAGGAAATGCAGAAATCCCGCCTCCTTTCTATTGCATGTGATACGAACCTTAAACTAACTTCTTGTATACTCATGCAACAATTGGGTTAGATATGTGTGTAACAAAATCATACCTTGATCTCTTGAATCACATAAGCCATGTTGCACAAGAAAGCCAGCTGAGAAAAATGCTTAGTATCTGACCATGACACCTGATTTAACAACCTTGAGAATGATTCTTGATTAATGCTCGTACTTCCTCCCTCTTCTTCCTCGCCATAGTCCACCTCGCAACCACCTTCATCCCCATCATTATCACAACCTTCATCAGCTTCACCTGGACCTTCACCTTCACCATCCAAGTCATCTTTCTGTTGCTTCTCTCTCCAGTAATTGCTTCGAATTTCCACGAGTCTCTCAATCCAATTCGCTCTCTTGTTCTCACTCTCTATGTTCATCTCCATCTCCGCTTTGTCTTCGTTGGTTGATCCATATCCTTCCACCAGGTTCTCGGTCACATTCATTTCTTTACTTGTCTCTGGATCGAATAAAAATGATCGAAGTGAGTGGGGAATAATTGAGCCTGACATTTGGAAGTTGAAGATCCCCATAGAACGACTGTTTTTCAATTTTGGCTGCGTCGTTGAGGCTCGGACACGGTTGGCAGAGTAGCAGAGATGGTTGTCAGAATACGATCTTCTGATTCTTGCTTGGTGACACAATTTTTGGCTGGAGACTGACCGGCGAAGACTGCTGCCTTCTTTCAAAATATCGTTGGAGGCCGTGGCGGTCGCTGTGACCGCAGTATTAGTTCCAGAAAGTGATGTGCATGCCATGTTTCAACGCTCGGTCTCACGTAAGATGGCCTAAAAGAATTACATATAAGAATTGGAGGAGTGAACAACTTTAGGCGGTTGGAGTTGTTCTTGAAACAAAGCAATGGACCTTATAAGCCCCATGTACCACACCAAACCTTGTTTCCAACGAGAACATTAAGTTGATGCCATTGTTACAAACGTAAGGCATATTAAATCAGTATAAAATGACAGTTTATGTGTACTATTTTCTTCCTTCGTTAATACCGAAGTGACCAACTTACCAGACTTAAACTTTTAGTTAAAACAAAGAGGCCAAGTGCAGGTGGAGGCCACATGCTGTTAGTTAAGAAGAAGTAATTTTCAATCTGAATATACAGGGAGATTAGCATCAGGGGTGACAATCACCACAGTTTCACAAGAGATCGACCAACTGAAGCATGCCAATTCCCAAAAGAAAACTATGAGCACCTTAATAGGTAGCTCACGTGCCGACGTTGCGGCCGCTGATTGGTTTGCTTAAGGTGTTGTGTGGTAGTTTCCACATCGTATCGCATCGCGACTTTCTATGTTTAAAATATGTGATGCCAACTTAGAAGAATGTTTGACAGAATAATAGCAAAAACATAAGCAAAACAAAAGGGGGTTTGTCGTAAAAGTGCCTGAAAACAAAAGCAATGTGTTTTAGTTGTTGATATCAAGGGAGGGACCAAACTTTTTAGCGTTCTAAACCAAGATCTTCTTGCTTAAAGCGTTCGTGGCTTACAAATTTCACAAGAAAGGTCATTAGAAGTCTCGAACCCGTTTTTGGGTTTCTCTCTTCTTTTGATAGTAAGACAAATATCGGAACCATTACACTCGAGCGGGTGACGCCTCCAGATATATCAACATTCCAAAAATACTAGTTGCCTCATAATAGATATAGCTTTGGTTACTGCTTAACTTATCCTAATCTAACATAAACAATTAGGTATGCTCACTGTAAAAACATATTTCCAGTCTCTAGTCACAAAACAACACGATAATGCTTCGCCAAGTAAAGACGGATTTGTGGTATCGGGTTCACGCCACCTAAGAACATCAACTTAACGAAACTTTTTTCGTCTTAATGAATTGGTGGCGACACCACCGGCCGGACCGGCCATAGTGGCTGGACTTTCATAACCGCGAAGCGGCAAGATTACAGCAGTTTCCTAGCTGGAGTCCTCGGACGCTGGCTGAATCTAGCTAGGTTTAGGGTGACGGCAGTCAAAATTGAGTGGACTTTGGGGGACGGTTGCACAAACTCAAGGCAATGGCTCTCTTGCACTCTCCTGATATCTGCGGAGGGATCCTAGATGGCAGGTGGGCATACATCATGTGGATAATGACTGCCGCCCATGATTCTACATGGCTTGGAATTCTCGCTCAGTACTTCATTTTTCTAAGCTGTTGGGAGATGGAACTCCTTGTGGCTAGTAACTCTTTTAGGATCGGAGCTTTCGATGGAATAGTGCTAAGATCAGTGTTATCATAAGCGCGCCCAAGAATGTGACTAGGTACAAGTCACAGTCCACGCCAGGGAGGGCGCGTTAGGCGGCGCACCTTCACAGAGGGCGCACCTTGTGCCCCTAGGCACCAGGCGCAAATAGAAGCCTAGAAAATCAAGTTTTTGATATTTGCTGGTGATATCATTTCAATCATTGATTGCTTTTAATTTTTTCTTCATAACATCATAAATCAAGATCTAAACAAAATAAAACTCTAAGACCCCAAATCTCCAATCAATCAATTCTCTTGACGGTGATTATTGTGCTAGTGTCCTGTCACTGACTGCTACTCACTTTCAAGTAGATCTACTCTTTCAGTGAAATTAAGAAGGACTCTCTATTGGAATTAAAGCCTATAATACTCTTTGAAGAAAGCACTTTTGTCACGACCCTTACTGATGATGAGGATGATGGTGTCATGTTTACTTAGAATTAACTACTTCTCTTCGGAATTAAAACTTTTCTAATATTGGAAGTTTGTTAAAATTGCCATGTCGTTAAATTTATTTACGTGATTTTATTAGTTTAATGCACTAATATTTATTTAAAAAGACATGTGCCTATTCCTTGCGCCTAAACTCCAGGGATCTTCGCGCCTTCATTATCAATGGTTAAGGTAATATCCTTAGTCTCCACTTAAGAGCATATCAGGGAAGAGAGGGGGGCAAGGACAGTTGCCACGTGGAATTTAGTTGTAATAATTTTTTATTTAATTTCCTCAATTTTGCCATTCTTTTCCACTTTACTGTATTTGGATTTCGCAAAGAATTTCCTGGTCGGCAACCAAAAAAAAAAAGTTAGCACAGAAAAACATAAAACCACACACTAATATTATGGAAATTTTCAATGGATCATACGTTAATACTATTCTCGCGTCTTTGGTTGCCACGTGGAATTTAGTTTATGTCTATGTATCTGTACAATACTCTTTTATAGTAATTAATAAGCTTTTCTAAAAAATATTAGTTGTTTAAAGTGTATATGAATCTATTGAATTCACTCATAGAGTTAGTTTGTCAAAAAAGTTTCTTTCAAGTATATCCTATGGAACAGGGTTGGGTGTATTACTTATTAGACAGTCAACATATAGCATCCTTAAAATGAAAATTTTAAAATTAAACAATATTAGGAAATAACTACTCGTAACTTCTGCAAAATTTGTAACTTTTATGGGTTTGGATTCCGCGAAGTATCTTGTGGTCGGCAATCATTTTTTATTAGTTCTAAAACCAATAAAAAATAAAGTACGAAAAATATAAACCCATTCCTAAAATTAAGATGGGAAATCTCCTATATTATTTTGTTTTCATCTATAATTGAGTTTAATTTGCAAATTACAATTTTCTTTTACTTTCTTCCCGCGCTTATAAAAATAATTCTAAACTTCTCAAGAAAAAATTGCACGGTGCAAGCCAATTGAGCTACATATTGTGTATTTCAAAATAACAAGAAATATTTTAGGAGCGACTATCTCCGCACCCTTTTATGCGTGTCCACACCCTCCATGGGGCAAGCGGAGCGGTCAAGTATTTGAGGTGCGAAAATAGACTTTCCCTCCTATCTTTTCTTAGAAGAAGAATTGCCAAGGTGAGTGAAAAAAAATAACAACTTACTATTGTGCTGGCTACACCTCATCACAAGTGCCACTAAAAGGTGAAAGTGTCACGACATGTGGATATTACCAAAAACTTACTTGAATATTATTGTCGCCTAAAATGACTTTGGCTTTAGCTGTATGGTTTTAGTTGCGTTTGGTGCCAACTTGTAAAAAGGTAAAAATCGCCACAGCATTTAATACTGTAAAAAAGCAGATTCACTAAAAAGTTTTGTGACATAAGAAGACGTATCCACTGAATTTTATTTGCGTCAAAACACCAAAAAATGTCAAAAACTGATCCTTGTAACAAGAGTATTAAGCGATATTTTTCTATTACACGATGTATATACTGTTAAATAATCACAAACTTTTACGGTGATTTGGTGGTGTTATAATCTAAATCAACCGATCATTGTAACATGGACATGCATTTAGCGACATTTTTATAGAAAAAGTCCGTCCAACAAGACCTGTTCACGCCCACATAGTAGTGATGAGGTTGTTAGTTGTTACCTTGTTTACCAGCAAAATGAACTGCGCATTCAATGCATGGTCATGTAAACTTCCAACTTGTAGAACTAAAGCGAGAAACAAACAAAAAAGCGACATCCAGATCAAAAATATGGAAAGGGGCAATCTCAGATTTTCATCCAGATGAAGGATCAGAAGAAGCCATTGTTTGTTTTGAAATGATAGTACCTGAAGGCTGGACTTTCTTCAACTTTCTTCACACAGCGGACGGATACTGCAGTAGAAAGATCACATATACATGTACGTGCACCAACTGATCGGTTTTAGCTCACATTCAAGCGCTTCGATCCAAGAGAGAGATGGCCAAAGCTGGTGCGAATGCTCCCCAGAAACGGAGGCATCTCGCAGCAGATCGACATGTCTGTCTATGATCTTCAGTCTATCTGGCTACAGAATGTTGCAGTGTGTGTGTGTGTGTGAGAGAGAGAGAGAGACTTTCATCACATTCTCTTTAATTTCTCATGGGCGATCTTGCTATGTTCTCTATGATCTGCAGGTTGAGGTAAGCGAGATCTGTGTGCTCTTGAACATGGCTTTTATATACAAAAATGAGCGGAGAAAGAAAGGAAGAAATCTCACAAACACAACCAGCTTGAGAATCTATTCACGTGGCCTTTGACAGTGGCAACCCTTTCGAACTACTATTTTGCGGACGTTATTGCCCTTTACAGCATGTCTTCACTAGATCTGTACGGACACTAATGCCCTCACAGTGTGTTGCACTTCCTCACACAGTCACACGTCCTCTATTTTCACATCATTTTTTGTTCTTCACACTCTCGTTCACTGTAATTTTTTTTATGTTTTGTCGTTAATAAATCTTTAGCTATAAGAATGTAAACATTTACGGTACGAAAGTAACGTTGCCTTTCAATTGCCACCACAATGAAGGCAAAGTTAAGTCTTGTGGGCATATAAGATTTTGTGGTAGGTACTGGTAAGGTTAAAATGAGTAGCTCATTTTCTATGGTATGTTTTTTTTTTCCGCCGCAACATGGGCTAGTATACATTTTTTGACTGCTTCATCTTATGGTCCTCACTTGCGCGCCAACTATGTATTCAAGGTTGTGTAGTACTATTGATTCTCAGAATTGAACTTTCATTCACTAGGAAAATCAACGTGACACTTTTTTCGATATTAGATTTACTTTGTAAAGAAATGGTTTACAAAAGAAGATTGTAGAACTTATATCGATAGTTGGCACGGTATAGTTTAGGGTTTGTAAATGCACCTGTAGTTTACAGCTATGCTTTTTTTTTTTTAGTGTGTTTGGTGGTTAATTCACAAAAGAGAAGGGCACTTTGGGAAGCTCATCAGAAGAAATTTAGGCAAAGGGCAACACTGGGACCAAAAAAAGGGGGTGTTGAGAGGTTTTATGGGACACTTAAAGAGTGCTTTGGCATATATATTGAATTGGGTCAAATTGGGGAAACGGTACGAGGCACAAATGCGAGGGCCAAATGTGGGGTTGCATGGAGCAGAGGGTCCCTGGTGGCAACACCTCTCGCCGCCCGGGATGTGGGTCCCACCCCCCACCCCACCCCACCTACTTTTCCCACCGATTCCTGCGGCGCTCGACAGCAGGATTTGTGAAGGGCTTCTGCTGGGCATTTTCCCCGGCCGACACGTGTTGTTCAACCAATCTAACATTCTTAAGTAGCTGCCAAACATGATGAGAAATATCTTTTTCCAGAAATTTTTATTGTCATTTAATGGTCGCCAAATATTTTAGTGATTTATTTTTGTTAATATTTTTAGCTATAATTTTTAACAGTATTTTGTAGTATCGTTAAATAAAAATCGCTAAAAATATTTAACGATAATTAATTATTGTTATATTAAAAGTTATAAGTATCTTCTTACAATAGTATCGAAATTTTTTCCTTTTGTAAATAAGAGAAGGATGATTTACGATGGCAGGCCTTAACCCAAGGCACATATATCCTTAGTAGAGTGCAAAAGTAGTTGAAAAATCAAAAAATTGACAAGTTGGGAATGATATCACCCTCGATATTTCTCTGTTAAAAGAGAATGCTGATTTTTACCTGTTAATTATACTAGTTATTTTGTCTCTAAAATGTCAATGCAATTATTTGTTTTAGCGAGAGATAAGGGTCTGAAAAAGCATAAGAAATAAAAATAGAGTTCGTAGTATTAGAGTTGTAGTTGGCCGTTGAAAAGGTCTTTAATTTCCGACATCAGATAGGGAAAGCTTGTCACTATATGAACTACAAAGTACTTGATCGTTTACATACGAGAATTAAAAAAATTTATGCTAAAGGTCTCTTTAGCGACCAACAATACTCATGTTGTTACATGTCAAATAGCAAGGATCCATATTTGGATTTACCTCCCCATAGAATTGTCATTGATGACAACCAATTTTAAGCGATTATTTGCATCAATATTAATTTGACTTCGATCTAGATCTTCAGCCCTTCTTGATTTAGTACCTTATGCTTGCATTTCTAGCACCCAAAATCTGATCATTTCAAGTTTCAGCACTCTTTGTCCTATTATCTTGACAAGGTTATAAACTCGAGAGGAGGAAGTGATATACTTGGCATCTCAACGTTCATGACCACAAAAATGCAGGAGACTTTAAATTTGTACCAAGCACTCTTATCTGTTTCACAGGAAAATCAATTTGGTTAATTACCTTTGCTCCAAAATTCGGAAGAAATGATGCTGAGTATCACAAAATATATATTTTTTTGATTTGGAGCCAAACTTGAATAAGCAAAGGCAACGCTACGTGTGAAAGTTAGGGGCTTAGTCCTAAGAATTCGTAACACGCGACATAATTTCATTATGTCTCGTTTGTTCATCTGGGCATCCCCCTCCCTCCCTTTTTCAGAAAGAGCAAAAAATTCAATCTCAATAACTACCGATGATATTGCTCTAAGGCCACCACTCAGAGCGACTTGGGCTCCATACGGGAATTAAATGGTTGTCGAAGGGCTATTAAAGTTGTATTCCTACATCATTTTTAATCATAGTCAAATTCCCTAACAATCTCCTAGGTAAACAAGAGCGAGGTGGCCCTTGTAAGCTATTGAGTTAGCATTTTATACTAGGGGCTAATTCATTTGCCTTTTCAGTCAAGCTAAGTCAAGGAAGAATTCTTCAATGCGGCCATCATGTTGTCTACTTTTTTGGTTGTAGAATGTAGAATCTATTTTGTCACGCGCCACAAGAACAATTAAAGTTTGTTGTTAGCAGCGGAGATCGAGTTGTGGCAAAACATAATACAATTGTCTAATTGTACATATATATTTTGCTTTCAGTTTTTGTAAAAAAACTAAAATTAATGGGTTGTTTGATATTGCCCATTTCCGTTTTTTGTTTTAAAAAAATTCAAAACCTCCTTGACTTTTCTGTTTTTTACAAAATTGATGGTTTGTTTGATACATTTTTGCATAATTGGTGTTTGCTTTTGTTTTTGTTTTTCTATTTTTTCTCTCTTCTCTTTTCTTTCATTATCCAATACTCGAGAGCTTCTTCTGAACTCCCATTTTCAACAACTAGAAGCGCCCCCACCAGGACCAACATATCTCCTCTGCCACCGTCCAATTATTGCTAGGGCAGTAACACACTAGCTTGCGAATTAGGGTTTCATTGGTTTGATTTGGTGAATAATTTGATTGTTTTGGAGTTTACCTACGCAAACCGAAGATACTAGGGCTAATCGATAGACGAAATCTTCTGGTGGTGTTTGTTGTAAAGATAATGGCGGTCGGTATGTTGGTATTTGGATTTAGAGGAGTAGTGGTGCCGTGGTGGTGATAGATGTTAGAGGGTTTGGTGTTCGGCGATATTAGTCAGTGATGGTTGTAGTAATTAGTGGCTATGGTGGTTGGCAGTGTTCGTGGGTGTTGGTCACTCGTGGTGGCAGGCAACGACGATTAGTGGGGATGGTGGTTAGCGGTGTTGGCAAGTTTGGGCGTGTTGATTAGTAGTGGTGGCAGATTGACAGTCAACGATAATATATTTTTCAGTTTTCGAAACTGAACAAAAAATGAAAAAAAATAAATTGTTTCAAACACTACCAACTTTTTTTTTTCTCCTGATCTTTTCTTGCTTTTGCATAAATGCAATGACCCTTTATCCTATTTTGACAAATTATCCAAAATTATGTCTCATCAACGGGCGCAACTTCTAAAACTTATTAATTATTAACCTTTCCATGCATGAGGAGATTGTGAAGTCCGTAGTGGCCAAACCAGGCTCCTCTTTTGCCTCACTCCTCGGACCTTCATCTTTGCATGCTGTCTCAGATCCCCATTGAAATGCCTTGAGATAATTGCTCAAGCCATAATCCCGGAGGATTATACAGTCGGAGCCGCAGGCACTGGGGTCGCACAGAGTTTCTAGAGGGTGGGGAGAATTGAGAAAGGCATTAATGACATCATTCTTGCATGTTTGATTTATACTGGGGATACTTTAAAGCATAGAGGGCACGGCATAGAGGGCACTCCCTGGAGGGAGCAGAAGGTGAGGGGAAGATAACTTCTCATCAGGTTGGAGAACAAGTATCTTTCCCATCGGAGAGTACAACGGTTTCTGCACAAGGAACAACTGTTAGGAGGTCCAATAAGATTACCAAAAACAAAAAAAGGCAGCTAACATTTCAGTCAAAAATGGATCAGAATGAATATTTTGCTTTGCATGCTAATTCCTGAGTGCTAATGCTAAAACCTACGGAGTATTATACACGCTGATATACACCTTGGAATGCGGTTGGTTTTATAAAAAATTATAAGTTATTAGAGAATAGTAACTTATTAATTATTAAGTACAAGAGGGTCGACTGTGATTGTCATCGTTCAAATTTGTGTTACCACCGTAAAGAATACTTTTATTGTATTCCCATGTTTCAGCATAAACCCTTGAAAAGGTACGTAATTGAAAAGGTTCAAAGTATCAACACTGTCAAAATTAATATTGGTGACACTCAGGCCTACCCAGATTTATCTCTTTTGCATTTTAGAAGACATAAACTAACTAAATGGTGTTTTCCTTCTACAAGAACTTTTAAATTCAATACTGATGGAAGTGTTAAAGAGGGATCAAGAAGCGGTATTGGAGGCCTCATTCGTGATGCCAACGGTTCCTGGGTCTGCGGTTTTTTGGGCCATCTCCCCAACAGTGATATCCTTAAGGTGGAGCTATTTGGAATTTTCAAGGCCCTCCAACTAGTCAAAGACAAGAATTACCGCAATGTCGTTGTGGAAACTGACTATCTCATGGCGGTCCAACTTCTGACCAACCATCAACCTCTCCACCCTTTGAGTAACCTGCTATCGTATTGTTGCTTTTTGCTCGTAGCAACATCGAGTACCATTACGCACACCATACGTGAGGCCAACAAATGCGCTGACAAACTTGCCAACATGGGTGTTAACCAAGAAGGGGATTTTGTTTATCTCAACCAACCCCTACTGATCTTTGCGCATCTTTTGGAAGATGCCTTTTGTACTTGATGTAATCTTTTAATTGTCTTTATTTTTCTTTGTAACCAAAAAAATACAGCCCATACATCCGATGGACCACAAAATAGAAGTAAGCAAAGTTAGGCCAAAATAAATGTTGTCAAAGGTTGTTTGCCGTTTTCAGGTAGCGTTAAGAAAATGGTCAAATGGACCATAAAGCTAGATGACGCGTACACTTTGTGTTTTCAGCTTGTAAGTGCAATATGTGGCAAACCTCGTTCAAGTTGATCCATATAGATACGTTCTTACATAGAGATGAAAATTGTGCATATGTTACCTCGAACTTGGCAGGTCTGAAGGAAAAATTTACGCGACACAGTTCCATCAAATCTGATTTTGTTGGTATCGTTTACGTAGATGCAACGGATGTTGGGAATTTTTCAATATTGATTCTTACCTTATTAAAGTTTGTATTACAAGGAATAAGTTGCAAAAAGAATCAATCAAATTGATTGATTGGTTTGAGAGATATTAACTCTCAAATATTGGCATTTAATAAGGTTGAAAATAATCATGATGTGAGTTCCCACATGGCTTAGGAAATGAAAAAGTTAAGGGTATTTAAATGGCCATGTGACATACCATATTGTTCTAGAAACACATGGTATGCATGGACATGCACTCGCACATGTGCGGTGCACCGCACCGCACGCGCGCCGGCGCCGGCGGCGTAAAAGCGCTATTGGCGCTTTTAGGCGCACTTTGCACTTAAGGAAGCAAATACTGTCGTAAGGAAATAGTGCAACGCATTCGACTCAGGCATTTTCAGTCCAGTTTCTCCATACTGCCTTATTTTTTTCAACAATCTTAAGACAGTATTTGGCTACGATGGAGAATAATTCAAGGATGCCTGTGATCAACGACATCTCGAAGCTGGCTAAGTTCCATGGCTCTTTCTTTAGGCGATGGAAGAGCAAGATGTACTTCTTTCTTGCTACATTGAAGATTGCCTACATGCTCACTATTCCACGGCCTATCGTGGATGAAGCTGCAGACGAAGCAATAAAGCAGACTGTCATGAAACAAAAGCAAAGGTGGGAGGAGGATGACACCTACTGTAAGGGCTACATTTTGGGAGGGTTGTCCGACACTTTATACGACGTGTACGAGATCAAGTACGCAAACAGCACCACAAAGGAACTATGGGATGATCTCGACAACAAGTACAATACGGAGGACGCCGGGAATAAAAAATTCCTAATCAGTAAGTTGTTTGACTTCCGCATGGTAGATAGCAAGTCTGTTATTACTCAGATTCATGAACTGCAAATGATTATGAATTTAATTATTTCGGAGGGCCACTCTCTTGACGAGTCTTTCCAAGTGTCTACTATATTTCTAAATTGCCTTTAGCTTGGAAAGAATGTCGTAAGGAGTTAAAACAAAAGAAGGATGCCATGACCATGCAAGAGTTGGTCAAGTATATCCAAGTTGAAGAGAATTCTCGAAATTTGGATAAGCTTGAGTTGGAAGACAACAAGTCCTCCAAGGCTCTTGTAGTAGATCATGGCTCCTCTAGTGGCACTAAGCGTAAGCTTGATGGTCAAGCTTCTGCTTCTACCAACCGGCAAGACAAGCCTAAAAAGGCCTGTTGGAAGTATGGGAAAATTGGTCACTTCAAGAAGAATTGTCGAGTGGCTAAGAGGCAGAAAAAGGACCATGCCAATGTGGTTGACAACGAGGACTTCGTTGCAGTGGTTTCCAAAGCCAACATGATGGAGGAAGATGATGAGTGGTGGGTGGACTCCGGTGCAACCAAGCACATTGCTAAAAATAGAAATCTGTTCAAGGACCTCGAGCCAGTTGCGGAGGGATATCATCTCTGCATGGGAAATTCATCTACGGCTAAGGTCATGGGCAAAGGAACTGTGGTGCTCTATCTCTCCTCCGGAAAGAAGCTGACCTTAAAGGATGTGCTTTTTGTTCCCGATGTTAGGAAAAATCTTATATCTGTTAGTATGCTTAATCAGTTTGGATTTGAGATTTTGTTTGAGTCAGATAGTGTTATTTTGACTAAGGGAGGGAACTATGTTGGCAAGGGATATGTAACCAATGGATTGTACAAGCTTACTATTGCTAATAAAGATATTAAGTTTGCTTATATTGCTGTTCCATTTAATTTATGGCATTCTAGACTAGGTCATGTTAATTATAAACGCATGAGAAGTATGGTAAAATTAGGTTTAATACCTCAACATACTTCACCTAGTTTAGAAAAATGTTCAGTTTGCATAAAGTCTAAAATTGCTAGAAAACCCTTTAAAGGGGTTGAGAGGAAAACACAATTATTAGAATTAGTACATTCGGACTTGTGTGAAATGGAAGGTAACCTAACAAGGGGTGGTAAAAGATACTTCATTACATTTATAGATGATTGTTCACGTTATACATACACGTATCTTCTTAGGACTAAGGATGAAACTTTGGATAAATTTAAAATTTACAAAGCGAAAGTAGATAATCAACTAGATCGTAAGATTAAAATTTTACGGTCGGATAGGGGAGGTGAATATCTTTCCTTTGATGATCTATTTGAAACTTGAAGTATCATACACCAAGTTATAGCTCCTTATAGTCCACAACAAAATGGTGTAGCCGAGAGGAAAATAGGACCTTGCAAGAAATGGTTAATACCTTATTACTTACTTCTGATTTGCCTAAGAATTTGTGGGGGGAAGCTCTCATGACTTCCAGATATATAATTAATCGTATACCCCACAAGGTATCTAATGTCACACCCTATGAGTTATGAAAGAAGAGAAAACCTTATTTTGGACACCTTAAAGTGTGGGGGTGTAGGGCGTTAGTAAGGCTAGCTGATAAAAAAAGACCCAAATTGGGGGAAAAGGCAATCGAATGTGTCTTCATAGGCTATGCTCAACATAGCAAAGCGTATAGATTCTTAGCCGTGGAATCAACGGAATCCGTTAGCCAAAATATCATTTTGGAATCTAGAGATGCAGAATTTTTTGAGAATTCTTTCTCTAGAGATTGGAAAAATGAAGACACAGTCGATGATGATCAAGTTCACCCTACTCCGGAAATAGGGGTAGGAGGTGAACTAAGGAGAAGTAAGAGAGCAAGAATTGAAAAGACCTATGGTCCAGATTTCTACCAATTCTTAGTTGAGGGAAGTAGAAATGAAGGTGATTAGTCTCATATGTATAACGTAGAACATGACCCTCTTACATATCGAAAAGCCATAACTTCTCGAGATTCTAACTTGTGGCAAGAAGCTATAAATGATGAAATTGAGTCGATAATGTCAAACCAAACTTGGGTATTGACTGATTCACCACCAGGATTTAAACCAATAGGCTGCAAATGGATCTTTAAGCGAAAGCTTAAGCCAGACGGATCCGTAGATAAGTATAAAGCTAGACTTGTAGCCAAGGGTTTTAAACAAAATGAAGGAATTGACTATTTCGACACTTATGCTCCGGTAGCTACACTTAGCACTATAAGATTATTGTTTGCTTTATCGTCCATTAACAAACTAGTTTTACACAAAATGGACGTCAAGGCTGCTTTTCTAAATGGTATTTTAGATGAGGAGGTGTACATGGAACAACCGGAAGGTTTTGTACTAAAGGGCCAAGAAACAAAGGTTTGTAAAGTTATCAAATCTTTGTATGGCTTAAAACAAGCTCCTAAGCAGTGGCATGAACGATTTGACCAAGTCGTTCTCTCTTATGGATTTAGAATAAATGAATGTGACAAATGCGTTTATTCTAAGTTTGATAAAGGACGTGGTGTGATTATATGTTTGTATGTGGATGATATGTTAATCTTTGGTACTGATTTAGATATTGTGTTGGAAACAAAATTATTTCTATCTTCATCGTTTGATATGAAGGATATGGGGGAAGCCAATGTTATATTGGGAATGAAAATAATTAGATCCTCAGATTCTATTTCTTTGTCACAGTCTCGTTATATTGAGAAAATTTTAAAAAAATTTAATCACGAGAATTGTGCCCCGGTTACTACCCCATATGACCCTTCTATCAAGTTGAGGGCAAATGAAGGGAAATGTGTCTCTTAGCTAGAGTATTCTAGTGTTATTGGCAGCTTGATGTATATCATGCAATGTACCCGGCCAGATATAGCCTTTGCAGTTGGTGTTTTGAGTAAATTTACTCATAATCCCGGGCAAGTTCATTGGAATGCAGTGTTTAGAGTACTTAAGTACCTTAAGGGCACAATGGACTATGCATTAACTTATAAAGAATTTCCTGCTGTTTTGGAAGGGTACACAGATGCAAACTGGATCACGGACTCAGATGAAACAAACTCCACAAGTGGTTGGATTTTACCATAGGTGGAGGTGCTATTTATTGGGGTTCCAAGAAACAAACTTTGATTTCACATTCGACCAAAGAGTCCGAGTTTATTGCTTTGGCAATGACGGTTAAGGATGCATAATGACTAAAAGACCTGTTGATAGATTCATCTATGGCCTAAGCCAATGCTTGTTATTTCTATATTCTGCGATAACGAGACAGCGTTAACGCGGGCATATAGTAAGGTATACAATGGGAAGTCTAAACATATAAGTCTTAGACATAGCTATGTGAGAGATATAAGTATTAGACATAGCTATGTGAGAGAACAACTTAGCAAATGAGTTGTTACTATTAGTTATGTGAAGTCCAAAGGAAATTTGGCAGATCCCTTTACGAAAGGCCTAGGCAGGGATATAATATGGCAGACTTCCAGGGAGATAGGTTTGAAGCTCATGAAATCAGAGAGGTAACATACATGTGGAAACCAACTAGATACTAGAGTAACCTCTAGTTTTCTAGTTCAATGGAAAAACACGTTGTATTTATAACCAAAGATGCACTAAAAGATGAAGATTTTGATCTTCATGCCATCTCAAGGTAGTGCATACTTGTATGGAGAACAAGAGGAGGGTGGGAGTTATTCGCTTAATAAATCTATGTCCTTAAAGGAGGGTGCAAGTCATACAAGTGCACCTTAGTAGATTTACCAATGTAAGTGCGGGAAGTGGGGCTGCTTCTACGAGATTTGAGCTAGTCTCTATGACACTTATGAAAATCTTAAGATGTAGCGCATGGCCGTAAATGTGCAGGTATTTGAAAATTTGGTTGGAACGTTCTACACATAGTAGTGATAATCAATCACCAAGGATTCATAGTTCAAGGCTAAGGCTACTTTGAATTCTAATTGACTTCATTGCTATATGGTAAATGTTCAAGTCGAAAGACACTTTTATCTTAGTAGGACCTACCAAAGGATAGAGAGAGAAACATTTCTATATTAGGAATGTGATAAATTCCAATTTTGGAAAATTGTGGGAAATTGTTGGGAATTTTTCAATATTGATTCTTACCTTATTAAAGTTTGTACTACAAGAAATAAGTTGCAAAAAGAATCAATCAAATTGATTGATTGGTTTGAGAGATATTAACTCTCAAACATTGACATTTAATAAGGTTGAAAATAATCATGATGTGGGTTCTCGCATGACTTGGAAAATGAAAAAGTTAAGGGTATTTAAATGACCACGTGACATACCATATTGTTCTATAAACACATGGTAAGCATGGACATGCACTCGCACATGTGCGGTGCACCGCACCGCCCGCGCGCTCGGCGTAAAGGCGCTATTGGCACTTTTAGGTGCACTTTGCACTTCGCACGTGCGCATCGTCGCTAGGAGCCCTCGCCCCTCGCCCAGCTTAACTTTTTTGCTACAAATTCAACATGTGAGTTGCAATTTGGACTGAAACAGTGTGACTGTTGACGAAATTAAACAGATTTCAGATCTGTTTAAATTCAAAATGGCACCTGTTTAAGGTGCCTTTTAGTTCAAAAATTGTAGCTGTTCATTGTGTCTACAGATTGTGACTGTTAAGTGACATCTGCAGAATCACTTAACTGTCACAACTGTTTGCACATGTTCTAGGCACCCTTTGGTGTCTATAAATAAGGCTGATGGTCAGATCATTTCTATACTTCGAATTTCTCTCTTGCTCTCTTTCAAATTTATGTCTGTTGATTGTAATCTGCTGTGATCAACAGAGTTTCGCCTGTTTTATCTTGGGAGGCAGATTTGCTACTACCATAAGCAGATCATAAGTGAGCAAATATTGTCTTAAGGAAAGAGTGCAACGCATTCGACTCAGGCATTTTCAGTCCAGTTTCTCTATATTGCCTTATTTTTTCCAACAACGGATACATTGATATGTAATAGAAAAGAATAATTACGAGAACATAAAAAAGACAAGTGCAAAAAATATATGAACACAAGATTTTACGTGGTTCGACTATATCAAGTCTACTTTCACAGGGCGTGCAAACTTTTTCGAAAACATTTCTGCTATAAACATTTCTGCTATAGTGTTGTTTGGTTGCTATCCCAGGCCAATTCAACAACAGTGTAATGGCAGCAATTCAACAATCTTGAAATGTTGAATACTATTATTAAACAATTCTACAAGTCACAGGCAAAGTTTAAGTTTTTCTGTCATATTTCAGCTATCTGTAACTTTGATGTTGTCGTAGTACTGTCAACGACAGTGGTAGCAAGATATAAATTAATCGGGGATTTTGTATTAATGAGTTTTATTAACTTATAAATAAGATAGATTTATCTGGATGACAAAGTAGCGAATGAAAGTGTGCTTGAATCATCACAAATAAACCATTCGTGACGAGTTGAAGGGTGGAGGATAAGAAGACCCCTTTCTACCTCCTGCTTTTATTTCTCGCCCGTATCGGCAACCGCAGCTGCCACACATGCTGCCATTTCTGCTTTCTTCACCAAGGAAGATGTTATAAGCTCCAGCCGAAGTATATTTTCATATCCTCAGACCTCAGCCTACATTTTGGTAACATGAAATTACCTCTTATTCTTGCAAATCTGATCCTCGGCCTACTCCAGTTGTTCTCTTTCATGTTGGTTGATTGGCAAAGTTAAACTTACATCCTATTTTGGGCAGATATGGTTACATAGCTATGATACACACTCTTTCTATTTACCGAAGACAATCCAAATACAAGGAATTGGAAAGTTTAGGGCCTCTTATCTAACAATAGACGGAAGCTACTAACCGATAAAATTCTTTAGCTTCTCACTCTTCTTGTTAGCTCAAGAATAGTATCGCGTTTAACACTATCACTTACGTGAAAGTAGGCGGTTGCACGTGGAGAGACAGGCTCGTGAAAGATGAATCGAGGTGCACCACCATCAATACAAATATCACAAAAATATATATGGGGACAACTGCAAGCAGGAAGAGTTGATTTCAAGAACTTGTTTGTGCAGGAAGAGTTCTGATATCATGTTAAGTTATTATTCCATTTAAAAGTTTAAGTTATTAAAAATTGGACTCAAAGATCTTATCATGTTTAACACTTCATTTTGTCGCTACGTACAACTCAGCAACATAACTCAATATGGGTTCGTTTAAAGGTGACTTTTTGTAGGAAATTATAAAAGCATTCCAAAAATTTCACTTCAAAAGTTGAGAAGTCTAGCATTATTATTTCAAAATAACCAAGACGTACCTAGATATCTTGAATCACATAAGCCATGTTGCCCAAGAAAGCCAACTGAGAGAAGCACTTGGCATCAGACCATCACACACACCTCAACCACCTTGAGAAATATTCTTCATCGAATCTCATATTTCTTGCATGTTGCTCACGGCCTTCATATCCCTCATCATCGCCATTACCATCCACATCATTTTTCTGTTGTTCATCTCTCCGAAAATTGCTTCTTTCGATTACCGTTGCTAAAAGGCGATACGGCGACTCCAGATTCATGACGTAAATTTTTGTCTGACGAAGACCACTAAAAAAGAACTGGACACGGACGTGCATGCCATGGTTTGTGTGTGGCTTGAGAGTAAAACCTCTCAAAAAATACGACATTGCAGTATGGAATCTCATCTTAGTTTGTGTCACTCTTTGGCCAAATGCAGACCGACTGTTGAATGAAATTGGTGATCTGATTTGTCAAGACCAAAGATGGTACGGTACCAATATTATTGTAAAGATTTTTATGCTCCCTAGCTCGTAGAGACCAAGGTGGCCAATAGTATAGCATAATCTTCACGAGAGTCGGCCAATTGTAGAATTAGGGATGGTGACTCCCCACTTCACTATCTGCACTTTGTTTGTCCTTGAAATCTAATGTTTCTCGAAGACGCTTCTATGAGGGACACGATTGAGAAACCACTTTGGGCCGTACCCTGAACTAGAATTTCATTTCTTTGTTTGCCGTAGCTCCTCAAGTTTGAATTACTGCAAAAGATTTTGTCTATCGATCTGACTAGAGAAATTTTCATGATTGCTCATTCTCTACAACTAAGAAAGTAGAAAATAGTGTATGGTACCAACTATTACCGTCAAATAGATTATATAATAACTCTGTTTTCCTTAACTCCGCTTTTCATTGTATCGGCTCCCTCTAATTCAGCGGTCTTAAATGGTTGGTTGGGTCCAATAGTCCGGAACGATACCATATTCACTCGAAAGATAGGGAAGTAAGTGGATCGCAGATCCGGCTGGTGGTCAGTTGGAAAGGTTCACCTGGAACCATTTTTCTCCTTTGGTTTGTGTGGCTGATGTTCTTGATAGTAACCATTGGGCTTGTTTAACCCCTTTTTATGCCTTTTATGGGGAAACCTGAAACTACTTTGGGCCAAACGATATCTTACCTAAAGTTTATTGCTCGTTTGTTTCCTATTTGGACAAGCCCAAAGAGTTGTCTTTCATATAGATTTTGTGAAAACATAAATGGTAACGAAGGGAGAAGCTTACAAAATTTATATAAAAAGTATTTCGTAATATTTATTATTTATTGATGTGAGATTTTGTACCCAATGTGGGATTTATCTATCTGAACACGTCTCTCAACGTGTCCTCTCACGTGTAGTGTAGAAATAGACTTGGTGACGGTGAAGGATTTAATTTTTGAATTGTCTACTCGGCCTGGATCGATCAGTTCTGATATCATATAAAACATCTAATTCAAAAACAATTGGTAATGAGGGGAGAGATATACGAACTTTCTCCGACGAGGCCTTTGCAGGGAGCCTCTATTTTCCCATATTTCCCCAATCTTTATGTTTCATACCTACCTCTCACTTTGTCGCTATAAAATACATTAACGACAAAACATTAATCTTTTAGCGAAGAATGAAGGTATGGAAAAGCATAACATAATGTGAAAATATACATTCCTCCTTGCTAAGTCCAATTGTTACCCCAATAATAAACTAGATATTTCAAAGCTTAAAAACTTTTTTAAAATATATCAAATCAAAGATCGATGTTTTTTTTTTCGCCGCTAAAGATTTTTAACCTTTTCCTTATGCAAAATGTTTGCCGATAAATCTACTCTCATCGGTGATGTTCCTTCGGCAACAGTGCAGATGTTTATCTCTTGAACTTGCTAGTAATTCCTAGACTCAATCGCAAGTTCTTACCACCTTTTATAATGTTACTAGAAACAACTAATCAGTTAAACACAAACAAAGTAGGTCCACTTTATTTGCATTTAAACTAGAGTAAGAAATTTTTATTTATTGTCGTTTACTACTGACATTATGTCCCGACGTTTCCAAGTCTGCCTTTAAAATGGACTCATCTTAATATGAAACTATATACTCCCTCCGTCTCACATAATTCGATAATTTTTTTTTTGTATGTATATTAAAGATTTAGGTTATATATTTTGTATTTCTCATTCTACCCTTTAGAGAGTGGAGAAAAAGAAAGTGGATTAGGAGAGAAAAAAATGAGTTGTTGGAAAGTTAAATATGAACAGGAAAATAAAATAAAAATTTGTAAGAAGGTAGATCATGAGAGAAAATGAGTTGGTGGAAAGAGAAACGGAATAAAAAAATGATAAAATATATAAAAAATACCTACAGAATATTTCTTAATTTGAAAGTAATTAATTTTTTATAGAACAATTCAAAAAAAATATAATCAATTTATGTGGCACAGAGGACATAATATTTTTAAATAAAATTACATATAATTTTAAAACCAAGCGATAACACCGCTCTCCCAAGTAAATATACTTTTGTTAAAAATACTTTGTCAATGCAATTAGCCTCGAAGAATGGGCAATTGTCTTCTCATGGGACCGCAGAGGCACGTGGTTTAGAAATCTAGACTAGATGGTCAAGGATTCCAATTTGGTTAAGTTCCATTTACCCAAAAAAGAAGAGGCACGTGTCCTCAGTACATGACCTGCTGACCAGGTAACTCAGGCTTGGGTAGTTGCAAGTCTAATCGAACTTTAATTAGGACGAAACATACTTTTGTCTCACTCCTACTTAATCTCACTTTGACACCCTCTTACTCTCATCATTGCTTCGGTTTTTTTTTTATCAAGCCATTTCTTTTTTTGGTCACCCCGGACAAGGGAAAATTGATGAAACTAAACAAAGATTTTTTTTTTTTGTCGAACAGAAATATTATTACTAAGACAATAATTTACAAACTAAATAACACAAACTAAAGTTTGGTCCTGAAAAGTACAACAAAGTATAGCAAAGAAAGCGCATGCATGAACAACATGGCTTTGGAAGAAAGCGTTAAACATAAGTATTACCATTGTTGTATTTTGAAAATCCATATCAAATGATAACAGGGTGGAGAAGATGCAACGGGACATCAGTTGCAGGGGCCACATAAGATGACAATTTAAATTATTGCCGCGGTTTTCATCGAATCCAACGGAGATGGAGAGGGATCCCAAGGCCAGATCTGAATAATCCGCAGCTCGAAGGGAAAGAACATCATCCCGCTCAGCTAGATCCGTCCACTTCGAATCACAATCCCTCCATTTCGGACCCGCATCGGAGATCTTAACCGAAACCAACCGGATCAGAGGTCCGGTGACCGTGCCGGATCTTAAAAAACCTTTCAGATTTGAGGATAGCGATTGGGAGAGAGTAATTTTGTGGTTAAAGGGCTACCGATCTGTGCGTGGTGGTGTAGATCGGAGGGTGGCAGCGGACGGAGGCAGAAATGGGGTGCCCAGATAGGAAGAACAAAAGTGATGGAGGACGGGAGCAAAAAAAGATGGAGGAAGAGGATTTGCAGTGAGAGGGCCTCCCCTTCCCACCTCACAGCCATGGGAAATTGAGGGGGAAGGGGCGGCAAACAAGGTTTGTGGGGTGGTAAAAGTTGTAATTACAAAACTAAACAAAGATGGTAGCCCACATAAAAGTCTTTCTAACTCTTGAGATTGCATTGTACTGCAAATTGATGTACAAGATAGCTATAATTTGATGAACACCTAGTGTTCGTGGTCAAATTTGATTAACTTCGGGTTAGGCATTTTGCGTAATCTGGAGGCTAGGATTTTTGGAAGTGTCTATTTTGACCGCCTATGCAATCTCAGCACAAAGACGCGGGCGAGAGGCCATCAACACTACAAATTCCATACTTTTTCACCGGCAATTCCAATACCAAAACCAAAGCACGTTGCAGTTAGATGGGACAACGACCCAACGAGCACACACTTGACACTACAGGCCACTTCGTAGTACATTCCCCCCTCCCCCCAACCCCTTAGAAAATCCAAAGCAGAAACCCTGAATACTTCGAAACCCCCCTACCCCCAATCCCCATGATATCACTGTACACCCCCATGAACCTAGCAAAGCACCTAATGACCCTTAGAGAGAGCCCCCACATCAAGCAAATTATTCCAATTGTCGCAAGTGAAAGGCGCCGACAAACTTCTGGTCGCCGCCGGTGAAATTAAATTCCGGCCATCACCCGTGATAAAACCTCTAGCCCTCGAAAGCCTCTTGTACGTGCACAGGTACAAATTTACCATTATCGGCTATCTCAACGAGTAGATCTATCAGATGGGATCTGACACTAATGAAGCGGGAATTGAGCGTCACCATCTCCGATCTTCTGCTACCCGTCTTCCAAAAAAGAAGAGGCACGTGTCCTCATTACATGACCTGCTGACCAGGTAACTCAGGCTTGGGTAGTTGCAAGTCTAATCGAACTTTAATTAGGACGAAACATACTTTTGTCTCACTCCTACTTAATCTCACTTTGACACCCTCTTACTCTCATCATTGCTTCGGTTTCTATCAAGCCATTTCTTTTTTTGGTCACCCCGGACAAGGGAAACATGATGAAACTATAAACAAAGATTTTTTTTTTTTTTTGGTCGAACAGAAATACTATTACTAAGATAATAATTTACAAATTAAAGAGCACAAACTAATGTTTGGTCTTGGAAAGTATAACAAAGTATAGCAGAGAAAGCACATGCATGAACAACATGGCTTTGGAAGAAAGCGTTAAACATAAGTATTACCATTGTTGTATTTTGAAAATTCATATCAAATGGTAACAGGGTGGAGAAGATGCAACGGGACATCAGTTTCAAGGGCCGCATAAGATGACAGTTTAAATTATTGTCGCGGTTTTCATCGGATCCAACGAAGATGGAGATGGATCTCAAGGCCAGATCTGAATAATCCGCAGCTCAAAGGGAAAGAACATCATCCTGCTCAGCTAGATCCGTCCACTTCGAACCACAATCCCTCCATTTCGGACCCGCATCGGAGATCTCAATCGAAACCAACCGGATCAGAGGTCCGGTGACAGCGCCGGATCTTAAAAAACCTTTCAGATATGAGAATAGCGATTGGGAGAGAGTAATTTTGTGGTTAAAGGGCTGCCGATTTGTGGGTGGTGGTGTACATCGGAGGGTGGAGGAGGGTGGCAGCGGACGGAGGCAGAAATGGGGTGCCCAGATAGGAGGAACAAAAGTGATGGAGGACAGGAGCAAAAAAAGATGGAGGAAGAGGATTTGCAGTGAGAGGGCCTCCCCTTCCCACCTCACAACCATGGGAAATGGAGGGGGAAGGGGTGGCAAACAAGGTCTGTGGGGTGGTAAAAGTTGTAATTACAAAACTAAACAAAGATGGTAGCCCACATAAAAGTTTTTCTAACTCTCGAGATTGCATTGTACTGCAAATTAATGTACAAGATAGCTATAATTTGATGAACACCTGGTGTTCGTGGTCAAATTTGATTAACTTCGGGTTAGGCATTTTGCGTAATCTGGAGGCTAGGATTTTTGGAAGTGTCTATTTTGACCGCCTATGCAATCTCAGCACAAAGACGAGGGCGAGAGGCCATCAACACTACAAATTCCACACTTTTTCACCCGCAATTCCAATACCAAAGCACGTTACAGTTAGATGGGACAACGACCCAACGAGCACACACTTGACACTATAGGCCACTTCGTAGTACATTCCCCCCTACCCCCCCCCCCTTCCTAGGATATCACTGTACACCCACATGAACCTAGCAAACACCTAATGACCCTTAGAGAGATCCCCCACAACAAGCAAATTATTCCAATTGTCGCAAGTGAAAGGCGCCGACAAACTTTTGGTCACCACCGGTGAAATTAAATTCCGGCCATCACCCGTGATAAAACCTCTAGCCCTCGAAAGCCTCTTTTACGTGCATTGGTACAAATTTACCATTATCGGCCATCTCAACGAGTAGATCTATCAGATATGATCTGACACTAACGAAGCGAGAATTGAGCGTCACCATCTCCGATCTTCTGCTACCCGTCTTCCACCCTCCAGTTGCAGCCATTGTACTCCTCAAAGCACTAGCACAACAGAAATAAAAAAGGAACACAAATACTAAAATGAAGGGGAGAAAAGATAGCCATTAAGCCTCCCAACCCCTCCACCCCTTGTTAACGCCGACGAGTTGTTCGAGTTTTGCTTTTGCTTTTTTAATTTAAAGAGAGAAATAAAAGAGAAGGAGGAGCTTTTTGAAGAATTTGTCCTGGCGGCTAGTTGAAAGGTAAATTATTTACCATGCCATTCAAATTAGGGTTAAAAAAGAATTGAAACCCTAATTTCCAAATTAGGGTTTCAATTCTTTTTCATTTGAAACCCTAATTTGAAAATTAGGGTTTCAAGCCATTCATTTTTTCTCCCTATTTTTCAAATTAGGGTTTCAATTCTTTTGTAATTCCAACAATTATTAGCCAAATTTTTAAGAAATCAGAAGGCATGAGGTAAGGGACGGCGCAGGGTAGGGTGGGGGAAAGGAAGGCAGTGGGGCGGGGGACGACGCCACGACGTGGTGGGGGTAGGGGGAAGGGGAAAGCGGCGGGGTAAGGGAAATGAGGGCGGGGAACGACGGGATGGGGTGAAGGGAAGGGGAAGGATGGGCGGGGGACGAATGGATGGGGTGGAGCAAAGTGGAAGGCGGTGGGGGTAGGGGAAGGGAGAGGGACGACAGCGAGGGGTGGGGGAGCAGCGACGTGATGGTGGGCGGTGGGAGCAACAGGCGTGGTGGTCGACGGTGGGAGCAACATGCGTGGTGGTCGGCGGTGGGCATCGACGTGGTGGTCGGCAGTAGGCAGCGGTGTGGTGGTGGTACAGTGGGGGCAGCGGCATGGTGGTGAGTGGTGGGAGCAACGACTTAGTGGTAGGATGGTGGGGGCATCGGCGTGGTGGTGGACGGTGGGAGCAGCGGCGTGGTGAAATGTTGGGGGCTGCCGCATGGTGGATGGATGTGTCTGATGGTAAGGGGAAGAGAGAGGAGGCTCGTGAAAGAGAAAATGGAAGAGTGAGAAAAGAGGTAACAGTAATCTAGGGGTAGGATTGTCATATTATGAAAATATGTACTGATGACATCACAAAAATTACATTTTTTTGACGAATACTTGACGGATGGACACAAGTGTTACCTTTTTAACGTTTGTGGTCACAGTTTGTTACCTTTTGAAAGTTACTGCCCTTGACTGTAATTTTACCCAAATCTCAGGGACATAAGTGTAATTAATCCTTAACTTAAGCATCAGATAGTTTTCTTCCTGGAATCTTACGGTGGTCACTCTTCTTCTCTTTTGCATATCATAAATTTCAACCATGGTTCCCAATCTATTTTCTAGCAGCAACAATGTACATGGCATTAGCCGCTTGACTTTTCTTTTTTGGTCCATCACATCAGGGGCTTCCTCTTATAAATATAGTCATTCATATGTGATTAGTAAAATGGATATAAGAATACATTAATGTTCATATTTTTTTTATATTTATTTGCCTTTTTATTTATCATAAATTTGTAATTTTAGTGATAAGAGGCATTCCGACATCAGATCAGCTCCAAAAAAAAAAAAAACGTGAGTTGGTGTTGAGATACATGAATTTTAAATTCGACAAATATAATAAATAATACTTCAAGCCTTATGGACATATCTCCTCGTAACCAATTGATCTTAAATTAGATAATTACAGTGTCATATTCATTAAATAGTATGACATGAGCTGCATTCAAATTGCTGCAAATCTTGGTTCCAAATTATTTATTGAATTTTTAAAAATTTGCTATAGTTTAGTGCCGTATTTATAAGCACTTTCATTGTCCCTCCATTCCAACCACAAATTTCTACACTAATTTTGCATCAAAGACCAAGATGTTTGTACCAAGTGCTTACCCTTTTCACGATTTATTATATACTTTTTTGTAGTTTTGTTTTTTTGTTTAATGCAGAAGAAGACAACTTTCTCTTTTACTTTTCTTTTTCCTTGTTTTTTCTCTCAAGTTTAGCTGGCCTGTCTTTCAGACCTCCCATCACTCAGAAAATGCTTAAAAAATAAAGAAGAGCAGGTAATGATAGGATGTGTTAGAATATATTTGGTGATGATAAAGAAGGCCCTTTTCATCTACCACATGGTTGTCCTCGGAGGACAACAATACTTATTTTGGATTATTCTTGGATTACATTATGTACATGTAAATTCAATACTTTTAGTGTAGACAATTTTAAATATTAATTTGATTACATAATTTGTTAGGCTGTCAAATAATCAGGACGGTTTTATAATGCTCTTTATTGTTAATAAAGCATTTCTACTATTCATTACGGGTACTTGTTCTTTCAATTAATCGTGCAGTTGAGCAAACTGATCACGTCTTTGGATGTAAACAATTGTGGGAAAATTTTAAAATACAAAGTCAAAATAGTCAGATATTATGGAATTTGAACTTGTCACAATACTAGAGAATAATAAAAGCATTCTTATGGGGCATCCAAGTGAACTGCTAATAGAAAGAATCTAATTTCCACAAGGCATAAGTGTAAAAGGAGAGAGCGATAAAAAAATGCGATGGTATAAACATTCGAAGGCATTGAAAAGACCACTTCCACCGATGCTAATTGTCAATGTGAATCTTGCAGAAGAACATTTAAAGGTAATTGAATCTTTCGCTAATTAAGGTTCTCGATCGCAAATTATATCTGATATAACAATTTTATCAATAAAATAGTTATTGTGATACACACAATACGTGTGCAATACATAAAGTTAAAAATCAAACATGGTCTAGATGATGTTTTTAACTATACTTTTTTGAAATAAATGTCAAGTTTTGAAAACCAAACATGTTCAATGAGGTAATAATTCACTATCTAATTTTTTATGCCAAATGTTACTATTCTAAGTAGGTATATATATATTATACAATCAAAAATGGTGTTTCACCGACTACCAAACAAATTGTGCTCTCTTTGTACATAGTAGAGATATTGTTGGGATTCAAGCATCTAAAACGAAAACAACTAGCACAACAAAAAAAATTAAAAATATAAAAATTGTCACATACAAAACTTAAACATGAGTTTTTAACGTAATTCGGCTTCTCATCTACGTTCACAGAAAAAATAGCGAGAATGTGGCACCATAAAGAGAATTATCGTGTACATTTGCTCGTCTTAGATTCTAGTAGCGAACACGACAAAAACGCAATGAATACGACAAAAACGCAATAAAAAGTGACCACATGATCAACAGAAGAGAGGATACATTGTCTTTATGCTCATGTGAACCTTTTTGTGTTCCGAGAACTTTATGGTTGTCTTCTTCTTCCAAAAATTGATTGATGCGCACGAGAACTGGAGAGCAAGAAAATCAGATTAAGGTAGTCAGTGCTCGCTTTGATCATCCAATTACTGCATGGCACAAATCATAAGCACCTACCAAGACTTACATTATGTCTGGTGGAAGCATCCTAAAAACAGATTATCTCAATTGCTCTACAGCAATCTGTACTCTAAAGCGATTTATAAGCATGTCATCAGGTGTAGAAAGAAAGAATAAAGAACAGTGAACTGCTGATTAAACTAAGCCCTTATTGGAATCGAAGTCATGTTTGCCTCCACTTGAGTCCCCTTTATCTTCCAACTTCTCTTTAAAAATCACTGACAGGGCTATTCTCTTACCACTTTCACGCAGTATAGATAAGCATTGTTCATTGGGGAGGAGGCACTTTCATGAGGAATGAGACAGAAGCAATGAACATGGCACAAAGGGTTGAGTTTGTTCTGCTTTGGCAACATTATTATGCTGGTCAAATTCTGCCATTACGGTTACCTGTCACTTCATGCTTTCAGGTAAGTACATAGCAGGATAAGGCCACGGTGTTTGGAATAAAGTGCTAAAAATTATTGAGTCCAAAATTAAAGTTCTTCCAAGGATGCAACAGTAGATACATTTTTGACTTTTGTTCTGTCCATTTATGTATGGAATCTGATCCTTCAATCTTTAAACCCCATCATCCCATAGAGTGTACTGTAGGACATATAATTGGACACAACCAGGGAGCCCCCAAGCAATAAAACCATGGGAGCGTGAGGGTCCAATGTCAGGCTTGTACACCCTTATGCCCCATAGCTGACAATGTCCACATGCGTGCTTTTAAAAATCCTGCAAAACGATTTTACGTCGCCGGTAGTAAGTTACATACCAATACGTAAATTAACACAAAGAAAATTGACTAAAATTATTGATCTGTTTTCAAATCTTCAGCCAGTACTATAATCGCTCAACAAGGTTGAGAAAGGGTCTAGGATGAAACCGTTACGAAATCGTTCTAAATAAATATGTATAGAACACGATAACCAAATAAGAAAACACAAGAAATATGAGAGAACTCAAATCCACTTTGCACAAGTCAGATTTACAACGCTCCCTCACGTGTATCTATCAACTATTTTTCTACTCAAAGAAGGACTCTTCTTTCTTTGCCTACCCAAAGAAAGATTATCCTCTCTTTCCTACTCAGAGAAGGACTCTTCTATCTTAGCCTACTCCAAGAAGGACTCTCCTCTCTTTTTCCCTTAAACACAATACAAGACACCTTACTTATACTTGGAGAAAGCAGTGATCTTCTCTCTCCAAACAATGTGGGACAAGATGTCTTATATACTAAGGGCCAAGTTGCAACCTTCTTTGAGTAATCGATGTGGGACATAAATACAAGACATATATCAACAGAAACAATGGTGCAGTTAGATACCCAAATTAGATGCCATTTTTGTGCTCAAGCGAAACTTCAAAACCAGAAATAATCTTCTAAATTTCTATCAATCTGTCACGTTGAAGCCATAGTTACCAAGCATCAATAGGCTATTTAACTGGGCAAACCCACGTCCACCAGCTCTGTTCTCATGGTCACGCGCCTCTCACTACTACCAACCACCCCCCCCTATCCATAACTATCATGAAGCCAACTTCCATTCAGCACGTCTCAAAATTTGAAAGTGACTAGATAATTCACACCATTTATCGAACATGCATCGTTCCAGCCAAGTTCGCTAGATAACAAAGATGCAAATCCTCCCACATGACAATTCTCCATCAAAGATTTTATTAAGACCATGGTATATCCATGACTAAATGGACTTATCCGGACGGCAGCAAGGACAATTTGGCGGAGTGACCAGATTGAAATAAATTTTAGAATTTAATGGTCACTTTGATAGAAATCAATGTCCAGGGACCAAAGTTGAATTTGTCTAATAATACAATGGTCAACTGAACAGTTAACTCAAAAATTTATTGTAAAATTTTTTATACTAAAGTTTTTTGGCTCTATGTAAGTAAGAAGACTAAATTGCGTCAAACCGTAATTATGTGCATGGAAAAAAATTATGCAGTCTTTGGAGAGGATGGAATTGATATATGTTTGGACTGAATTATCACTACTCTAGTTTAAATGTCCTACCCTGGTAATTTCTCCGGTTAAGGTGTTGAAACATGTGGAATAATACTCCGTATTTGACAAGTCGTATCAATCAAGATAACGGAAGTTAGAGATAACGATAAGTTAATTTTTTCTAGTCATCTTTTCTTTCTATATAAGTACTTAGTAGTAAGTTGTATTGAAGAGGCGAATAATACAATTTCACCCCCGCCAAGTTTCCTTCCTCCTGTAATTATTCCCTTTGGTAAGCGTTTCTACAAAATAACAATTCACACAAGCCTAAATTGTCATGATATACCTTTCTCTAAAACCTTGCAACTCAACTATAACTTCGTAGAGTTCTCGCCTTCGTCGCATCATTACACCATCAAAGATTTACTTATTATTATACTCCACAATAGCATGGATTTCATTTCACCGAGACCACAACGTTAACCGTGAGGAATTCTTCATTGGTCTTGAATGAACTTTTTAGTTCATTAGCACATTAAAGGCGCGAGTCTTCTTTGGTGGTGGCTTACAACGACAATAATTTCATCATTATTACACGTCAGACACGAAGCTTTAAAATAAAACCTCCATATGTTTGAGAAGGAGTATGGGAACCTGTGGAATAATTTTTGAAAATGCATATCAATCAAGAACTCCACCCACCGGCATAGCGGATTAGTGATGGACGAACTATCGGGGGGGGGGGGGGGTCTTAGGCTCTAATACCAACTTAAAGCAAATAAAAATGTATTATTCGTTTCTTGAATTGAGCTTATTACTAATGACTTGTAAAAGAAGAAAAAATAGTAGATAAGTAACACCGTACAAAATAATATAATATAAATATTAATCTACCTTATCCAGATCTCTCACTTAACGTGAACTCCATTGATATGTCTTCTCAAATGTTGACACCCATCTTCTAATGCTGAGATACCTGACAAATTACTAGGGTTAGTACTTAACTTGGAAAAGCGAGGCCTTTTTGGACATTCCTAACAGAACAATGTAAATTCACTGCGGCAAAATAAAAAATGGATAATGTATCCGTCCAATTGTAAAATGTGCATCAAATGCTAGCGATACCATTACAAAGATATTATGAGACGCTAATTCTATATAAAATAGCATGTTCAACTATTTGAAAATTTTTTTGGTACAACATCTCATTCTCATACAGTGGTAATTGATGGCTGCTAAATTAAATATGCTTAATGACTTTTGATTAGTGACGTTAAAAAGTGCTGGTGAGGACTGTCGACAAAGATATCTGTAAAAATATCACTAGTAATAATCAACGATAATGGTCAATAAATCAGGAGTTGTAAGCTATTCTTAGAATTGTAGCCTAAATTTTTTGAACAAAACTTTGGCTTCTATCCGGGTTGTAGGAATCTTCCTCCAACCCCGTGTATAGTAACAATTAAAAGTCGTTAAAAGTTTTTAGTGACTTTTCTTCTAACACTTTCAGCGACAATTATTATCGGCATTTTTTTAGCGTCACTAAATAAAAGTCACTAAAAATATTTAGAAATCATTGATTGTCTTTATATAGGGGGTATGAGGAAGATTTCTCCAACCGGGATAGCAGCCAAATTTTTCGAATCTTTTTGAACTAATTTATGGACCAAAATCTCAAGAATTAGTTCTTCAAAGCTTGCACTTGCATTCTCATGGAGGAAACGGTGTGAGGGCCTGAATGTGGCCCAAAAAACACAGAGCATATTCTGATTCACAGGCATCTTAAAAGTGGCCTTTTTTAGGATCTTTATTCTGTTTGTAAGGAGTAGCATGCTTTTCCTTTAGACTCCACAACAACCACATGAGAGCTAGCAAGATGCCCAGTTTTCCATTACAAGCCAGTTGAACATTGAGAGTCTGTCAGCGTCTCATTTGATCTGCAACTTTTGCTCCTCCTTTTCTGTTTCTAGTGCTTGTAAAAGCAATGCGACTAATAATTGGTGGCATGGGGATATCGATACTGCATTCTTTTGGACAACACAACTTTATCAAAACTATCCACTCTAATCTACAAGATCTTATGATGAACACAAAAGGAAAGTTGTCAATATTGAAGATAACCACCCTCCTCTTTCTTCTATGTTACTACTTGTATATATGTGACACGGGGTTATACGAGCAGAATTCTCCTTATCGCCTCGGCTCATTTGCTAGACAAGCGGATAACAAGATTGCTAACGTTGAGATTTGCAAATTCAACATCGACACTTTAGCGATTAAATTCAAAAGGACAAATTTTGGCTCGTATTCAAGTTATAGGAAGATAGTTATAACTTTCTTTATAGCGACAATTAATTGTCGTTTAGTGACGTAAAAAAATCTGTTAAGAACTGTCGCTAAAAGTGTTAAGCAAAAATACCAAAACATATATATTTAGCTAGTATTAATTGTCACTATATGAGAGATTGTAACTATCTTTGTACAACCAGAATTGTAGCAAAAATTTATCCAATTCTAATTAAGTTGGCCAGTATATGCTAATGATATTAGAATAAGCCTTTAACAAGCCTGTTAAAGTCTCACATTAATTATACATAAGGATTGAGACTGGTTCTTATATCTCGTGGACTTTTCCTTTTAAGCATGCTTGTGGATTGGTCACTAAACTCTAATATGGTACCAGAGATAGATCATGTCTGTCCTACACGATCTTCAGGTCGCTACATTGTCGCTTCTTTTGGGTCAACTTTTCGCGTACTTGAATAAATCTTGAGATTATTTCATATTTCATACTATGCGTGAGCATAGTTGTTAAAGTCTCACGTCAATTAGTATACATGGTGATGGCACTGATAGTACCAACCATCTAGGAGCCCCTCACGATCATCTACGCTACTAAATGACAAAGATCATTAATTTAAAATCATGCAATATTTAAATTGAGGAAACAATACCAACAATCCGAAAGAGTTGAGAAACATATTAATTTGTGGTATTATCTTATTTGTTTAGGTTGATAATGAAACTGGAGAGCCTCTATGAGAGGCGATAATAGTGCATGTCTCCACCTCACACCTTTCTCTCTCCTTACTTAAATTCTATCATCACTGCAGAATTTTGGCGTGCGGTGATGTGGTAACCTAGGTTGGTGTCTAGCTAGGGCTGTTTATGTGGCTTCTTGGTGGGTATGGTAGAATGGACGACCACCGATGATGTGACAGTGGCAATCGCTCCTATTGCTATCCATGGTTTCCAGTATTGGAGCTTGGTTGGAGGTGCTGATCGGGGTTAGCTGTTAGGATCCTTGAGGGTGCTTCGTGATTGGGTTGTGATGGGCTTTGGCTGTCAGGTAATTTCGTCGTATGTTGGGTTTGTCGCGCTGCCGCGGGTTGGAGTTAATATGGTGAGTCTAGGGTTATATTTTCTTCTTTTAGGGTTTTATTTCCCCCTTCCCCCCAGTCGATTCCTCCTCCCCCTTGCCTTAGAAAGATGTGCAGGTTATGATGGTTGTTTGGTAGCTATTGGGTCTCGATGGTTTTAGATGGTGTTTCCACGGGACCATGGATGCCGGTGATTATGAGGGTCTTAAGTTGCTGTTGGTCCAGGGTTGTCTTCGATGAAAGACTGTTAGGGGTCACGGCTTGTGTTTGGTGAGGTTTGGTGATTCCAATGGTTTTGACTGGTGCTTCTTTTGGGATTGTGGTCAGTTGGTGGTTGTTTGGAAGATGGACAATCGACTGTTTGTTTGAAGCTTTTGAGGATGGTTTTCTCAAGTGCTCTCCGGGGATCGACAGCCGGCTGGAGAAGGTGGAGTTTTCCGACACCGGCGTGGATGCATGGGATTGTTGCCATGCTGTAGTGAAGGGGCCATGTGTCTAACTTTGGGCTAGTGGTGGGCTGTTTGTTGGAGTTGTTTTATAATTGGTTGTTTATTTTTAGTCTTTATCTGTTTTAGTTTGTAGTTATCTGTTGTTAATTAGGTTTTATCTTGTTTGTAGCTGTTTACTTTAGCTAGTTAGTCACCCCATAAAAGAAACCAAAATAAAATAAAAATAAATAAAAATTGGTTCTTTATCTTGTGGTATATTTCTCTTTCTTTCTGGTGTTATCTATCGGATGGGGTTGTCATCCGTTATTAGCATTGTATGGGAAAGTAATCGCAGAGGCTAGGGATTAGCCTCTTTTATTTTCTGATAGTATATATCTGATAATTCTCAACCAAAAAAAGAAAAAAAAATCGATAGCGAAACTCAATTAAATAAATCAGAGGGTCGGTGCTGCAAGTCTTAAGAGAGATGGTCCACGGTTAGCAAACAGCCAAAACACCCCTACACTTTTCAATTCCTAGGTGACGCACATAACAAAATAACATTTATTTTAATGAAAACTAATACTCAGATTCCGTTTTTAGCATTCGAGTTTTATAAATTCTGTTAAAGTTTTTTCCATAACAACATAAAATAATCTTTTTTGTGACAAACGTAAAGTTTAAATGATAAAAAATAAAGTTTAAACATCGATTTCTTTATTTATTTATTAATGTTATCTTCTTTTTAGTCGCACCCTTGGGCCAGGGCGGTGTGCACATGCTTTTAATTGGTAGCGTTGAATGTAGGTGATAGATTATGTGTTTGTTTCAGGAGAGTTGTTATTGGAAATCTTTTTAATTACTACGATGCTCTCATACAATGTTTAAATGTTAAAGGGCACAATCATGTGTGGTTCCTTTTCTCCCATGAATGGCTGTAGAGGTTGTGATGTTAAAGATTGTCTTTGCTTAGAGGTTTGCACAAATTACTTGAACGATCGATAAATTGATTTAATCTTTTCAATCACGATGATTCGAAACATTGATTGTCAATTTTCTTTCTTTTAATGCAATAATAACGATTAACTGACTTCCAAGTATAAGGCGATAAGGCAAAAGAATGTTGGCCTTACAAGGTTGTTCAGAGTCACACGCGCGAAAACATAAAAGGAATAAGCAGTGGGCAGCCTTATGAATTTTCGCTCTTTGCTTTGCTTGTAAGTTCGAAAAATAAACTGAAGTTGTTAAAAAAAAAATTGGGGTTAAATAAGAGTTTTATTATGTTGGAATTGGGTTTTAAACCCATTGTGGAGAAGCAACTTTGACTCAATTTTCAAATGGGTTCCAAACCATAGCTTGGTTAGGAACAAATTAATTCACGTTCATCTATTGGAATAGATGATCGTGGTATATTCACATGTTTAAAACGAATGAGAAGTGAATGAGAAAATTGAAGCTAAAGTTAGTGGTTCACCTTGAAAGGAAAAGAGTATCTCACATTGAAGAGATAAAGCCAATGTTGTCTCCTTATAAAGCTTAGCCTTGAGCTAAGGGATGGGCCCCTTGGGGGTACCCATGTTTTGTAAGGAGGGAGGACCTAGGTTGACCCAAGGTCCACCACACGCGCGCGCCGCCCGCCCCGGTCCGGTCCGTGGCCGTGGCTTGGGCTTGGGCTAGGCCCAATCAGGCTTTATTCTTTTTGGGACAAATAAATTTTATTTATTTAATTTCCTTTCCGAAAAGTTGTGACCTTTCCTTTCCAACCAACCAGCTGTGAAGAGTTGCACCCCCCAGTGAATACTCTGTGTATAAAACCGAGTCAGTTTACAGAAGTTAGGAACGAATTAAAATCCCGAAAATTTTCTTTTCTTCTGTACAAGAGTCTGTCCAGTTTTAAGTGTTCGTAAAAGAAGAAAGAGCTCTACCATTGTTTGGTTCGCCGGGTCTGGAAATTTGGTGTGCTACTATTTTCAGACGTAGCCGTTGTATCCTGGGAGACTATCGTCAAGAACCGTCAGCACCGTTGCGGGACGAATAAAGTCTTAAGGACAGTGAATCAAATTCACGCCTCGGCCCCTTTTTCCTTTGCTGTTCTGCTTTTCTGCAATCCTGTTGTGAGTTCATTTTAATTGTTCTTGCAAAGACTATATATGTTCTGTTTAGTAAACTATATTTCAGTATTTCGTACTTAATTGTTTTCTGCACAAGTATACACAAAGTATATATTTAGAACAACAATCTTAAGACTTTATTTCCGTACTTTGTGTACATGTGTAGAAACAGTATTTTCTAAACAGTGTTTTTCAAATTTCGTTTTCTTATTTGATTCTATCAATCTATACTAAAATTATTTTCAGTTTCTGAATTTAATTTTAGTGATACTAGAATCTGTTTTCGTTATACCTTTGTGATAGACTGGATTATTTTGCTTATTAATAGTTGTTATATTCTGTTGATAGATATAACAATGGCTACTAGCGAAACCAATTCGGAAAGTGGACCGGTTCATCCCAGCGGTGGGACTGTGTATGCGACACCTTACGTTGCACCTGCTCATGGTTCCGTTGGACTTGGTGAAAGACCGGAAAAGTTCAACGGAAAGGATTTTAAGAGATGGCAACAGAAAATGTTGTTCTATCTTACCACCTTGAACTTGGCAAGGTTCTTGCACGAGGATGCACCAGATCTTGGTGACAATCCTGACCGGCAAACAGTGGCTGCCGTGGATGCTTGGAAGCATTCGGATTTTTTGTGCAAGAACTACATCCTCAATGGATTGGACAATGCGTTGTATAACGTATACAGTCCAATGGCCAATGCGAAAGCATTGTGGGAATCCTTGGAAAGGAAATACAAAACGGAAGATGCCGGCTCAAAGAAATTTGTAGTCGGCAAATTCCTTGATTTCAAGATGGTGGATTCCAAGACTGTGATTAGTCAAGTCCAAGAGTTTCAGCTAATCCTCCATGATATTCATGCGGAAGGGATGGTACTTGGAGAATCTTTTCAAGTGGCTGCGCTAATTGAAAAATTGCCACCTACTTGGAGAGATTTCAAGAACTATTTGAAGCATAAGCGCAAGGAGATGAAGCTCGAGGATTTGATCGTCAGATTGAGGATTGAGGAGGATAATCGCCAGTCCGAGAAGAAGGCCGGTAATTATCATCATGAGGCCAAGGCAAATGTGGTCGAGCAAGGTCCATCAAAGAGGAGGAAAATTTCCGATTCCGATGGTCCAAGCGGAGCAAGCGGCTCAAATTTCAAAAGCGGTGAGAAGAAGAAGTTCAAAGGGAATTGCTTTGGGTGCGGCAAAGCTGGCCATCGTGCTAAAGATTGTCGCAAGAACAAAGGCAACTTTAAAGGAAAGAATTCTCAAGCCAATGTGACCGAAGTTACCAAAATCACCGAGGACGTGACAGATTTGAATTTATCTGCGGTAGTATCCGAAGTCAACTTGGTTGGAAATCCCAAACAGTGGTGGGTAGACACAGGCGCTACTCGACATGTGTGCTCCGAGCGAAGTATGTTTACTACATATGAGAGCGCCAACAACGAGAATCTGTTCATGGGAAACTCTTCTTCTTCAAAGGTGCTAGGAATGGGCAAGGTGGTCTTAAAGATGACATCCGGAAAGGAATTGAGTCTCAACAATGTGCTTCATGTGCCAGACATTCGGAAGAATCTAGTGTCAGGCTCATTGTTGAGTAAGAATGGTTTCAAGCTAGTGTTTGAGAGCGATAAATTTGTACTCACTAAAAGTGGGATGTTTGTAGGAAAAGGGTACTTATGTGATGGTCTGTTTAAGCTAAATGTAATGACCATCGTGCCTAAAGTTGTACCAAATTCCGATATTAATAAAATTATTTCTTCTGCTTACTTGTTGGAATCTCCTAATTTATGGCATCGTAGATTAGGTCATGTAAATTATGGTTCCATACAAAAGCTAGTGAAAAATGGTTTTTTGCCTAAAATGGATTTTGACTCACATAAAGCATGTGAAATTTGTGTTGAAGCTAAAATGGCAAAAACGTCTTTCAAGTCAATTGAAAGAAGTACGGAACCTTTAAGTCTAATTCATAGTGACATATGTGACTTAAAGGTGGTACAATCTAGAGGAGGAAAAAAGTATTTTATTACTTTTATTGATGATTGTACGAGATTTTGTTATGTATATTTGCTTAGAAGCAAGGATGAAGCCTTGGAAGCATTTATGCAATACAAAATTGAGGTTGAAAATCAACTTAGCAAGAAAATCAAAGTACTAAGAAGTGATAGAGGCGGAGAATATGTTTTCCCTTTTGAAAAATTTTGTGCCGATCACGGAATCATTCATGAGACCACGGCACCGTATACGCCTCAGTCAAATGGAATTGCTGAGCGGAAAAATCGTACTTTAAAGGAAATGATGAATGCTTTGTTGATAAATTCTGGACTACCGGATAACTTGTGGGGGAAGCGGTCTTAACCGCAAATCATATACTTAATAAAGTACCTCACAAGAAGTTGCAAAAGACACCTTATGAGCTATGGAAAGGTCGTCCTCCTTCTTTCAAATATCTTAAAGTGTGGGGGTGTCTAGCAAAGGTAGCTATCCCACCACCTAAAATGGTCAAAATAGGACCTAAAACGGTCGATGGGATTTTTATTGGATATGCAAGCCATAGCTCGGCATATCGGTTCTTAGTGCATAAATCTGAAGTTGACGATATACACGTCAACACCATTATGGAGACAAGGAATGCACATTTCTTCGAGGATGTATTTCCTTGTCGAGTGGCACAAGAACAAAGTTCTTTAAAAAGAACTAGTATGAACCAAGAACCCTCACAAGAGGAAGATGAGCCAAGACGTAGCAAGAGAGCTAGAACGTCTACATCTTTTGGTCCTGATTTTCTAACATATTTGTTAGAAAATGAGCCTCGTACTTACAGTGAAGCAATGTCGAGTCCCGAAGCTCCTCATTGGAAAGAGGCTATTAATAGTGAAATAGAATCCATCATGCAAAATCATACATGGGAACTGGTGGATCTTCCTCCTGGAAATAAACCATTAGGGTGTAAATGGCTTTTCAAGAGAAAGATGAAAGCTGATGGAACGATCGAGAAATATAAGGCCCGACTAGTTGTCAAGGGATATAGACAAAAGGAAGGCCTTGATTATTTCGATACATATTCACCAGTTACAAGAATAACATCCATTCGAATATTGATAGCTATTGCAGCTATTAATAATCTTGAGATACACCAAATGGATGTGAAAACAGCTTTCCTAAATGGAGATCTTAATGAAGAGATCTATATAGAGCAACCCGAGGGGTTTGTAGCTCCTGATCATAAAAGGAAGGTGTGCAAGCTTGTTAAGTCACTTTATGGACTAAAACAGGCTCCGAAACAATGGCATGAAAAGTTTGATAAAGTCATGATCGAAAATGGCTTTAGAATCAACGAATGTGATAAATGTGTCTATGTTAAAGGCACGGAAAAAGGATATGTCATTGTTTGCCTTTATGTGGATGATATGCTCATTATCGGGAGCAATGATGAATTCATTAAGGCTACAAAGAAAATGTTGGCCAGTAAATTTGATATGAAAGATATGGGTGTGGCTGATGTTATACTTGGTATGAAAATTACCAAAACATCAAATGGACTAGTCTTGTCACAATCTCATTATATTGAGAAAGTGCTAGACAAATTTAAAAGTTATGATAATAGTCCAGTTAAGACACCACTAGATGTAAATTTACATCTAACAAAGAATACTGGTGAAGGAATATCTCAATTAGAGTATTCGCGTATAATTGGTAGCCTAATGTATATCATGAATTGCACGAGACCCGATATAGCATATGCTGTCAGTAAACTGAGCAGATATACTAGCAATCCAGGGAAGAATCATTGGATAGCTATTGTAAGAGTTTTAAGGTACTTAAAATATACCTTAAGCTTTGGGCTGTATTATACAAGATATCCAGCTGTATTAGAAGGATACAGTGATGCCAACTGGATATCAGATTCTAATGAAACAAAATCCACAAGTGGATATGTGTTTACATTAGGAGGAGCAGCTATTTCTTGGAAATCCTCTAAACAGACATGTATTGCCAGATCCACTATGGAATCTGAATTCATTGCTTTAGATAAAGCAGGAGAAGAAGCGGAGTGGCTTCGTAATTTCTTGGAGGATATTCCAAATTGGCCTAAGCCTGTGCCACCAATTTGCATACATTGTGATAGTCAATCTGCAATTGGAAGAGCACAAAGCAGTATGTATAACGGCAAGTCTAGACACATACGTCGCAGACACAATACCGTTAGACAATTACTTTCTAGTGGAATTATCTCTATTGACTATGTGAAGTCAAAGGATAATATTGCGGATCCGTTAACGAAAGCTTTGACTAGAGAGAAAGTAAATGTGTCATCAAGGGGAATGGGTCTTAAGCCTATGAACTAAAGAGTTGCCATAATGGAAACCCTACCTAGCTGACTGGAGATCCCAAGATCTAGGTTCAAAGGGAAAACCGAATTATGTAAATGCGACTCAGACAGAGCACTGTGGGGGGTTAAAACCCTCATATCCATTCCTATGATGAGAAGACAGTGGCACCTACAAAAGGTTAGGTTAAGCTATGCTTTTAATGACTCTTATATCTTGGAAATCTAAGTGGGGGTGCGGTAGGAACCTCTTAATAAGAAGTCACCTATGTGAGTAAGAAGTGGGGCCGCTTCTATGAGAATTGTAAGGCTGAATTCTCAAAGAGTACTCATGAAAACCAGGAGTTGTTCAGGGCCAAAATGAACACAACAATGAGAACCTCAAAACAATGTTTGAGCGATACTGTGTGAAGTTCTATTGTCTCGGTTTACACTAAGGGTTGAACAGTTCAAGACATCATGTTCACTGGTTAACCAGTAAATCCGATAGTTCTCACTAGGGAAGGTTCAAGGCCATCGGCTACCTATCCCGATGCAGTGTCGTTCTAAAGAACTCTTTCTTATGTCAGTGTTTCTGTGCGTATAGAGTCCAGTCAATTTTCTATTCATGTGGGGGATTGTTGGAATTGGGTTTTAAACCCATTGTGGAGAAGCAACTTTGACTCAATTTTCAAATGGGTTCCAAACCATAGCTTGGTTAGGAACAAATTAATTCACGTTCATCTATTGGAATAGATGATCGTGGTATATTCACATGTTTAAAACGAATGAGAAGTGAATGAGAAAATTGAAGCTAAAGTTAGTGGTTCACCTTGAAAGGAAAAGAGTATCCCACATTGAAGAGATAAAGCCAATGTTGTCTCCTTATAAAGCTTAGCCTTGAGCTAAGGGATGGGCCCCTTGGGGGTACCCATGTTTTGTAAAGGGAGGACCTAGGTTGACCCAAGGTCCACCACACGCGCGCGCCGCCCGCCCCGGTCCGGTCCGTGGCCGTGGCTTGGGCTTGGGCTAGGCCCAATCAGGCTTTATTCTTTTTGGGACAAATAAATTTTATTTATTTAATTTCCTTTCCGAAAAGTTGTGACCTTTCCTTTCCAACCAACCAGCTGTGAAGAGTTGCACCCCCCAGTGAATACTCTGTGTATAAAACCGAGTCAGTTTACAGAAGTTATGGACGAATTAAAAATCCCGAAAATTTTCTTTTCTTCTGTACAAGAGTCTGTCCAGTTTTAAGTGTTCGTAAAAGAAGAAAGAGCTCTACCATTGTTTGGTTCGCCGGGTCTGGAAATTTGGTGTGCTACTATTTTCAGACGTAGCCGTTGTATCCTGGGAGACTATCGTCAAGAACCGTCAGCACCGTTGCGGGACGAATAAAGTCTTAAGGACAGTGAATCAAATTCACGCCTCGGCCCCTTTTTCCTTTGCTGTTCTGCTTTTCTGCAATCCTGTTGTGAGTTCATTTTAATTGTTCTTGCAAAGACTATATATGTTCTGTTTAGTAAACTATATTTCAGTATTTCGTACTTAATTGTTTTCTGCACAAGTATACACAAAGTATATATTTTAGAACAACATATTATTAGAAGGCGCCAATCTTGTGGGGGCAGATCCCACTACAAAGAATAAAAATAAACACTTACATTTACATTTACAACAAAGATAAGTCTCGTGAGATTTACAAAAGATTCCTTGGCCTAACAAAAAGAGTTTGCTGATGGGAAAATTTTGGCTGTCATCCAAGTTATTAAAAGATACTTATAATCTCTCATATAGCGATAATCAATTATCAGTAAATATTTTTAGTAGTTTTTAGTTAGTAATGCTAAAAAAGTGTTGTTAAGAATTGTCTCTGAAAGTATTAGTAAAAATGTCACTAAAAATATTTAGCAACCATTACTATCGTTATCCAACTAAGGGTAGAAGCAAAAATTTATTCTTTGCTGATTCCCACGGGATTTCACGCGTCCAATGTTACTCTGGTCGGATCATAAACTAGTGATACTTTCGGCTACCGAACATTCGCCATCTAGGGTGCAGCACTCCACCGGTTCGCCTAGCAGCGTGACGCTTGTATTCCTCTCCCACAACCTCATTTTCACGGTTTAGGATGCTTCCATTTCGCTCGTCACTACTACGAAAACGTATTACTAGGGATTTATCACCGCGACGAAGCACGTATTCGGCGGCTCAACGACGAGTAATCAACAGTCTGTCAGAGTTACAAAAACAGTGCATTGGGCAGTGGCAAACTTCAACGATGAAAAACCGGAGCTTGGCAATTATTCTACGATCACTTCCATTCCGCTCTTGCCACATAAAATTATCTTAATAATGCTGAACGGGATTTATAGCAAGATAGTAAGTGAAAAACATTAGAATTGAATCATTAACTTCACTCCGCTCAGGCCACTTCCAGAAATATTTTTAGCGACACTTTCTAGGACCTTAGAGCTACGAAACTAGAGAAGAAGTCCCGCGAATGGATAAATTCGCTTATAATAAGACCCAGAAGAGCGGGTCCCAACTGATGGGAGATAAAGATGTCCATTTTTGATAAACTTCAAAGTTAAGACACGAACCACAGAAATAGGAGAGCAGCAGAGTCAAACCGAACAGCCTCTCTCTCTCTCTCTCTCTCTCTCTTCTTCACCTAGAAAGTGCTACTAATTTGCTTACAGAAGAGTTGTTGTACTGGTGAAGGTGGTTGTTAGGGTTAGGTTTAGGGTTTGCTACCACCAACGCCGAGTTCTGTAATGGAGGCACAGTACATACGGAGCCACCACAGGCACCAGCCGAAAGAATACCAGTGCACCTCCTCCGTCGTCAAGCACGTCAAAGCTCCCGTCGACATCGTAAATCCTCCTCCTCTCTCTGTAGAAATAAGTAAAAATTGCGTAGCGACGACTTTTT